>CM071595.1:247760579-248360579 GCA_036435485.1 Saposhnikovia divaricata
CGGGGATACACTAGGTCTGATTACACATTTGTCAATTAACTCTTGTAGCTGTGTGGCCAATTCCTTCATTTCCACTGGTGCCATTCTGTAAGGCGCTTTTGAGATGGGTGCGATTCCTGGTGCTAGATCAATTGTGAATTCTATCTCTCGATCTGGTGGCATTCCAGGCAATTCATCCGGAAAAACATCCTTAAACTGATTGATTACCGGGATCTCATCGATTGTAGGGGTCTGTTTCTCGTTATCTATCACATGAGCCAGGTAGGCTTGGCATCCTTGTCGAAGTAATCTCTTAGCTTGAATTATTGACAGAAAATCCTTAGTCGGTGTTGATGAGTGGATTTTGTAACAACTTTTGAGAGGTCTACGGGTAGTTGTATAGGCTAACGATCAACTGTTCTGTGAAAGGTTTGGGTTGTGATTGTGGGGGTTGAGCTGTGCTCGAGGGTGTCTGCAATAATCTTAAGTGCCTTTAGAGAGAATTAGAGAACTGAATGTGTCTTTTCCTTGAGGTGCCTACGTACCCCTGTTTATATAGGGATCAAGCTCACGTAGTTCTAATGCGACTCTATCTCTGCTGAAAATAGCTGTATTCGATTACCTAGTTCGTGTAGGACTCAGGTTCCTTTAGAGCCTTCCACGAACTAGTTGGCTAAGTAAAGTAGAACTCGAGTTCGTACCCTACTATAATTCTCTCATTGGTCAGAGATTATTCTAGGATCATCTACACCCTAGAATTATACTCAAATACCAATTCGTTTATCTGTTCTAGATGGCTTCTAGAACCTTCTGTTGGCAATTCGTAGGAACCTGGTGCTCAGGAACCTATATCTCAGGAGCCTGTTTCTCAGGAACCTCCTTATTTCGGGACATATCACTTAGGGACCTCCCTTTAGGCATCAGTACCTGCACAAATAACAAACTGGTTAGACTGGATAGCTCTTCACATGCTCTTGTCATCTCTATGGCTGTTGCTATGCTAACTCGAACTCTTCTTCTGGGAGGAACCTGATCTTCTAATGTCCAGCTCAGCTTCCTGACCATTGGGAACCTCCTGATACTCATACTTCCTTAGTCATTTCTTCTATCTGATCTTCATAACTCATACTAGATCTATCCTCTAGCTCATATGGATTGAACCCTAGGGCCTAATGGGCCTAAATTCAGCCCATGATGAATTTGGGCACAACAAGTACCCCCCGGTTCCTTGAAATCATGTAATGTGAGAGGAACCTAGTTTAACTCTATGATCAAAGGTTCAATGTTAAACCATTCTAGTAACAATACCTCGCTTTAACATTTTATATCCAAGCCTACATGAGCTAACTCGGCGTAGGAAACAGGACATAAAATATTTTCAGCTTAACATAATCTTGAGTAAGCTTCCTTTATACCAGGGAACTTGCTATCTTGCTATCTTTTTCTTCAAGTCTCAGCTCTCGAAACCTACTCCATGTTTGCATTCAGCTTCCCAGGGAAACTAACTTATTTCTTATCATCACATTTCTTCGAATTTTCAAAATTAAAAAACCCATAGGAAGAGATAATGGTTGGCAGCAGGAGATAATTCAAAATTCGAACTAAACTTATCACTTACCAAAGCTGTAGTTAATGTATGAGTTCCCAAGGTTCACACGCCTCTCACGCGTGCACCTCTTCAATCGTCGCACCAATTACTTGATGCCACGTACGCGAAATGTTTCCCATTTACCTTGACTATTTAATCACCTCTCACCCCCTCAGGTCCGTTTTTACATTTACCAAATATTTTCCAAAACCCTTAGAGAGAGAGAGAAAGAGGAAGTCCGACGGTCACCAACTCGATCCAGACTCTCCGTTGCCGCTTTCTGCTAATTAAGGTACGGTTTCGACTTACCCTTTTTTCTCTTTCATAATCTTGACTTCATTTCATACTACCTACACTTTTGTGTCTTGCATGCCGATGTTCTTTGTTTCTAGTCTTGGTATGTAGGCGTTTGTATCTATTTCTCACAGTCCATGCTTCTCATACGATTGTTCACTACATCCTGTTTGTTTGGTCAACGATTTACAATCTCGTGACCCTGGTTTCTCCGAGACCCGCTATTGTTTATTCACATTCTGTACTCACATGTTTTTGATTCATACCATAGTCGATATGCTTCGTTTTAATGGTGCATAGTTTCTGTGTAATTCGCTGACTACCCTGTGTCTCATAGTTATGTCTGTCCAAAAACTTTAGAACCACAATTTCTCTTTTAGAAGGCTCAAAACCTGACTTTTCTCCGTCTGTCTTTTGCAGATGTCCTCTGATTCTACTCACTCTGACCACTTATCTTCAATTCATCCTTCTATCATGCCAATAGGGGAAAGAACTAGGTCTAGGGTTGTTATTCCAAACGTTGATGAACCTGGAAATATTCTCATCAAACCTTCGACCTTACCCTCTACAAATCCTCCTGCTCCTACCTTTGTGGATTGATAAGCGTGCATTTAATCCTAATATTGTCCCTATATTTTAGTTATTTTGTATTGATTTGGATTTTTTATTTAATAAATTCTAATGTTTTATTGTAGGTATCAAGGAGTTATAATAAAGGAAGGCTTGGAGATTAAATAGAAGGAATTGGATATTTATTTGATTAAAATTCGGATTTTCTGGGTAGCTTGCGCAGTCTGCACTGTTTGGGCCATATCTGGAGTTCTACAAGTCCGATTCTGACGATTCAACAGCCCACGGAAAGCTTATGAGAAGGGCTTTCTTTCTGAAGTGGTCTTGTATTTAAAATCCCGCCGAATCAGCCCAGAATTTGAGTCAAAAAGTCAACTACGAATTTCTTCTTCTTGGAATTCAATTTTGATTGGGAATTTTCCTTGTATTTGTATTAAATAATTAAAAACACTTTTATTAGAGATAATATAGGATATACATCAGACCTAATTAGAGATACATCGTATGAGAAAGAGGCAAGAAGGGAAAGAGAAACGTAGCCGCACAAGGGAGGAGGAGGAGAAGCCATTAACAAGAGGAGTTCAGTCGTTGAAGACATTCAATTGGCTTTGTTTTCTCTTATCTTTTTATATCTCTTCTTATGAACATGTGTTGGTTATCATTGTATGATTTTGAGATTTTCATTATGAACTAATTTTATAAAGTTGGGATTTTTATGGAACCCTAGCATGGGATTATTGGTGTTTTGTTAAAGAGTATTGTATGCAGTTCTGCAATTTATTCATTCAAGTGTTTTCATGCTAAAACTTGCTATTGTCTGGTCAACCTTAGTGGATTAATGAGTCAATTATAATACCGAGAGGGTTATAGTTAATTGACATAAGACTTGAGTGGTGCATGCTTATATATCTTTGGATTATAATATTGTTGCGGTATAGACATATATTGTAACCGTGCATAGATTTATGAATTGGTGCTTAATTACATTCTGAAGAGTAAATTGGCATAGACATATGTTAGTTTATATGATAGGAATTATACCATAGTGATTTCGAGAGAACCCTATGACCACTGAATTCTAGCTAGTAAGTTGTGAATTTGCTAAGTGCTCTGCAACTTTATTACTGATTTTCACATGTTAGGGGGAAGTAATTATCCTGACTTATCTTCTCATATTTGGAACTCGTTAAACTCTCTTCTTTATTATAATTAGTTGGTTAATTTAGTTCTTATAATTATTTTAGTTATAAAAATCATCAAACAATTTTTGTGCTCGATAACCAAGTTGTTAGATATTACTTGCAATTGTTACATATTTGCAGTCCTTGAGGAACGATATCTGGTGTTTACTACTGTATTACTTGCTTGCGATTGTGTACACTTGCACATATAGTTTTTTACGTAACAAGTTTTTGGCGCCGCTTCCGGGGATTGTTAAAGTGTTTATTGCAAAAATTAATCATCTTGCAGTTTGGTTTATTTTGTGGAGCTTACGTTGATAATTCTTGTTGTTTTTCAGGTTAACAACATAGAATTATGTATTCTCCATATGCGATGGATATGGTCTATGATGAAGAGTGTGCTGCACGAGATCAAGAACTTTTTTCGTTGCAGAGTAGATTATCTTATGTGGTAGAGACGATTAAGAATATGGGCATAGGAATGAATCAACCTATGTGGCAACCAATGAGTCCATCACGAAGCCAAGTTGACAATGTTTCGTGTGTCTATTGTTGTGGTGCTCATACATATGACTACTGTCCTTCTAATCCGGATTCTATTTGCTTTGCGGGTAATCAAAATTGGAGTAGCTCGTATTCCGATTCTTGCAACCAATCATGGATGCAACCGCCCACAAATTTATGGAGCAATGAAGGAGCTTATCTTGAAACTTCCTCAATAAACTCTAGTTATTCATGTTTTCAACAACCTCAACAACAAGAACCTGAAGAAGAAGATCAATATAGTTCTCTAAAAACTTTGTTGATGCATGCTATAAAGAATAATTCAAATTTGTTAAGGAACTTAGGGAATCAAGTTGAGGAGCCAGTTGATGAGATAAAGAATCAAACGCCTGGTTATCTACCAGGTGATACTGATTATCATGCAGTTATTGGGAAGGAGAATTCAGAGCCCGTGGTTGTAGAAAGCAAAGAAGAGATGGAGGCCTCTCAAATTATATCTGTTCATGAAGGATATGTAGAGGAATCTTCAACAATATCTATAGAAGATGTTCTAGTTTCTGATATACTAGAGCACAATTTGTATGAAGATCCACTGGAGCAGCCCATGATTCTAGGTTCTAGACATAAAAATAATGAAGAGGATCAACATCTAGCTTTATTGGAGGTTAATTCACAAGATGCAGAAAAAGTGCATTGTTTTGAGTCATTGGAAGTGCTACCTGCAGAAGTCAAACCTCCAAAAATCTCTATCAAAGAACCACCTGATTTGGAACTGAAGTTGATGTCCTCTCATTCTCAAGAGGTTTATTCGAGCTCATCTTCAACATCTTCTATCATCATCTCAGTAGAATTACCTCCGGACAAGAAAGTTGGAAGGGATATTTCAAATTTTCGTGATAGTATGTGCTTTATAGTCGGGCAATTTTTGTTAGTGGACACTGAAATAGGTTCTTTTAATAAGCAGAGAAGGTTGACATCTCCGACTTTGTCCATCATCATCTCAGCGGATTTATCTCCTGATAAGGAAGAATTATTTTTGGAGGTTTTACAAAAGCACAAGTCACGTAGTGGATGGATTATTCCAAATATTCATAATATTATCTATTCTTTGGGCATGCAAATATGGCGTGGGAACAATGTCACGGGCACTTTTGAAGAACGAAGAAGGTTGAAACTTGTTATCAAAGACGTGGTCCCAAAGAAGATAATTAAATGGCCATATAGAGATGCGGTGCGGAATTTTACACAACGGTGTGAAATTATTAAGTAAAAAGCCCTTTGTCATATCTAGCCAAAGACTTTAAAGAAAAGCGCTTCTTGGGAGGCAACCCATGATTTTTGTAAGGTTGGCAAATTTTTGTTTTATTTTCTTGTATTTTTTTTAGTTTAGATATTTTTTTCTTGTATATTTTTATTACTTCATAAGGTGCCTTGATGAGTTTGTGTGAAGCGTTTCAGTGAAAAAAAAGTGAGAGCGGGAACGAATTGCATGTTGGATGTGCAGTATTTGGAGCAGGAGCAGCCGTGAAGAAAAAAAATTCCTGAACAGAAGCATTATGTTGGCCATGCGATAATTTGATGGTCGTGTCAAAATTTCTATTAATTATGTTGGCAGTACGGGGGATCATTGTTGGTGTCTACCTGCGGTGTAATATTATCTACCCGCCGTGCAGAAATTTCTGTTATACACTGATAACTGGATGATGTCTAGCGCGCGCGTGGTATCACTTTGCAGCAGTGCAATTGCTCAAACATCAATTTGTTCAACTATAAATGTATGGGCCAGCCAACATAGCCCATCAATACAGGTCCAGCCCAATCAACATTCAACAGCCATGTGCAATTTCAATGCATGTACCACCTAGCAGCTCCGTTACTGTCCTCGTCAGCAGCCACTTCAATGCCCAGTCAGCACTAGTGTCTTCCATGCGTGCATCCTTGTCAGCAAATCAGCAGCCACTTCAATTCCCAGTCAGCACTTGTGTGTCGTCCATCCGTGCATCCTTGTCAGCAAATCAGTCCATGCAGTACAAAAATAGTTAGAAATGTTGAAGGCAAAGGGGATAGAACCATTGACCTCCCACATAATAGGCAGTGCTCCAAACCACTACACTAAGCTGCTGTTGGTGTTTAGAAATATTTTCTTAATATAATAAAGGAAAGCTGGCTAGTGAATTTAGGCTATTGGATTGCAACTTTTGCAAGCTTCAACTATAGTTTTTCAAGAGCATTTCATGCGGCATGAGGGGAGTATTTTTAACTTTTCTTTGTATAATTTTTTTTATTCTTTTCTTTTTGTATTTTTTTAGGATCTTTTTAATTCCAGATGTTTTATAAATATTATTCATTGAGGACAATGAACCACTTAAGTGTGGGGAGGTGTTTTCAATATGAAAAAATGAAAAAAAATTAGGATCATTAATAATTTTATTTTAGGATCATTTTTTTTCTTTCCTTAGTTTTTTTTAGACATTAGATATTTCTTTTTTATATTTTATTTTAGGATAGTTAAAAAAATAGAAAAAACACATAAAAAATTAGAAAATTTAAAAAATTGATTGCCTTGTCAAAATAACATGTTAATAAGGATAGGTACACACCATGTAGGCTAATTATTCGCATGTCTTTTAGCAAAAAAAAATAAAAATTATTCGCATGTCTTATGTATGTGTCCTTAGCGTAAAATACCTTATATATGATGATGTCTTGTACGTGCTTGCGAAAATTAAAAACTTGAACGTACGTCACTGTCAATTTTGATGAGTATGGCATGCTGTCACCCTGTGAGATCTTGAGCCTTAATTTGTGATTGATACATTTTTTTCAATCTATTTTTTTTTGTGGTGAGATATTCGTCATTGTATATGTTGCTCTAGAACTTGCTTTAAACCAGGTCATGCGCATATTGATATTGTGTATTGTGTAAAAATGATAAAGGTACTAGGATTAACCGTATTGTCCCAAACAGTACCCTTAAAAATAATCCTTAGTGAGCCCCCTTGAGCCTATATCCTTTTTCTTCGTATATCACCATCAAAATTTTGAGCTTATATATTTCTTCTTGTCTTGATTGACTAGTATAGCATTGTGATGTATGCATGTGATTGGTAAAATATTAAGTGTGGGGATATCTTTGTTATTATGTGAACTTTTGGGTGGTAATTGAATTGGTTTGGCCTTAACAGAGTCACAAAGGTTACATAAAAAAAAGGAGGAAGCATGAAGTAAAAAAATTCAAAAAAAAAAACAAATAAAAAAATGGAAAAAAAAAGAAAAAAGAAAAAAAGAGAGTGTATGTTCAATGGTTCTTACAATGTGAAATTTATGAGTTTACATTTGTATGTGGGATTATATCTCAAGGTTAGCTTCATGTTGAGTGCTTCAAGTGTATATGAACATTATACTCTATTAGTTGTCAAGTTAGCCACTTGTTAGCCTATTTCTTTGATTTCCTACCCTCGCACCTAAGCCTTGTTACAACCCTTGACAAAGACCTTTTGATTTATACGAACACAAAGTCTAGAGATTTTGGTGGACAAGCAAGCTTATGGTAGCACATGTGCATTTGATTGAACTTGAGTGATACAGTTATGCCTAAACACTTGTGTGCTTTGAGTGTTTGTGAGGTTATTTTCCATCCTAAGCATGCTATTTTCTTGTTGATTGAGACTTTGATGTTATTCTTGATATTTTAGTCTTTTGGACTATGTGTGCGTGCTTGAATAGTTGTGTTGGTGTGTAAAGTTGAGGAAGTGCATTATATGATATCTATGAGCTAGTACATGATTAAGTTTGCATGTGTGGAGTGCTATGATATATTTCATGTTTGAAACTTGGCAGTAAGAATAAAAATTAGGAATTTTGTGGGTAAATTCACTACAAACCCTCACGAGACCTTACTCGTCCACTAGGGCTACCTTGGGGTTTAAAGGGCTTGTTGCATATGCCAAATGCAACCGTGATCACCTACGGAAGTGGTATTAGTTAGTTAGGATTTAGTTTTTTCTTTCTTCTTTGCCCGAGGACGTGCAAGATGCTAAGTGTGGGGATGTGATAAGCGTGCATTTAATCCTAATATTGTCCCTATATTTTAGTTATTTTGTATTGATTTGGATTTTTTATTTAATAAATTCTAATGTTTTATTGTAGGTATCAAGGAGTTATAATAAAGGAAGGCTTGGAGATTAAATAGAAGGAATTGGATATTTATTTGATTAAAATTCGGATTTTCCGGGTATCTTGCGCAGTCTGCACTGTTTGGGCCATATCTGGAGTTCTACAAGTCCGATTCTAACGATTCAACAGCCCACGGAAAGCTTATGAGAAGGGCGTTCTTTCTGAAGTGGTCTTGTATTTAAAATCCCGCCGAATCAGCCCAGAATTTGAGTCAAAAAGTCAACTACGAATTTCTTCTTCTTGGAATTCAATTTTGATTGGGAATTTTCCTTGTATTTGTATTAAATAATTAAAAACACTTTTATTAGAGATAATATAGGATATACATCAGACCTAATTAGAGATACATCGTACGAGAAAGAGGCAAGAAGGGAAAGAGAAACGTAGCCGCACAAGGGAGGAGGAGGAGATGCCATTAACAAGAGGAGTTCAGCCGTTGAAGACATTCAATTGGCTTTGTTTTCTCTTATCTTTTTATATCTCTTCTTATGAACATGTGTTGGTTATCATTGTATGATTTTGAGATTTTCATTATGAACTAATTTTATAAAGTTGGGATTATTATGGAACCCTAGCATGGGATTATTGGTGTTTTGTTAAAGAGTATTGTATGCAGTTCTGCAATTTATTCATTCAAGTGTTTTCATGCTAGAACTTGCTATTGTCTGATCAACCTTAGTGGGTTAATGAGTTAATTATAATACCGAGAGGGTTATAGTTAATTGACATAAGACTTGAGTGGTGCATGCTTATATATCTTTGGATTATAATATTGTTGCGGTATAGACATATATTGTAACCGTGCATAGTTTTATGAATTGGTGCTTAATTACATTCTGAAGAGTAAATTGGCATAGACATATGTTAGTTTATTTGATAGGAATTATACCATAGTGATTTCGAGAGAAACCTATGACCATTGAATTCTAGCTATGATAAGTGGATTTTATATCCACTATTTGCCTCCTGTTCTGACTTAAAACGTTTGCAAGTTCTCGAGTTTCGTTATCATTTGATATGTTTTTGTGTAATTTGTGTAGGTTGCATAGTCGGGCGGCATTGGTGGTGTTGGTGAAGTGTTGGTGGTATTCCGTGAGCTTAAAGTAGAAGTTACAGGAAGTCCAGGGCAAGAGAACTCGGGAATTGGAGCTCAATGCGCATTCATCAATGTTTTGGCCATATCTTGAGTTCTAGAAGTCCGTTTGAGGCCCGTAAACTGTCCACGCGAAGAGGAGAGGAAGCTCTACAATTCTGGACAGGGGGAACCAGGCGCTCCTGCACGACTCCAGGCGCTACAGCGCTGTTTTCAGGCGCTCTTGCGCTAAATCAAGGGCAACAGCGCTTGTTTCAAGGGCTACAACGCAGCAAAGGGTGTTTTCCAGGGGAAAGCTAGCGCAGCAGCGCTCCAGTAAGGGCTATAGCCCTCGAGTGTGTTTAAGTCGGGTCAATTTTGTTGGGCCTATTTAATTAGGGCTATAACCTGGGTCTATATCAGTATCGTTGGAGACATAAAAAAAAGGAGATCTATCAGTTTTAGTTAGAGAGTATTCTTCTTCATTATCATCTATCAACATTATATCTTAGAACATATCAAGAGAAGATCTCCAAGCTAGTGACAAGCAAGGAGGCCTAATCTTTGGATCTTGTGTATTCTTCTACAATTTGGGGAATTATTTTCTATCTCATTTTCTCTTCCTTATTTAATTGTTATTATTTTAGAATCATGTTTTCTCTAGAACCCATGATGGTGATTAGTTTAATTATGAACTAAATCATTATCATGGGGTTCCAATGGATTTGAATGCGTAATTATTGTGCTTGACATGTAATTGATTATTGGGTGATTTATTTGCGATAATCTAGTATGGTTGATTTAATTGATAGATGTGTAGCTAGCATCTAATTTATTAATCCTTGATGATTGCGAAAGTGGATTCTAGGATTGAGAATATGCCATATTAGCATGGGTTCGTGATTTAATTTAATTAGTCATGATTAGTGGTATGAATTAACCATTGCATATTACCCCATGTAATCTTAAGGATAACTTGTGCTTAATTCTATTTTTTTTCCAGATTATATAGACATATATAATTTGATTGCAATGTGGTGTCCTCTTAAATTCTATCTTGTGTGGATTTTAAGTGGTTTGATACGAGAGTACTGAAAGGTAGCTCGTATTATTTTCGTGTTATCTGGTTAATTATCCTGTTTATCACCTGAATCGATTTTATGTGTCAACCTGTAGTGAAATATTCAATGATATTGGAATCCCATGTTTTCTCAATTATAAGATCTTTTGTTTGATAATCTGTTTTTGCTTAGTTAATTAAATTAGTTATTAAAAACCTCAAAAATTGATACTTGGTTAAGCAGTAAGAAGTAGCCATACACTGTTGCATAGGTATTGAATACACATTTACACTTAGTCTCTGCGGAACGAACTTTTATTTACCACTTGCTATTTGTGATCGCGTATACTTGCGTGTTTACGAGTCAACAAGTTTTTGGCGCCGCTGCCGGGGACTTCGGTGTTATTTGTAGTTTAAGTGCTTGTCATCGGTGGTCGTTATAGATTACTGACTTGAACTATTTTTTTGTATTTGATGGATTATTGGGAGCAGGACTTTGTAATTGTATGTGAGCTGTGTGCAGGTGGACATTACACTCATCAATGTGAGTATAACAGAAACCGGCCAAATTTCAGCTGGGACTACAATCAGAGTGGTATGGAGCAATCCCAATATCCATCCTACCCGCTCCAAAATCAGCAGTTTGGAGAAGATCCATACAGTCCAGGGGGAATTCAGCAGCAACAGGGGCAACAATTTCAGCATCAGTATGCCCCAGTGCATCAACACTTTCAACCTCCTGAATTTCAACAGCAGCAATTTCAGACTTGGTCTAACCAACAGTCGACCGAAGAAGCTGAATTAGAAGAATTGAGGTTGATGGTTAAAAGCAATGCATTGTCTCTCCAGACATTAGGAGATCAGATTGGTCAAATTGCAAATGCATTAAAAACATTGAATCAAATTGCAAGTGACATAGAAGGCCTAGCTGTAGAGGAGGAGGACAAGAACCTTCCTATCAGTCTTGACTGGCCTTTCTTAGCCACGGGTGAGACCATGATCGAAGTTCAGGTAGGAGAGTCTGAGGGCAAAGATGAGAAAGAAGCAGAACATGAAGCTGATAAGGAAGAAAGGTCAGAAAATGCAGTTCTGAATATTCAGCCGCAACCACATCCTTTGCAATCTGAAAATGTTGAAGATGTTGAGAAGAAGAATTTTGAAATTGTGTTAGTTGAGAGCCATGAACTTGTTGAGGTGTCTCAATTTAATTCTGAACATGAAGGATGTGTGGAAGAATCTTTAACAATATCAATGGAGGATGTTCTGGTTTATGATAAATTAGAGGATAATTTGTATGAAGATCCACTGGAGCAGCCTATGTTTCTAGAATTGGGACCTGGGAATAATGAAGACGAGCATCTAACATTGTTAGAGGATAATTCACAAAGCGTTGGAATGATGCATTGTTTCGAGTCATTAGAAGTGCTATCTGCAGAAGGCAAACCTCGAAAAGCCTCTATCAAAGAACCTCCTGACTTGGAACTGCAGTTGATATCCTCTCAATCTCAGGAGTTTGATTCGAGCTCATTTGTATCATCTTCTATCATCATCTCAGCAGAATTACCTCCGGACAAGAATTCTGAAAGGGTTATTTCAAATTTTCATGAAAGTATGCGCTCTGCAGATGTGAAAAATTTGTTAGTGGACACTGCGATTGGTTTTGTTGAGAAGCAGAGAAGGGTGACATCTCCAACCTTATCCACTATTATCTCAGCAGATTTACCGCCTGATAAGGAAGAAGTACGTTTGGCGGCTTTACAAAAGCACACAGGTAGTGGATGGATGATTTCAGATAATCAGGATATCATCTATTCGTTGGTTATTCAAATATGGTGTGGGAACAATGTCACGGGCACTTTGGAAGAGCGAAGGAGGTTGAAGCTTGTTGACAATGACGTTGCTCCGGAGAAGATCATTAAATGGCCTTATAGAGATGCGGTGCAGAAATTTTTCAAGAGGAAAATCGTGGCCAAGTCTAGCTAAAGACGTTAAAGAAAGGCGCTTCGTGGGAGGCAACCCATGATTTCTTGCTTTCGAATAAAACAACAGTTGTGTTGGAGCCTCCACGTCTATCCACCACTAGACACACCACCCGAGGAGGGTGACGATGCCGATGAGTAGGGGAGTATCTCTTGTACCCTTTCATTTACCTTCAATGAGGACATTGAACTTAATAAGTTTGGGGGTGATTTTAGGGTGCTAGAGTCATGCATTGCATTTAGTTTATATTCATGTTAGTCATATTAGTTGCATTTATTGTGCCATGTCATGTAGTTTGCATTTAGGTTGCCATGCCATATAGATTATTTAGGTTGTAGCATCGTTGTGTTCATGCTTATTCATGCATATCATATGATTCCACACGAGTGTTTGTTTCTGGCTCATTGGGTTGATGCTAATTAGAGTGTGATGACAATGAATAGAGGGTTGATTTAAGTACTTATGAAATTGACTTGCGTGTGTCGGGAACACAATCTTTTCACGGTCTCACGGTTTGCTCTTGGGCTAGATCGAGTCATACCTGGTTTGGTTATTAGGATTGAATCACTTATTTAGATCTAGAATGTTCGTTATTCCCTTGATGGCGTAGAAGCACTTAAGTATAAGTTTGGGGGAAAACAGGGATTTCATGATAAATGTCGTGTCGTAGTGTAATAATGGCTAGGCGTCAAATGGCTAGTAGCCGGCTCATATTTAATATGAGTAGTCTAGGAGGGTGAGATAGTGCACCCATGTGTGAAAAAAAAAAAAATAAGGAAAAAAAAAAAAAAATTAGAGAAAAAAAAAAAAAAAAAGCAAAAGAGGAAAAAAATAAAATAGAAAAAGAAAGAAAAAAAAAAAAAAAAAAAAAAAAGAGTTGTGAGAATTAAAAATGAGTGTTTGTGAGAGTGTGTGTATGTGAATTGGCCAGGGTGGGCTCTTTAGTACTCGAGCAAGTAAGTCTGAGGGGGCTTAGTCCTAGTAACCTAAAGCCCTTTGTGGTTTGGGATTGCTGACCTAACGTTCGCTAAAAGGGTGCTATTGTATAAGCCTTTAGGGGTCTCACCCATTGCACGGTCAATGAGCATGTGTGTTTTTGGGTTTTGAAGTGTTTTGTATAGTTTAGCATGAGTCCTTGTCTTCCTCGAATGAAGATGGCGGTGTCTTTGAGTCATGGAGTGTCTAGAGTTCATTCTGTTTATAAACATGTGATTGTCTTGGCGACGAATTGGTTATGCCTTTGATCTAGTATCGAGGGTATTTCTAGTGAGAATTGCACACACCACGTTCCCGTGCATGTAGCGTTGGTATCCGGGGACTTAGTCGAGCTCTTTTTGGCGTTGTTGCATAATTTGAGGCGTTGGCTTGTGTGTTGGTTACGATATCTTGTGTTTGGAGTCATTGTATTAGGACACATTCGCATTATCATGACATTTAGTTATTAGTTGCATTCATTCATCATGTTAGGTTGAGTTTGCATTGCTTGAGGACAAGCAACGGTTTAAGTTTGGGGGTTTGATAAGTGGATTTTATATCCACTATTTGCCTCCTGTTCTGACTTAAAACGTTTGCAAGTTCTCGAGTTTCGTTATCATTTGATATGTTTTTGTGTAATTTGTGTAGGTTGCATAGTCGGGCGGCATTGGTGGTGTTGGTGAAGTGTTGGTGGTATTCCGTGAGCTTAAAGTAGAAGTTACAGGAAGTCCAGGGCAAGAGAACTCGGGAATTGGAGCTCAATGCGCATTCATCAATGTTTTGGCCATATCTTGAGTTCTAGAAGTCCGTTTGAGGCCCGTAAACTGTCCACGCGAAGAGGAGAGGAAGCTCTACAATTCTGGACAGGGGGAACCAGGCGCTCCTGCACGACTCCAGGCGCTACAGCGCTGTTTTCAGGCGCTCTTGCGCTAAATCAAGGGCAACAGCGCTTGTTTCAAGGGCTACAACGCAGCAAAGGGTGTTTTCCAGGGGAAAGCTAGCGCAGCAGCGCTCCAGTAAGGGCTATAGCCCTCGAGTGTGTTTAAGTCGGGTCAATTTTGTTGGGCCTATTTAATTAGGGCTATAACCTGGGTCTATATCAGTATCGTTGGAGACATAAAAAAAAGGAGATCTATCAGTTTTAGTTAGAGAGTATTCTTCTTCATTATCATCTTATCAACATTTTCATCTTAATTTGCAAGAACAATTTCAAGGAATTTCTCCAAGCTAGTGACAAGCAAGGATTATTCTTGGAACCTTTGTACTCTTCTATTTTGGGGATTTATTTCTAAACCTTATTCTTCTTCCTTTTAATTACTTGTTTATTTTAGAATTATGTTTTCCATAGAACCCATGATGGCAATTAGGTCAAGTATGGGCTAATTCGTTATCATGGGATTTTAATGGATTTTTCTATGGATTCTAGTAATTGAGTGTTATTTATGCCTTGGTGTGTGATTGATTGTATTGATTGCCTAGTATGTTTATGCTTATTCGTTATAAGTGAGTCGCGAACACTTGTAATTGCTTGTTTAATCCTGGTGAATGCGAAAGTGGATCTAGGGTTTAGAACAATTCATGCTAGCATAGGTTTTTGCATGTGAAGAACATGTATTAATTTGTGATGTAATTCTAACCGTTTTGCATCGACTATGTGGTTTAATGGGTGCTTGATTTTCAACCGGTATGTGTTCAATTGCTATAGACATATAGGGACTACACATATTTGGTGACTACTTGACTTCTATCAATTGTGGATGATAAGTAGGATGATATATGCACAACGAAAGTTGGTGTGTATCAGTTTAGTGCATCTAATCAGTAATCAACTCTGTCACATGCTAGGCTAAAGGGCATAAGATTCTAGATGAAGTAGTAAATGAAATTGAAATCTCATGTTCGTTTATTATAAAGTTAAAGTTAAGTTATTTCCTCGTAATTGGCTTAGTTGGTAATTAATCTTTAGTAAATCAAAACCAAAATTGTGATTGTCTTAGCAGTGAGTGGAAATCATAAGCTGGTGCATAAGTGAACATAACAAACAATTTGAGTCTCTGTGGGAACGAATCCTATTTACTCTATATTACTTGTTGACCACGTTCTCTTGCGTGAATAAGTGCGAACAAGTTTTTGGCGCCGCTGCCGGGGTGGGCTCTTTAGTACTCGAGCAAGTAAGTCTGAGGGGGCTTAGTCCTAGTAACCTAAAGCCCTTTGTGGTTTGGGATTGCTGACCTAACGTTCGCTAAAAGGGTGCTATTGTATAAGCCTTTAGGGGTCTCACCCATTGCACGGTCAATGAGCATGTGTGTTTTTGGGTTTTGAAGTGTTTTGTATAGTTTAGCATGAGTCCTTGTCTTCCTCGAATGAAGATGGCGGTGTCTTTGAGTCATGGAGTGTCTAGAGTTCATTCTGTTTATAAACATGTGATTGTCTTGGCGACGAATTGGTTATGCCTTTGATCTAGTATCGAGGGTATTTCTAGTGAGAATTGCACACACCACGTTCCCGTGCATGTAGCGTTGGTATCCGGGGACTTAGTCGAGCTCTTTTTGGCGTTGTTGCATAATTTGAGGCGTTGGCTTGTGTGTTGGTTACGATATCTTGTGTTTGGAGTCATTGTATTAGGACACATTCGCATTATCATGACATTTAGTTATTAGTTGCATTCATTCATCATGTTAGGTTGAGTTTGCATTGCTTGAGGACAAGCAACGGTTTAAGTTTGGGGGTTTGATAAGTGGATTTTATATCCACTATTTGCCTCCTGTTCTGACTTAAAACGTTTGCAAGTTCTCGAGTTTCGTTATCATTTGATATGTTTTTGTGTAATTTGTGTAGGTTGCATAGTCGGGCGGCATTGGTGGTGTTGGTGAAGTGTTGGTGGTATTCCGTGAGCTTAAAGTAGAAGTTACAGGAAGTCCAGGGCAAGAGAACTCGGGAATTGGAGCTCAATGCGCATTCATCAATGTTTTGGCCATATCTTGAGTTCTAGAAGTCCGTTTGAGGCCCGTAAACTGTCCACGCGAAGAGGAGAGGAAGCTCTACAATTCTGGACAGGGGGAACCAGGCGCTCCTGCACGACTCCAGGCGCTACAGCGCTGTTTTCAGGCGCTCTTGCGCTAAATCAAGGGCAACAGCGCTTGTTTCAAGGGCTACAACGCAGCAAAGGGTGTTTTCCAGGGGAAAGCTAGCGCAGCAGCGCTCCAGTAAGGGCTATAGCCCTCGAGTGTGTTTAAGTCGGGTCAATTTTGTTGGGCCTATTTAATTAGGGCTATAACCTGGGTCTATATCAGTATCGTTGGAGACATAAAAAAAAGGAGATCTATCAGTTTTAGTTAGAGAGTATTCTTCTTCATTATCATCTATCAACATTATATCTTAGAACATATCAAGAGAAGATCTCCAAGCTAGTGACAAGCAAGGAGGCCTAATCTTTGGATCTTGTGTATTCTTCTACAATTTGGGGAATTATTTTCTATCTCATTTTCTCTTCCTTATTTAATTGTTATTATTTTAGAATCATGTTTTCTCTAGAACCCATGATGGTGATTAGTTTAATTATGAACTAAATCATTATCATGGGGTTCCAATGGATTTGAATGCGTAATTATTGTGCTTGACATGTAATTGATTATTGGGTGATTTATTTGCGATAATCTAGTATGGTTGATTTAATTGATAGATGTGTAGCTAGCATCTAATTTATTAATCCTTGATGATTGCGAAAGTGGATTCTAGGATTGAGAATATGCCATATTAGCATGGGTTCGTGATTTAATTTAATTAGTCATGATTAGTGGTATGAATTAACCATTGCATATTACCCCATGTAATCTTAAGGATAACTTGTGCTTAATTCTATTTTTTTTCCAGATTATATAGACATATATAATTTGATTGCAATGTGGTGTCCTCTTAAATTCTATCTTGTGTGGATTTTAAGTGGTTTGATACGAGAGTACTGAAAGGTAGCTCGTATTATTTTCGTGTTATCTGGTTAATTATCCTGTTTATCACCTGAATCGATTTTATGTGTCAACCTGTAGTGAAATATTCAATGATATTGGAATCCCATGTTTTCTCAATTATAAGATCTTTTGTTTGATAATCTGTTTTTGCTTAGTTAATTAAATTAGTTATTAAAAACCTCAAAAATTGATACTTGGTTAAGCAGTAAGAAGTAGCCATACACTGTTGCATAGGTATTGAATACACATTTACACTTAGTCTCTGCGGAACGAACTTTTATTTACCACTTGCTATTTGTGATCGCGTATACTTGCGTGTTTACGAGTCAACAAGCTAGTAAGTTGTGAATTTGCTAAGTGCTCTGCAACTTTATTACTGATTTTCACATGTTAGGGGGAAGTAATTATCCTGACTTATCTTCTCATATTTGGAACTCGTTAAACTCTCTTCTTTATTATAATTAGTTGGTTAATTTAGTTCTTATAATTATTTTAGTTATAAAAATCATCAAACAGTTTTTGTGCTCGATAACCAAGTTGTTAGATATTACTTGCAATTGATACATATTTGCAGTCCTTGAGGAACGATATCTGGTGTTTACTACTGTATTACTTGCTTGCGATTGTGTACACTTGCACATATAGATTTTTACGCAACATGGATTTGGGGGATGATTGGCCCTCTGACGAAGAGGAAGTGTCAAAGCCTGATCACGACTTTATCCCATATCCTGATTTTGATAACGAGGTGTCCGTTGAGAGAGAGTTGTATAAGCAAGAAATCGTACCTTTCTGCGAAAAAATGGATTCCCTCATGACCCTGAATAGGTTAGAAAAACTGTGTGAGGAATGTCGTCGCACAACCTGCTCCATTGTTATCCCTGAACCTGGTGAGAAAGCTCACAGATTTGATATTAGGACACCTGATCGAGGTATTCCAAATGCTGTAACCTCTGCTGCCTTCTTCAAAGTTGGCGTAACTTCCCTCTACATCCATTCCTGAGGGAAGTTCTTGACTTCTATGGCTTGGCCCCTCTCCAATTGACACCTAATTCATATAGGTTAGCCATCAGCACCTACATTTTGTACACCAGCTTGTTCACAACCCCACTATCTGCACTTGAATTAGGTTACTTTTTCAGATTGAAAGACACTGGGAAGGGTTCCGGTTGTTTCTATTTGACTGCCTGGCCTAGTCATCAAGGCCAATGTATAAAAGGTATTAAGCAAAACTTTGACCAATGGCAAGAGCAGTTCCTTTACTGCTTTGATTGCCCCTCTGTTCGCTTTGAGTTCAATTGCCGCCCCTTAATTCCAAAACAGACTGTTCTTACTGGAGCTTGTTTAATGAGAGCTGAAGAGGCTTTGAAGCACTCTTCGGCCATAAGGGATTGTATGATTCTGTTGACCCCCGATAACTTATCTACCCTAGGTTTTATCCCCTCAACCTCTGGTACGAATTTCCTTGCTGTTATGCCCTCTTTTCTATTATTATACATCTGCACTTTCACCTGCTTACTCTGTATGTAAATTTCTAACCCTATCTTGTATTCTCTTTTGCAGATATGGCTCCCAAGGCTCCATCATTTATCAAAAGGTCCAAGAACGTGGATGAGATCTTCAAAACTGAAACTAAGGAGGTTCCACTGAACGTAACTCCTATTAATCAGGTTCCTGGCACTCCTGCTTCCCAAACTACTCACTCTGGTTCTTCAAAGAGGAAATTTGCCCAGTCAACTCTCGACCTCTCAGTGGCTCCCCAAACTCGCTCGTCAAAGAAAAGCAAGGCAGTGAAAACCGACCCTGATCAATCCTCGAACTTGTTCAAGGACATGATTGACACCCATGTTCCTACAGAGACAATAGCTGCCTGGAGTAAAATGAGCTCTACTGAAGCCATGCACGCCATGAGGTTTGCCACTGCTCAATCTGCTTTCTTTGCCCTTAGATATTGCGACGAGTTTGTTGTAAAGACCCAATACGACCTCCAACTTCAAGGAGAGATTCGCAAACTCAAAACGGAGCTAGCTGCTAGTGAGGATAAGGCGAACATTGCCACTGCGGCTGTTAGAAGGGCAAAGACTGTGGAGACCTCTTTAAGAAATGAGAAAGTCGAACTTCAAGGTCAAGTCAAAGCCCTGAAGGACGAGAAACTGTCGATGCTAGAAAAAACCAGTGAACTAGAAGCTCAGGTGGACGCCTTGAATGCTGCTGCTGAGGTTATGAAATCATCCATGCTCGTCAAGGAGAAGGCCAGATATGACGAGGGCTATGATGAAGGTATTAATGATTATATACGCTCCAAATGGGAGAAGATGCCCAATCTAGACTGGTCCCTCCTGGGCGAAGACGTGGTGGGAATGATCAAAGATTTCGAGAAGAAAACTGCAGATCCACAAGACTTTGTACCTCCCGTGGAAACGGTTGAGAGGTCTCTAGGTTCTGACCCTGAGACTGCAGAGGTTCCTGCTACTGAAGATACTCCACATGTTCTCTCAGCACCAGATGTCACCAAGGTTCCTGATGAAGTTCCTCCTTCTTGAAACCTTTAATCCGTTTGATTTATTCAGTAACTTTTGATAACTTTGATGAGGTCGCGGGCCCCTCGTAATGCCTCGCAAGTTGTACTTCTAAATTTGGTTTTCATGGCCTTCGTGCCAATAACTTTTGAATGTTGGTTTTCTAGGGTCGGGGTGCCCTGTAACTTTTTTATGTTTCCAATGACAACTAGTTCCTTTTGCCATATCTCTTGCTCATAATTATTATATCGATGCATACATGTTTTCTATACCATGCACATCTTTTCCTCAAAACTTTATACAACACTCCATCTCTATGCATCATAAAACTAATTAGTGTCCATACTCATGTATCCAAGCTTACGTGGGCTAACCCGTTGTAAGAAACAGAACACATTCATACTTTCACTCATAAGGTATATGCAACAAAATATAACTTACTTGTACGTTTGGAACCTCTTTACTTATACTGCGAAACATGTGCTCAACATCATAATCCACACTATAACTTCCTTTAACAACTTCCAAACTTATTGCTGCTGAATAATAGAATCAGGTTTGTCATGGATAAGCTGCTAACGATCACTAATCCTGCAAAACAAATATAAAACAGAAGCTAGTTAATGTTAGTAAAATTTCTTTCGTTCGGTTCGGGTCAACTCTTGGAAAGGTCCCCTGCTTAAGTTCCAATCCTAAACTCTAGGTCCCAACATTCCTCGAGGTATGTTGGTTCTATTTATTTCTTTGCCTCGAGGCAATTCTAGGAACCTGTGTGCCGTTCTAGGAGTCCACACAGTTTCCTCTTCTTCAAGTGTCAGGCTAGACATTTCATGAAGGTAAATGCTAAGGGTTTTATCCCTTCTTCTCATGTGCCAAAGACGGTTCCACATGAGGGAGAGCTTATTAGGCTTCTCTTTAAGAACAAGTGTGCCGGTCTAGGCTCCACACAGGTTCCCACTTCCTCTCGTGCCAGTGGCGGCTCCACGGAGGGTTGAAACGTACAGTCTCAGGTTCCTGTATGCCAGTCTCGGATCCATACAGGTCCCTTTAGGTGCCTTGTGTCAGGACTTTAGGTGCCTTTTGTCAGGACTTTAGGTGCCTTTTGTCAGGACTTTAGGTGCCTTTTGTCAGGACTTTAGGTCAAGTGCTCAAGGAACTTGAGGCTTTTAGCAAAGATCTCGTGCTCAGTCAGCTGAGGTTTTTCTCCTGCCCAGGAAGCTACCTGGGACTTTTTCTCGTGCCCAAGAAGCTACCTGTGGCTTTTTCGTATAAATCATTCATAGTCTGCGTTGTTAAATATAATTGATGTGTTTTAATCAGTGTTTAAGTGTTACAGGGAGTTATCAGAGTTTAGCTGGAAGCAGTCAGAGTTTTAGTAAACTCTGACAGGTGGAAGCTCGACAGAGTTTGTTAAACTCTGTCTGGAGGAAGCGCGCCTACTGTTCAACAGTGATTGAAGATTAATTATGGAAGCGATATCTTTGAAGATTGGATAGCTATCAAAGAGATCGAGTTGACATAGGAGACGTGTGACAATCTGTAATTGATATCATTGTATAGCTGATTATTAGGAATATCAATTAGAGATTGTATTGTAGCTGTATGGTATATAAATACAGATAGGTTAACCCTAGAAGGGAATCGATAACGAATTATCTTTATTGTAACCTAGCAGCTCTTTGTGATATTTTACATCACGAAGAGGGTTCGAAATACAAGAAGTTTTTTTTTAAGTGCATAAACGCTTTTACTTGTTAATCTCTCATACAAAATTGATTATTAATTGTGTATTCGGCCTAACAAGTGGTATCAGAGCCAATCTGTTACTTTATTACAGGTTAAGATCCAAACACAACAATAATCATGTCAGCAATTCCTCCACCAACACCTACTGTTTCTGAAAAGGCTCCTACTACTGTGAGTCGTTATGAACCAATCAGGGTTCCTATTCTGAGGCCATTAGAGTATGCTATGTGGAAGGTCAAGATGACTATGTTTCTGGAGGCTACAGATCCAGAATATCTTGACAGGATTTATGAAGGCCCTCACAATCCTACCAAGCTATCTGTTGCAGTTGCTGGTGAAGCAGCAAAAATGGTTCCAAAGGAAAAGAAGGACATGACTCCTGAAGATCTATCATCAATTGCTAAGGATGCAAAAGTTAGGCATTTACTGCATAGTGCTTTAGACAATGTTATGTCTAACAAAGTCATTAACTGCACCACTGCAAAAGAGATATGGGATGCTCTTGAAGTCAGGTGTCAAGGAACTGCAGCTATTAAGAAGAATAGGAGAAACATACTCACACAAGAGTATGAGAATTTTGAGGCTAAACCTGAATAGACCATGACAGAAACATTTGATAGATTCTGTAAACTGATTAATGATCTGTCATTGGTCAACAAAGAGTATGATCTAGAAGACTCGAATCTCAAGTTTCTTCTTTCTCTACCTGAAAAGTGGGATGTGAAAACAACCACTATTAGAGACAACTATGATCTTGCTGAAACAGAGATTGATGAAATCTATGGACTGCTCAAAACTCATGAATTGGAAATGGAACAGAGAAACAGGAGATCAAGCAGGAAAGGAAAGTCTGTTGCTCTTAATGTTGAAGAGAAGCCTCAGAAGAAAGAGGCAACAAGAAGGAAAATGAAGGGAAAAGCTTTGGTCATAAATTCAGAAAGTGAATCACCAAACTCTGATTATGATTCAAATTCTTCTGAATCATCTGACTCTGAGGATGATGAAGAAGAAATGAGGAAAATGGCTGTGTTAATGGTGAAGACTTTCAAGAAAATGGGCTTCAAGAATTTCAAGAAAGGAAAAAGGTTTTCTAGGGATTCAAATGAAGACAGGAAAAGCTACAGGAAGTCTGATAAGAGAGATTCTAAAGGGAAGAAGGATAAGTCTGAAATTCAATGCTACAAGTGTAAGGAGATGGGTCACTATGCTCCTGAGTGCAAGAAGGGTAAAACTGGAAAGGTACTCTACACTAAAGGCAGAGATTGGGCAGATACTTCAGATTCTGATGAAGAAGTGAACTATGCTCTCATGGCTACTACTGAATCAGAATCCTCTGAAAATCAGGTACCTCTAACTACCTATGCTTATAATATTGATGACATTGCTCAATTAAGAATTTATCTTAAGTCATTGCATATAAGTTATAGGGATCAGACTTTAGAAAATGAGAGGATAAAAGCTGAAAATTCTGAACTTAAAGAAAGAAATAAACTTGTTGAAGAGAAACTTGAAAACATGCAACAAGTTCAGAAAGAGAGAGATGATGCTGTTTGCAAAGAACAGAATTTGCTTCAGAAGTATAAACAACTAGAGTCAGAGTTGGAGGAAGCAAATAATAAAATTAGGACTTGGACTAATTCTGGAAAGGACACTCAACAGATTTTTCAAACAGACACTGTTGGTCTAGGTTATAATGAGGGAGATGAACTTAGATTTCAAAATCAAGTTAAAGTCAGAACAAAATTTGTTCATGGAACCAGTAAATTTTTGTCTGAAAATGAAAAGGAAGCTGTCAAAAATAAACCAGTAAAAACTAGTGTTAAACAGGTTAATATCGGTTCAATGACAGATAAACAACTCAAACATAAACTGAAGGAGTTAAAATCTGTTGAGAAAAATAAAGTGTCAAACAAGAACAGAAATGGAAAAGTAGGCATCACTTCAGGAAATAAACCAATGCTTGCTAGTTATGCTCCAAGAAAGACATGTCATAACTGTGGTAGTACTAAGCATCTTGCAAATTTCTGCAAGAAAAATAAAAATATAAATTCTTTACCTGAAAAGTCTGAGGTAAAGAAGGATTTTGCTAGAACTAAGCCACAGACTTTATGCACACACTGTGGAAGCACCTGGCATTCCATTTATACTTGCAGAGAATACCATGCTATCTATCATAATTACTATGAACTGAAACCCAATCTGAAATGGGTTAAAGTTGATACTGCAAGTGTAAACACTGATACTGTTAGCTCAAACTCTGATAATGTTAATTCCGCTGCAAAAGCTAACAAAGTTAAGAATGCCAAAGGATCCAAGCAAGTCTGGATCCTTAAAACTAATCCTCAGTAATTGTTTGTGATTGCAGGGTAACAGGGAGGCAACCCTAGTCGTGGACAGTGGATGTTCAGGACACATGACTGGAAATAAAGCCCTGCTATCAGAATATGAGAAGGCTGGCCCAAAAGTTTCCTATGGTGATGGCAATATAGGAAGAACATTGGGATATGGCAATATTAATCTTGGAAATGTCATCATCAACAATGTAGCTCATGTCCCAGGACTCAAGCATGACTTGCTATCTGTGAGTCAAATCTGTGACAAGGGATATCATGTAGATTTTCAACCTGAATATTGTGAAGTTATCAGCAAATCTACAGGAAAGGTTGTTCTAGTTGGTCACAGGCAAAACAACATTTATGAAATCAAGCTTTTGATAGACTCTGTTGGAAAAGCTGTTTGCCTGTCTACAAGAATGTCTAGTGAAGAGAGTTGGAAGTGGAATAAGAAACTCTCACATTTGAACTTGAACAACATCAATGAATTGATCAGAAAGGATCTTGTAAGAGGACTCCCAAAGACCCTGTTAAATGTTGATGGCCTATGTGACTCATGTCAGAAGGCTAAACAAAGGAAGTCATCTTTCAAGAGCAAGACAGAATTTTCTATCACTGATCCCTATCATCTTCTGCATGTTGATCTCTTTGGTCCAGTAAATGTTATGTCTATTGCAAGGAAGAAATATGCTTTAGTCATTGTTGATGAATACACTAGATTCACTTGGGTGTATTTTCTAGCAAAGAATGATGAAACTGCATCGACTCTGATGGAGCATGTGAAGCTTCTGGACAAAGGATCAAGCAACAAAGTCAGAATCATCAGAAGTGATAATGGAACTGAGTTCAGAAATGCAACAATGGAAGAATTCTGCAAGGACAATGGAGTGAAACAAGAATTTTCAGCACCTGGTACACCACAACAAAATGGTGTAGTTGAAAGGAAAAATAGAACCTTAATTGAAGCTGCCAGAACTATGCTTGATGAAGCAAAATTGCCAACTTATTTCTGGGCAGAAGCTGTTCAAACTGCTTGTTTTACTCAAAATGCAACACTGATCAATAAGCATGGAAAGACACCATATGAGATGGTGAAGAAAAAGAAGCCTAACCTGAAATACTTTCATATTTTCGGGTGCAAATGTTTTGTTTTGAAGACTCATCCAGAACAGTTGACCAAGTTTGAGCTAAAGGCAGATGAAGGAATTTTTGTTGGCTATCCACTGTCAACAAAGGCATTCAGAGTTTACAATCTGAGAACTAAAGTGATCATGGAATCTATACATGTTTCTTTTGATGATAAGAAGATAACTGGACTTGAAGACAAAGATGAATATGATCAACTGAACTTTGAAAATGAAGTTTTAAACTCTGATGATGGAAACTCTGATGAAACAATTCTGACAGACTCTGTTGAAACAAACTCTGAACCTCTACTGGTAAATTCTGGAGAAACTTCTCAATCACAACAAAGGAAAGAACCAGTTGAGGGGGAGCATGATTGTTTACACTAAATCACGCAAGCGTACGTGGTCACAAGTAATACAGATAGAAGTCAAGTTCGTTCCCACAGAGATCTTAGGTTTCAATTCAGTTTTGTACCTATGCAACAATGTATGGTTATTATGCACTGCTTAGACAATTAACAAGATTTTAATTAACTATAATTAACTAAGAAACAAATTAATAAAACTAAGAATTAACAAACTAACAAGAATTGAATTCTAATTACGTCTGCAAGAGTAACATGGGATCCTAACTTCATTAAATACTTCGCTTAGATCTGACGCCTTTAATCAATATATGCAATGGTTATGATATCTGATCGGATAACACGAAACAAGTACACGCTACCTGTCAGCATACGTATACCAAACTAAACATACATCCACAAAAGAGATAGAAGATGAATAGACACCAATTATGCTTAGACCCTATATATCTATAGAATTTGAAAACATAACGGTTGAAGAACAAGTTATCCATAAAGATCACACAGGGCAATATAAGTATTTTCATCTCATACTACGAATCATGTTGATAAACAATCATGAACCTATGCTAGCATGGCAAGTTCTAAATCTCAAGATCCACTTTCACTTCACAAGAGATTAACAAATTAGATGTTAGCTACGCATCTAGCAATTAAGCACAACCATACGAGGATATCAGATATACATCACACACAGATCTTTAAAGCATCAAAATACTAAAGTTCCATAAATAAATCCGTTAGAATCCCATGACAACAATTAGTTCATAATCGAACCTCTCGTCATCATGGGATCTGATGAAACCATGATAAAAACAAAGTATAAAAGATACAAATAAAACTAAGTAATAGATATGTAATGGTTCTCTCCTAATGATGATTATTCAATTTTACAAGGGTTGGATGTGTTTATATAGGCTCTAGACATCTTGCCCAACAAGAAAATACCAAATCAGAATTATAATAGAAGTACGTTTCCTAAACTGATGCTGATTTAAAGGGAAATTCGCAGCTGTCTTTCCTTCATTAATTCTGGAACGTTCCAACTGCAATTGGGCCTCTGGACCACTTTAGAATGATAGAAAATCTCGTTATCTTCGCGTGGACTGCTTACGGGCCTCAAACGGAGTTGTAGAACTCAAGATATGGCCAAAACAAAAATCCGAAATCTGGCAGAATTTTTACGCGCGCTGGCTGCGCTGGTGGAGCGCTGGCTGCGCTGTAGCTACTGTTCATAGCGCTGGCTGCGCTGGTTTGTGCGCTGGCTGCGCTCCTTTGGCTGCCGGGAGCTGATTTTGGCTGATTTTGCTCTATTTTCTTCGTTTTAACTCCGATTTTCATTCCGTTTCTTCCGGCTCTCTCGCAATTTGATGTACTATTATTCTTTTAGCTCAAAACCTACCATTTAAGCATGGAAAACATCATCCCACATCCGACTCTTATTCCTGCACAAATTCACTAAAAACACATCAAAAACACCACATACTTGAGTTCAAGTCATCAATTCAAGCCGATACGAAGCATTCCAAGTGGATATAAAATCCACTTATCAATGATCAAGATGAAGACTCAAACACTGATACTGAGTCAACTGAAAAATCTGGATCAAACTCTGATGCTTCAAACTCTGAAAATTCAAATTCTGACTCTGGGCAGTCAAGTTCAGGGGGAGTCTCAGAAAACGAAGATAGATCACAACAAAATCAGGAGAGCATGGATCAAGGGGGAGGATCACATGCTGATAGAAGTCATTTACCTTCTGCTAGGAAATGGACTAAATCACATACACCTGATTTGATAATTGGTGATCCAGATGCAAAAGTAAAGACAAGAAGTGCTACTGCAAGTGAATGTCTGTTTCATGCATTCTTGTCTAAAATGAACCAAAGAAAGTGGAAGAAGCTCTTCAAGATGCAGACTGGATAACAACAATGCAGGAAGAGTTAAATGAATTTGAGAGGAATGAAGTTTGGACCCTTGTACCAAGGCCAAAGAACAGATCTATTGTTGGTACTAAATGGGTTTTCCGAAACAAGACTGACAGTGAAGGTGTTATCACAAGGAACAAGGCTAGACTGGTAGCAAAAGGCTATTCACAGCAGGAAGGAATAGACTATGATGAAACATTTGCTTCAGTTGCAAGATTGGAGGTGTTGTGGAATAAAAACCAGGTTGAAAATATTGCGGCTAGGTTGTATATTTAATGCTAAGGTTCGTGAGCTTCGTGCTTTAATGGCTGCTTCTGCGTTCGAGACTTAAACGGTCCTCACAGAATGCCTACGTATCTCTGTCAATTAGAGAATCAAGCCAATAAAACGTAGTTCTGAGAATGAGGGGTCAGGCCCTTTATATAGGCTGAGAAGCCTTAGAATTATGGTAGGATTCGGAGACTTGATGGACAAGTCTTTGAGGAATGTTCTAGATCTATTCCTTGTAGGAATCAGTTTCCATATTGAATTGGATGCCTTATTGGATAAGTTTGAAAGGGATATTATCCTTATCCAACTCTTATTTGCTGAGCTATTTATTACCCTTAATATTAATTACGAAATTAATATTATATTTAGGGTTTTGGGCCCAGCTGGTGGGCCCCACGTTTGGACTATTCTCGGCCTATTTAATGCCACATTAAATATGTCTTTAGGGCTTATTTTCAGCCCATATCATTTGCCCCCCAACTTCTTAGGAAAATTGATCAGGTTTTCGTAGAAGTTATATTTGCCTTAATCGAGACTCGGGGTCGTTTTTATCCCTTACCTGGGACTTCTTAATTTTCCTACCCTTATATGGGAGTTTTGGTTTACACTAGTGTTTCACGAGTATCGTCTTGCTTGTAAAGTGTGGAGCGACCTACACATTTACGACGGTTTGCCTTATTCGAGGCTTTAATTTGTGCTTGCTTTTAGCAATTTCGGCACTTTCATAGAGTTTTTATGCATTATTAGCATATATTATTGCTCAACTTGTCAAGAAAATATTTTTATAATTTTCCTCGTATTTTTCTGTACTTTTCCTAGTATTTTAGGAATTTTTATGTACCAACAGGTATTTTTTGTAATTTTTCCTAATAATTTAGGAATTTTTATGTACCAACAGGTATTTTTTGTAATCTTTCCTAATAATTTAGGAATTTTTATGTACCAACAGGTATTTTTTTTGGGAATTATTTTTTAATTTCCCAACATTATTTAAAAATTTTTAAAGGATTAACTTTTAAAAAAGTCACCTTGGCAAGAAATGCCTCCTGGGCGTGGGTGACCTTTGTCCCTGGAAGTGCTTCCTGGGCGTGGGTACCCCCGCCAAGGAGACACCCTCCTTAGGCACGCCTAGGGGGTTTGGTCTCCTGGGCGTGGGTGACCTTTGTCCCTGGAAATGTTTCCTGGGCGTGGGTACCCCCGCCAAGGAGACACCCTCCTTAGGCACGCCTAGGGGGGTTGGTCTCCTGGGCGTGGGTATAGCCCTCTTTAGAGAAAATCGAGCTAGGCGTGGGTACCCCCGCCAAGGAGACACCTTCCTTAGGCACGCCTAGGAGGTTTGGTCTCCTGGGCGTGGGTATACCCTTCTTTAGAGAAAATCGAGCTAGGCGTGGGTACCCCCGCCAAGGAGACACCTTCCTTAGGCACGCCTAGGAGGTTTGGTCTCCTGGGCGTGGGTATACCCTTCTTTAGAGAAAATCGAGCTAGGCGTGGGTACCCCCGCCAAGGAGACACCTTCCTTAGGCACGCCTAGGAGGTTTGGTCTCCTGGGCGTGGGTATACCCTTCTTTAGAGAAAATCGAGCTAGGCGTGGGTACCCCCGCCAAGGAGACACCTTCCTTAGGCACGCCTAGGAGGTTGGTCTCCTCGGCGTGGGTATACCCTTCTTTTAGAGAAAATCAAGCTAGGCGTGGGTACCCCCGCCAAGGAGACACCTTCCTTAGGCACGCCTAGGAGGTTTGGTCTCCTGGGCGTGGGTATAGCCTTTTAATTGGGCTTCCTGCCTTTAAATTCTAACGGGATTTTATCCTATTTTCTAAAAATGTCGTAGAACATTCTAGAATTATTTCAAAATTTGAATTTCATGGGCTTCCCGCCTATTCAAAGGCCCAGTCACCTGTTGGCAGCCCATTTACTGGATATAACCGGTTGAATGACCAACCATGAACTCTATAAAAGAGTAGTGTGCATCCCTCATTTCTCATCTCACTATTCAGCAAAAATTATCATTCCCTTATCACAAATATTTTTCAAAAAAGCTCTGCTAGGGTTCTGTCGTGAGGCGATTTCCGGCGTTTTACTCCGCCCTACTTTCCAGTTTCCGTTTGAAGATCGTTGAATCTTCATCTTCTTCAACCTCTTTTTTCAACTTTTCTGGGTTTCAAGCCTTCAAGGGAAGCATACCAATGGAGGATTCTAGCTCTTCAGGCCAGTCACAGCTCGCTAACACTTCCACCACCGCTCCACGGCTTTCAAGGGGTAAGAACCCTAAAACATCTCTTGTCCATGCCAGTGTTTTTTCCCTTAGGGATCTTTTAAATGAGTTTGGTCAAGCTTTTCCAAACATGCTTCATTTAGATGCTTATGAATATAAATCGAAATATAAACAACATGGGGTAGACATTCTAGCCCAACTTTTTCATATTAATGGGCCTTATAGGGCCGTTGCTCCGGCCTCAAACGAAAGGGCTTGTCACCCAAAGCCTGGGGCCATTAGGATTTACAAAGAAACTTTTTATGCTGGTTTTCGCCTACCTCCTCCTCCTTTCGTTTACCGTCTTTTGGCCGAAGCCCGGGTTTGTCCAACCCAACTTATGCCAAATGCATGGCGTTTTATCTATTGTTTCTTGGTCCAATGTAAGAAACATGGGCTTGAGCCCAGCATCTCTGTTTTTCGATATCTATTCAAATTTGTCAATTCTTCTGATAATTCGGGCTGGGTCAAAATCCAACACCGTTCCTTGGCCCGTTCTTGTTTTGTTTCGGATTCCGCTCCTGATTCCCTTCCTAATTGGAAAAGGGAATGGTTTTATATCTTTTTGGACGGGGATGACTGGGACAACTATTTTCGGCCCACCTTCTGCAGAGCCGTTGATGGGCCTGTTAGGAGTTTAAAATTGGGCGTGGAAGAAGAGGCCGCCATAAATTTATTAACATCGGATAATTTGCATCAATGTGCAAATTTGATTTCTGAAGATTCGTTGCAGGCCTATGGGCTAAGCGATTTGGGCCCTGAGGGTAATTCTCACCTCTTACTTTGTTAATATTTCATGCTAGATTTAATTATCTAACTCTCTTGTAATCATTTTGCAGCCAAAACTGCCCTGGGAGCAATTTTTAAACAGAGGGAGACTGCTGCCACTGCTAGGGTGGTAACAGAGAACCCTAGGGCCAAAAGGGCCAGGACAGATGAGGCCTCTGCCGCGGTGGAGCGTGTTCCTGCTTTTCTTCAGGAAAAGCCAGTTCCTATTGAGGAAGACCTCACTCCCTTCACAGTGGGATGGGGTTTATGCAATAGGGACACAGCTGTAGGTGACTCCAGGGCTGCAGCTGAGTGGTCCAGGAGCGTGGTTACTCCACGGGACAGGGTCCACATTGTGGAGTCCTCTGATGACTTGCAGATTGAGCTTCTCGGGGCTCAAGCTGTTGCTTCGGTAATTTCTTATCCAACTTCTTTAATTCAATTGCATTTACTTTTCCCTTATTTACTTGTTTCCTTTGCAGATGAACGCCTACCTTCAGGCCGCTGTTCATAACCTGAAGGAGGTGCGTGCTGAAAAGACCATTGCTGAGAGGGATAGAGACAGATACTTTGATGCCTCCGAGGCAAACTTTGCTCGTTTTAGGGAGGTGGAGAAGGAGCTGGCTGCTGAGAAGGAGAAGAACAGAAAGCTTCAGCTGGAGGTGCAGCAGAACAGGGAACACATCATTGCTGATTACAAGGCTTCTAAGGACTTTCAAGATGTCCTGAATGCCGAGTATGATGCAAACTTTCCTGGCACCTTCAAGGAGTGTTGGGAGGGGATCATCGAGGAGCTGAGTGGGAAGATCGAGGGGGTATCCTTGGAGAAGTTCCCGGTACCTGCTATCCCTGGATTGACAGATACCCTGGAGATCGCTACAGAGACAGCAGTGGATGGGGACTCTCAGCCCACTCAGGATCCACCTTCTTCTCCTGGGGTAGAGACAGCAGATCCTTCTTCCACTCAGGGAGATGTAGTTATTGAGGATTTAGATGAGTAGATGGCCCTGCGTGGCTTATTTCTGTTTATCTTTATTTATTCTGAACTTTTGCCCTTCGGGGTTTATTTTAACAAAGAGAAGTAACTCATAAAGAAAACAATATAAATTCCATTATGCTGTCAATGGATATCAATAGAACGGGTTCAACCCTTACATAAATACTCTATCTTCTACTGGGAGCAACATGCTCTAAAATGGTTTCATTCGAACCTTATTCCTAATAAATAGATAAAAGTCCAAGCCTTTGTCAAAAGAACTTAGATATAATAAACTTTGAGGTTCACAGCATGCCAAGTTCGGGGCACCTCAACCCCGTCCAAGGTTTCTAACTTGTAGGATCCTTGCCCTAACACCTTTCTGACTAGGTATGGTCCTTCCCAGTTTGGTGCTAACTTTCCTTTCTGGCCAACTCCTGAGGCTTCAATCTTCCTTAAAACCATGTCACCTTGTCGAAAGAATCTTTCTTTAACTCTCTGGTTGTAGTGAAAAGATGCTCTCTTCTGATATTCAGCATTCTTCGCATTAGCTCCATCTCTAACCTCATCAATTAGGTCAAGGGCGAGTCTCATTCCTTCGTCATTAGTTTCTGGCTCATATGCCTCAACTCGAGGTGATGCTTGCATGATCTCTAAAGGCACAACTGCCTCGGCTCCATAAGCCAGCAAAAATGGGGTTGCTCCAGTCGTTACCTTACAAGTGGTACGATATGCCCAAAGTATGGGCAACAACTCATCTACCCATGTATTCCTAGAGCGTTCGACCCTCTTTTTCAGTCCATCAAGGATAATTCGATTAGCTACCTCAGCTTGCCCATTGGCCTGAGGGTGTGCCACCGAGGTAAAACGGAGCTCAATTGTATTCTCTTCACAATACTTCTTAAACTCCTTATTGTTGAATTGTGTCCCATTGTCTGTCACAAGGATTCGTGGGATTCCGTATCTGCAGATGATGTTCTCCCAAAAGAACTGGGAAACTTGCTTGGTGGTTATCTTGGCCAGGGGTTTAGCCTCAATCCACTTAGTGAAATAATCAATTGCTACTATTAGGAATTTCCTCTGTGCTGAAGCCATGGGAAAGGGTCCAAGTATATCCATCCCCCACATTGCAAATGGAATGGGAGAGTTAATCGAGGTCAACATCTCAGGCGGTTGCCTCACAATTGGGGCATGCTTCTGGCATCTCTCACATCTCTTGACATAGTTTTGTGCATCAGCCAACATCTCCGGCCAATAAAACCCTAAACGAATTATCTTGTGAGCTAGGGCTCTGCCCCCCAAGTGTTGCCCACAGATCCCTTCATGAACTTCTTCCAATGCTTCTCTTGCCTCTTGAGGCCTTAAACATTTCAAGTATGGAATGACAAACGACCTCTTATACAAGATGCCTTCAATCAAAGTGTATCTCAATGCTCTTACTGAAAGTTTTCGTGCCTCCAAGGCATTGTCTGGGAGCCATCCGGTCTCAAGGTGTTCCTTGATAGGGTCTATCCAAGAGCCTCCTATATCGATTGGTGCCAATAACTTTGAATTAACGGTCGGGGCCTTCAAGACTTGAAAATAGACACTCCCAGCATAATTCTCTATCTCGGAAGAAGCAAATTTAGATAGGGCATCGGCCTTAATGTTTTCCTCTCTTGGAATATGCTCAACATAGCACTCCTCAAACTGGGACATAACAGCTTTTACTACTCTCAAGTATTTTGCCATAGTCTCATCCTTAGCCTCGAATTCACCATTTACTTGTGCTACCACAAGCCTTGAATCTCCACAAACTTTGAGATTCTTGACCCTCATAATTCTGGCCAAGCCCAAACCAGCTATCAATGCCTCATATTCCGCCTCGTTGTTGGTAGTAGGGAAATCCAACTTTAAAGCGTACTCAACTGTAAACCCATCGGGGCTTTGCAAAACCAAACCTGCACCACTAGATTTTGTTTTTGATGCTCCATCAAAATAGAGCACCCAATATTCCTTCAGATCGGGTGTGAGTTTCTCTTCTTTATCCTCTTGCCCAGGGGTAGTCATTATCTCTTGCCCCCCGACTTCTTGGTTGTTAATAGTACATTCAACCACGAAGTCAGCTAATGCCTGAGCTTTGATAGCTGTCCGAGGCTTGTATGTGATGTCAAACTCTCCTAACTCAATCGCCCATTTGATTAGCCTTCCACTGGCCTTAGGGCTATGCAATATGTTCCTCAATTGCTGGTTTGTCAGAACTTGAATCTTATGTGCCTGAAAGTAAGGCCGCAGCTTTCTTGAGGCAGTTACTAATGCCAAAGCAAACTTTTCTATGGGTGAGTAATTCAACTCAGCCCCATGCAACACTTTACTCACATAGTAGATAGGTTTCTGGACCTTCTCCTCTTCCCGAATAAGGACGGCACTCAGGGCTTGTTCGGATACCGCCAGGTATAAACTAAGAATCTCCCCAGGACTTGGTTTAGTCAATAACGGGGCTTCAACCATGTACTTCTTCAGTTGCTCAAAGGCCTCTTGGCTTTCAGGTGTCCACTCAAAATTTTTCACCTTTTTTAACGCTTGGAAGAACGGCAAGCATTTGTCTCCAGACTTGGAGATGAATCTTCCTAAGGCTGCAACTCGACCTGTCAACCTTTGCACATCTCTTATAGAGCGTGGAGGCTCCATGTCTAAAATCGCCTTGATCTTGTCAGGATTGGCCTCAATGCCTCTTTTCGAAACCATCAGCCCTAAAAACTTCCCCGATCCAACGCCAAAAGCACACTTGGCGGGATTCAACATCATCTTGTGGTGCCTTAGCACTTCAAATGCCTCTCCGAGGTGCTTGATATGATCAGCCTTAAGTAGGCTCTTGACTAACATGTCATCAACATATACCTCCATGGTTCTTCCAATCAGATGGGCGAATATCTTATTCACCAATCGTTGGTAAGTAGCTCCTGCATTCTTTAGACCAAAAGCCATGACAAGATAACAGAAGACACCAAAGTCAGTTATGAAAGATACCTTAGGTATGTCATCCTTGTGCATCTTAATCTGATTATAGCCGCTGAATCCATCCATGAAGCTTAACATCTCATGTCCAGCTGTAGCATCTATCAACATATCAATCCTCGGCAAGGGAAAACAATCTTTTGGGCATGCATCATTCAGGTCAGTGAAGTCTATACACATTCTCCACTTCCCATTTGCTTTCTTGACCATGACTGGGTTCGCTAACCATTCAGGAAATTGAATCTCTTCAATAAAACCAGCTTCCAAGAGCTTATTCACTTCTTGCCTAATGGCCTCTTGCCTCTCCGGAGCAAAGTTTCTCTTCTTCTGCTTTATTGTCTTTCTTTTGGGATCAACATTTAACCTATGAGTTATGAGTTGGGGGTCAATCCCTGGCATATCAGCTGCTGTCCAAGCGAACACGTCGCTATTCTTCTGTAAGAATTCTATTAACTTGCCCTTCAGGGGTTCTTTCAGAGATGCTCCAACATAAGTAACTTTTTCAGGATTATTAGGTTCTAGAGGTATGGGAATCAAATCCTCTGCTGGCTTCCCTCTATGCTCTTCATCATCACGGACATCCATGTCTTCAATCGGAAGGACCTGCCCCCCGGCTCCATCGGCCCTCAGTGCGGCCACACAACAACTTCTTGCCATCTTCTGATCACCCTTTTGTTCTCCGACACCATTCCGTGTCGGAAACTTAATTTTCATATGATAGGAAGAGGCCACAGCCTTAAACGCATGAAGTCCAGTCCTTCCAAGGATTGCGTTGTATGTTGATGCTGCCTTGATCACCAAGAAATTCAACATCTGAGTCGCCTCTTTAGGCTCCTGCCCAATAGTCACGGGTAGCTGAATAGTCCCTTCAACGTTGGACTCCACTCCGTTAAACCCATATATAGGCATGTTTGTAGGAGTCAGTTGAGAGTCGTTGTAACCCATCTTTACAAATGCATCATGAAATAAAATATCCACAGAAGCCCCATTGTCTATCAAGACTCGTTTTACTTCGGAGTTTCCAATCACGGGAGTTATGACCAGCGGGTCGTCATGGGGGAATTTCACCCCTTCCAAGTCTGAATCATCGAAACCAATTACCATCTCGGTTTTAGCACGCTTCGGGGCTTCTCCCACAATGTGCATTACTTCTCTAGCATAAGCTTTTCGAGAATTCTTAGTCGTGCCGGCTGCTGTCGGGCCTCCCCAGATCATATTGATAACTGCCCTTCGGGGCTGGGGATTGCGATCATGATTGTCATCCCTCCTATTATTATCTCTCCTTTCATTGTCTCTTCTGTCATTGTCCCTTCTCTGGTTCCCACGGTCATCACCCTTGGTGAACTGACTTAGTTTTCCTCTTCGTATCAAGAACTCAATCTCATCCTTGAGTTGCCTACAATCGTCGGTGTCATGTCCCACATCTTTGTGGAACCTGCAGTATTGCTCCTTATTTCGCTTAGCTGGGTCTCCTCTAAGTGGCTTCGGCCATCGGAAATCCTTTTCCTTTTCAATGTCCAACAGGATCTGGCTTCTTGGAGCGTTAAGTCTGGCATACTCTGAAAACCTTGGACCAGAGTTCTTTTTTGGAGCAGATTCAGAGTCTCTGCTAGCTCGGGGATACTTGTCCCTAGCATCGTACTCTTGTTCTTGCTTCCGCTTGTTCCCTCCATTGCCCAACGTGGCTTCTTTCTTGATGCTGTCCTCAGCTTTTATATACTTGTCCGCCCTTCGTTGAAGTTCATCCATGCTTTCAGGGGGGTGTTTTGCCAACGACCTCTTAAAAAAGAGATCCGTGGTTCCATGCTGCAAGGCTACCATGGCCACCTTATTTTCCAAATCGGTTATGTTCAGAGTTTCCTTAGTGAATCGCTTGATGTAATCTCTTAAGTTCTCATTCTTTCCCTGTGTCACATACATAAGGGATGCAGAGCTTTTCTCATGAATTCTTCCGCTAATGAATTGACTGACAAAAGCGGTACTCAACTCCTTGAAAGAGCTAATAGAGTTTGGAGGTAAACGACTATACCAACGTTGCGCCATGCCCGACAGGGTTTGGGGAAACGCCCTACACTTAAGGGCATCGTTGGCAGGCTGCAGTAACAAGGCGCTTGTAAACGTTCTCACATGAGTTGCGGGATCCCCCGTTCCATCGTAAGCTTTGATCGTGGGCATCTTAAACTTTCGGGAAATATGTGCATTCATTACCTCCTCAGTGAATGGAGGGGTCGGATCATCCAGATCTCCTTGTAGCATCAAATCTCTAGGATTATTCTTGGGGGGTTCCACCCTGGTAGTTCCTCTGGTTGGGACTTCAGCCCTTCGGTGTCTCCTTGAAGACCTCTCCAGATCTATGAAGGGAATCCCTCCTGGAGGAGGTCGAGTCTGATTAGGGTTCTGTCTCTCTAGTTCCCTTGCTTGGTCGTCCTTCAGCTTCTGAATCTCGGCTTCATAAGCCTTAATTTTCTCTGCGATTGTTAAAGGACCATCTCGGTTCGATGGATTCCTCCCTAGAGGTTCCTTACTAGCGCGTCGCCTCCTTGGGGCTTCGTCTCGATCATCGTCTTCAGACGACGAGTCTCCGGTATAAGGACCAGAGTAATCATAGTATCCTGGTTCAGGAGGAGCCGGGCCTCTAAGATAAGGGGATTGTTGTTGCCCATGGATCAACCGAGCATGACCGCTTGGTCCTGGATCCCTTGGATCTTGGGGGTAATTAGGTAACCCATACATTGGGTTAGTGTTGACAGGGAGCGAAGAAGTGGAGAGACTGTGAAGCGGCGGGCGGCTACTCAGAGGGAGAGGAGAGACCACCATCTGGAGCGGGTTAGTCTCCTGTCCTAGAGGGACGATTTCAGGTTGAGATCTTTCAGCGGGGGGATCCGTCCCTTGTGGTTGAGAGGCCTGACTACGAGGGTTTGTTTCCGTCAATGGGGGTACAGACCCTAGCCCTGTACCAACAGGAGGAGCAGTGATTGGTGGAACGATGGTTCCGGAGGTAGCCTCGGTTGAGATCGGTGTTGTTCTTCGAGTGGTAACCATGGTTGATGTCTTCTTCCCACAGACGGCGCCAAATGTTGTGGAATAAAAACCAGGTTGAAAATATTGCGGCTAGGTTGTATATTTAATGCTAAGGTTCGTGAGCTTCGTGCTTTAATGGCTGCTTCTGCGTTCGAGACTTAAACGGTCCTCACAGAATGCCTACGTATCTCTGTCAATTAGAGAATCAAGCCAATAAAACGTAGTTCTGAGAATGAGGGGTCAGGCCCTTTATATAGGCTGAGAAGCCTTAGAATTATGGTAGGATTCGGAGACTTGATGGACAAGTCTTTGAGGAATGTTCTAGATCTATTCCTTGTAGGAATCAGTTTCCATATTGAATTGGATGCCTTATTGGATAAGTTTGAAAGGGATATTATCCTTATCCAACTCTTATTTGCTGAGCTATTTATTACCCTTAATATTAATTACGAAATTAATATTATATTTAGGGTTTTGGGCCCAGCTGGTGGGCCCCACGTTTGGACTATTCTCGGCCTATTTAATGCCACATTAAATATGTCTTTAGGGCTTATTTTCAGCCCATATCAGGAGGCAATCAGAATTTTTCTAGCATATGCCTCTCACAAGAAATTCAAAGTGTTTCAGATGGATGTGAAAAGTGCTTTTCTGAATGAAAAGCTTGAAGAAGAAGTGTTTGTTGAACAACCACCAGGATTTGTGGACCCCAAATATCCAGATTATGTCTACAGGCTAGATAAGGCACTATATGGACTTAAGCAGGCACCAAGAGCATGGTATGAGACACTTGCTCAGTTTCTTCTAGAAAGTGGATTCAACAGAGGAACAATTGACAAAAATCTGTTTTATTTCAATCAAGGAAGTGACCTCCTTTTAGTTCAAATTTATGTTGATGACATCATCTTTGGGTCTACTAATGACAAACTCTGTAAGAAGTTTGCCAAGCTCATGCAGTCCAGATATCAAATGAGCATGATGGGAGAGCTTAGTTACTTTCTAGGCCAACAGGTGAAACAAACAGATGATGGAATTTTCATTAATGAAGAAAAATATACCAGAAATCTTCTCAAGAAATTTGGTATGCTTGACTGTTCATCTGCATCAACTCCCATGGCAACAACAACTAAATTGGACAAAGACACAGGAGTTTCAGTGGATATGACAAACTACAGGGGCATGATAGGATCTCTTCTATACTTGACAGCTAGTAGGCCTGACATCATGTATGCAACCTGTCTTTGTGCAAGGTTTCAGGCAGATCCTAGAGAGCCACATCTGACAGCTGTGAAAAGAATCTTCAAGTATCTCAAGGGCACCATATCATTAGGTCTGTGGTACCCCAGAGAATCAGATTTCAAGCTACTTGGGTATTCTGATGCAGACTTTGCAGGCTGCAAGGTAGACAGAAAGAGCACTAGTGGAAGTTGTCAATTTCTTGGTGACAGACTTGTTTCCTGGTACAGCAAGAAACAGAAATCAATCTCCACATCTACAACTGAAGCAGAGTATATTGCAGCTGGTAGCTGTTGTGCACAGATCTTATGGATGAAGAATCAGTTGGTGGATTATGGATTGAGGTACAATAATATCCCTATTTATTGTGATAATCAAAGTGCTATTGCTATGACAGGTAATCCAGTACAGCATTCAATGACCAAGCACATCAGCATAAGGTACCACTTCATCAGAGAACACATGGAAGAAGGAAATATTGAACTACATTTTGTATCTACAGAACAATAGCTTGCAGATATCTTCACTAAACCATTGAGTGAAGCTACATTTACAAGACTGGTCAATGAACTAGGAATGGTCTCTGGTTCTGACTAGAAATGTTGGTTAGATTCAAACTTTACTTATGTGATGTATTAATCATATTTCCTGATTGGTTAAATGCTAAGTGAACTCTGTTGATTAAACTCTGTTATGCATACTCTGTTAAACTCTGTCAGCATGTCTGTATGTCATACACTGTTAATAAGTTTGATAAACTCTGTGAACTCTGAGTTGATTTTTGTCTGAATGAAAACACCAATGAAGAAATATGTATGAAGCATGATTCTCAACAATTAATCATGAATCTTTCTGAGTTATTGTGATCTAATCCTAGATTGTGCAGAAAGTTAACACAGCATGATACTGGCTCATATTTATAGCATCTCTTAGTTTATTTTTTCTAAACTCTGAGTCTATAAATATTGTGTGCATTACCTTTCATGAAAAACTACTGATGTTGATGAACTCTAAACTCTGTTAGTTATACTCTGATAGAATAAAATGTTTACTGCAATACCCCAAAGAAAATGTATATAGGTTGTTATACTCCTTTGAGATTATGTTGGATACTAGGATGACCCAGGAACCTATTGGTATATAATATGTGCTAAAATTCTCTGATTTTTGGTGACTAGTTAAATACTAGGATGACCCAGGAACTTATCAAAATGATAAGGGCTAAAATTTTTGAATTTTTGGTGACTGGTTCCAACCTCTGATTACTGGAATGAAAAATAAAAAAAAATGATGAAAATAAAAAAAAACAGAAATGTATATAAAGGGGGTATAAAATAAAAATTACTGTATAAAGTTCGATTACTTCAGAGTTTAGCTTTCATCATACAGTCAGTGTTTACTATGACAGTTTGTGCATCCAGTGTTTATTGATTTACTTTATGGATTTTATGAAAAATTAGATGCTCTAAAAATTGACTCAGTAAACTCTGCTTCACACACAAATATTCACAACTGTGCAATTTATGAAAGGGTTTCGGTGATAAAGTTGGAGAATTGACAAACGCTGTTGATTCGTGATTTGTACTCTAAGGTAAATTTTCACTTGGACAATTTGAAAGTCTTGGAGTAAGTTGGGTTTTTGACAACTGTTAATCAGTGGATAGTTGATGAATGTGTTCTTTATATGATTACTTTAATTAGTTTTCATATTCTCTTCTTGATTTATTTTCTTGAAGAACAGTTCATAAAACATAAATAACAGTTGCAGAACACAATGAATATGATTAGAGAAACAAAATTTTCATTGATAATACGAAAGAGATTACAAGCAAATATTACATCTTTTTGTTCTCTCTATCTGCTAATCTATTCAACAGGAAAGTAAAAGGTCCGTCCACACCACTCCATTGTTAGCAAAAATTCCCAGATCCCATCTTTGCCACTTTATTTGGGTGGAAGTTGAAGGGATAAGGTTATTTTTGCTGACATATTCATTAACAATGGTTGGTGGTGTTGGATGAGGATGCCTTCGAGGAGAGCCATGCCAATGTTGCTTGGAGGGCAGCATCGATGTCGATCACCCTTGCAGGTTTCTCTCTCTCGAGCTCTTCCAGACCAGCATCCATTTGCAGCCACAGTGTCTCAAGCTGCCTTTCCCACTCAAACGCTTCAAATTCTTCACGCGTATAGCTGAAGATGTCCCTATTCTCGACAAGATGAAGGTTCTTTTCTTTGATGGTAAGGTTAGCCATTTTTTTCAAGAGTATTTGGTTTGAAGGGTTTGTGATTTTACAGGGGAGACTGAAAGGTTAAAGGTTTAATGAAATAATCTGAGCAAGTCTCTAGGCCTTAAATAGAGATGGGTAAGAACAAAGTTCTTAGTCGCTTCGTATTCTGGTAATTAAAGGCAACAGGTAAACGCTTCAAATTCTGGTTTTACTTGGGTTCAGATATTTTTAAAAGAGTATTATTTGATTTTTGTTTACATCAAATATTTTAATGTTTTAATTTTTAATATACTCTTCTTAAAAATAAGCGCACGTGACCCACTCGCCCTTTAATGTGTCCCACTTACCTATTATCGTGTCCCACTACACATTAATCAAGGAACTGATTGAGTGTTTGTTACATAAGAGATTGAGTTTTTCATTACTTTAATCACTTTTGTGTCCAAACGATTTTGCTTTATTCTTACATCTCACAGTTTTCTTATTTTTCTCTTGGGCACTCACGCAAACACCTTTTCTACATACATATCTCTTGGAAATTCTTGCAAATTTCTTAACTCAATGGCATCTAAAGCATTCACTGCTCTTGGTTTACGGTTTGTTCCTAACAACTATGAAGCTCCACTCCATCATCAACGCGTTCCAGAATCGTTTCATCTCATGCAGAATTTCTTGAGGGATTCAGAGATTGGACAGGCTCTGATTGGACCTGCTACTCTTTCTGCGTCTCAAATTGCTACATTCTGGCATAATTTAGTTTATGAGGATGGAGGAGAGAGTGGAACTCCTACTATTATCTTCACTTACGAAGACCAAGATTATGTGATTACTCCACAGACTGTACGAGATACAATGGGGTTTGACACACATACTTCTTATACTCTGGTTAATGAAACTTATCTGAGAGAGATGCTACAAGAGATAGGTTACATGGAATCTCTTGACAAGCTTGGCGGTATAAAGAGACCAAATCTCAGAAAGGAATGGAACTTCTTCTTTGATTGCATAACAAGGACGTTCCAGAAGAAAGTCACCAACTGGGATGCCATTCCAATAGACAGTCTCCAAATCGGGTATTCTCTGCTCTATGGTACTAATTTTGATTTTGGTCGACATGTTCTGATGAGCTTAGGTGATAAACTTTCAGAATCTACTACTGTTTATTATGCTCGTTTTTGTCAAATGCTGTTCAATGCATGTGTACCTAGTCTTGAAATTGATGATACTGATGAAATTGATCCTTTTAGAGTCAATAAGCGAATATTCTCTGATATGACTAACAAGGATGTTGGTAAAGCAAATCTCCCTGCTTTTGTCATGCCTCTTGCTCTACGAAATTTTCTCAATCAACCACAAGAACCACAAGAACCTGAACCACAACAAGATCAACAAGAACCACAACAACATGAACCTGAACAACAACAACAACATCCTGAACCACATCCTGAACCTCAACCAGAACCAAACACTGAATCACCTGCTCAGTCAGCACCTACAAAACAACCTTCACCCACTTCACACACAAACTCTGATTCGTCACAATCTCCACCAGCATCACAGTCTAAAGTACAAAGAGTTAAGAAGGCAATTACTAAACGACATGCAAGTCTAAAGCAGGCGGAAGAGACACAAAGAAAATCAAAACGGAAATCTCCTGAAGCTGTTTACACCAGAAGGGTGAAAAGAATGAAAGCTCGGACAAAAATGCCTAAGTCACCATCTAGTGAAGAGGATTCAGATAATGTACCTCTAGCAAGACGAAGAAAACTGATATTTTCTGATTCTGTGGATGAAGATATTGAAGCTCCAGAGGTTGTTTCACAGCAAACACCTCCTGTTGAGGTTGAAAAAGACAAAATGCCTGCAGAGGACAAAATGTCTGCAGAAGAGGATGCAAGAGATGGTGTTTCTCCGATAAATGATATTCCTGATTCATTTATGCCATTCTCTGATCCTATCTCTGATATTGGTATAGCTGATCAACCTACGACTGTTCTTTCTGAAGCTGTGGCATCTCATACTGAGTTAATATCTGATGCTCACCAAACTGTTGAAGAAGGTGAAGAAATTGATCAGGCAACCAAAGTCACTTCTCAGTCAATGCCTGTTGCTGAGCCTGAGCAACATGGAGAAAATCTTGACAAGCCTACAGACGAAATTGCTAAACCTATGGCTGAAGATGAACCAGTTAAAGCTACCAGTGTTGAAGCTGAAGGTGACAGTAGTGCAAACTCTGATGCTTCTCTGAGTGCACCAGTACAAACTGACAATAAACATACACCTTTTCCTCAACCTTGTACTTCTCATGAAGTTGAGAGAGCACAATTTGCCAAGAATGCTGCTGAATGGTACAAAGAAGATTGTATTTTTCCACAAGGAAGAGCAGCTAAGTTTGTTAAGCAAAGTGCTGATACTATCTCCAATCCAGAGATTCTTTCTTGCTTGAAAGCAACTATAGTTCAATTTAAAACTCTGGATAGACGATTTGATGATACTAATTTGGCAATCACTGCTTTGCGAAATGAGGTTGTAGCTAGAGAGATGAAGATGGAAAGAGATTCAAAACTAGTGACTACAAAATTCTCTAAAGCTCAAGACAATCTCTTTGCCAGGCTGACTAAAGTTGAAGAGAACCAGTCTGACTTATCTGCTAAAATTGATTCTATTGCTACCTCCCTGGAGTTAATTACTTCTATCCTTATGCCTGATGATGTCAAAAAGGGGGAGAGAATTGTCAGAAGGGATAGTGCTGGAGATGGAGGGGCAAGTAACAAAGGAAAGAAAAAGGCTGAAGAGGTTCAAACTCTGAGAACTAGCAAGTCATCAAAATCACAGTCTATTGGGAGAAATACTGATACTCAAGGTACTTCAAGGACCAAGAGTTTGCTGTTATCTTCTAATCCACAAACTGATGAAGAATTGGCTGCTAAGCTGTTCATTGAAGAGAATGAGGAAGGAGTTACGATTGAGGACATTGAAGCTGAGGAAAAGAGTTTACAAGAAGAACATCTTAAAGCTTTAAAGTCTGATAAGGTACAAAGAGAAAAAGCTCCTAGACCTGTTGTTAAAGGTGTTGTGATCAGAGAAAGGACTGATGTTAGTCAAAGTTCTCGGTTCTCAAAGGAAGCAATTGCAGCAGAGGCTAAACTCAAGCTAAAAGGCATTGAAGGTGAAAGTTCACAGAAGAAAGTTACAACTTCTGTTGCATCACAAGCAATGATCACATCTTTACACTCTTCACAGTTGAAATCTGTTTTTGGAAAAGGAACAATTCATGATCCAAATGTGTTATCTGGAGTCTCAATGAATGTTTCTGATGGAAAAGCTTTATCTGGCAAGGTTGGTAATAATAAGGGTGGACTAGGTTCACATAGAGACAAAAGGCAATATACTGGTCCTAGAGATCCTTCTTCACTTGCTGTTCCAGGTCGTGGTGTTCCTCAAGAGAGTTTGGACAGACTGGAATCAGTGCAGTTAGTTCATCAGAAGAGTTTAGACAAGGATTTTCTTTTATACTTCATGGCTGATGGGACAGTATTTAAAGTTGGTGAGGATGATATTGGCTTGAAATGTTGGGAAGAACTAGAGTATGTCCTATATCTTCTCAAGGTGAATAGTCGAAGGACTCAGTCAGTTGCTAATGTGCTCAGACAGAAAATGACTCAGAATCTGGCAATCAGAGGACAGAAATATAATAGCAGATATATTCCTAAGTACAGGGATTACAAAGGCAATCTCATTGAAATGAAGAAAGGTACTGCAAAGTTAAAAACTAATTTGGGAATCACAGTACTTGATTTCAATACACAGGCAGAAAAAGTCAGATTTATCAGACTGGGTAATGAAATGAGAAGGAACAAGATTTATGATCTTAGGGCTGCTATCTACCAGACAGATGAAAGTGATCCTCAGCTCAGAGAAATCAAAGAAGCAATGAAGATTGAACTTGAAAATGCAGAAAGAAGATTGCTGATTGATTATCTCAGAACCATGCCAGATCTTGAAATGATAAGAGATTAAGTTTTGTAAGAATTTTCTTATTCTCTGTAGTTTTTAAGTAGAAGCTTAAACTCTGAATTTGTATAAACACTGTATTTGTCTATTTGTTTTGACATCATCAATTATTGTCATTAACTTGTGCATTTTTGCTAATGAACAAGTTGGGGGAGATTGTTAAATATAATTGATGTGTTTTAATCAGTGTTTAAGTGTTACAGGGAGTTATCAGAGTTTAGCTGGAAGCAGTCAGAGTTTTAGTAAACTCTGACAGGTGGAAGCTCGACAGAGTTTGTTAAACTCTGTCTGGAGGAAGCGCGTCTACTATTCAACAGTGATTGAAGATTAATTATGGAAGCGATATCTTTGAAGATTGGATAGCTATCAAAGAGATCGAGTTGACATAGGAGACGTGTGACAATCTGTAATTGATATCATTGTATAGCTGATTATTAGGAATATCAATTAGAGATTGTATTGTAGCTGTATGGTATATAAATACAGATAGGTTAACCCTAGAAGGGAATCGATAACGAATTATCTTTATTGTAACCTAGCAGCTCTTTGTGATATTTTACATCACGAAGAGGGTTCGAAATACAAGAAGTTTTTTTTAAGTGCATAAATGCTTTTACTTGTTAATCTCTCATACAAAATTGATTATTAATTGTGTATTCGGCCTAACATGCGTATTCTGTCAAATCGTATTCATACTTCGTACATACTGTCAATGCTACAGGAACCTGTTCATCGAGGTTACCTGCAAAAGCTGTCATATTCTACAGGAACCTGTTAGTCAAGGTAACCTGTAAATACTATCAATGCTACAGGAACCTGTTAGTCAAGGTAACCTGCACATACAATGCAAGTACTAAAGCAAGCACTTAAATTTTTTCAAATTGGCATATGAAATATCAAATCATATCATGCACCATACTGTCTAAGTAGGAATACTGCCCCCAGTTCTTTTGGGTAATTATTGTTACGTAAAAGAACTATTAAGGAGCTATAACTGCTAAAAATGCATTCAAAATATTCAATCGTAGAGCTATCAATCTCTCAATACTTAATAAAAAAACTGTCTTACAAGTAGGGAGGTTCACATCAAGTACCCCCCGAGTACATGCATAATCAAATACTGAAATCAAAATGCTAGTCAGCTATAACTAATAAGCTGCCTTTATTCTTGGGCTGAAAGAGCCTTACTTTTCCTAAGAAAAAACCACAATAAAAGAGTTAATGATAATACTTCTTGAGATGTTCTGCATTCCAAGCTCTCGGAATGAGATTCCCATCCATATCCATCAAGTGGTAGGTTCCTTCCCAAATGGCTGAATTTATCTGGTAAGGTCCCTCCCAATTTGCTCCAAAAGCTCCGTGTGCCAGAACCTTGGTGTTTGGCATGACTTTCCTCAAAACCATGTCTCCAACTTTAAAAGGTCTTGTTTTCACCTTTTTGTTGTAATACCTTCGAACTCTCTGTTGATATGCTGCTAACTTCACTTGCGAATCTGCTCTCAACTCTTCGACCATGTCCAAATACAGTCCATGATTAACCTCATTGTTCTCGGGATCAAAATGCTTTCTCCTCAGGGAACCTGTTCCAACTTCCACAGGTACCATAGCTTCACAACCATAAGCGAGAGTAAAAGAAGACTCACCAGTTGTAGTTCTAGGGGTGGTGTTATACGACCACAGGACTCCAGGAAGCTCCTCTGGCCAGCTTCCTTTCTTATCTTCAAGCCTTGCCTTCAAAGTATGCTTGATAATTTTGTTCACAGCTTCAGTCTGTCCATTACTCTGTGGATAATACACTGCTGAGAATGCTTTCTGAATTCCAAACTGCTCACACAATCCTCTAAGCTCTCTGCTGTCAAACTGCTTCCCGTTGTCAGAAATCAGCTTCTGTGGAATACCAAACCTGCATACAATGGCTCGAAACACGAACTCAGTCAACTTTGCTGCTGTAATCTTAGCAAGTGGTTCTGCTTCTGCCCACTTTGTGAAGTAATCAACTACAACCACTGCATATTTCACTCCTCCTTTTCCTTTCGGGAGCTCTCCAATGAGGTCTATCCCCCAAACGGCAAATGGCCAAGGACTGACAATCTGCTTGATAGGTGCTACAGGACGATTATCAAAATTTGCAAACCTCTGACAGTTGCCGCGTGACTATGCAAACTTAGAGGCATCTGCCTTGATGTTTGGCCAATAATATCCTTGTCGAAGGACCTTCATGGCTAAAGAATTACCCCCCGAGTGATTTCCACATACTCCTTCATGAATCTCCTCGAGGATATACTTGCATTGCTCTCCAGCTACACACTTAAGCAAAGGTTGATTGAATCCTCGTCTATACAGAACTCCATCATAGATTACATACTTGGCTGCATGATACCTCAGCTTCCTGGCTTCATCTTGACTGGGAGGTAGCTCCCCTTTATCCAGGTAGCGGTATATTGGGGTCATCCAGGAATCTTCAATAGGAAATTCGATGTCCATCACTTCTTCTTTGAAAACGCTAGGTTGCTCCTGAATCTGAAGTGGAATTACTCCCAATAATGTGGACTCTCTCTGAGACCCTAGCTTAGCTAATGCATCTGCATTGGTATTCTTTCCTCGTGGTATCTGATCTAACTTCACCTCTTTGAACTTTGCGATCAATTCCTGGGAGTACCTCAAATACAGGTCTGTTCGTGGACCTCTTCCTTGAAAGCCACCACGAATCTGCCAAACTACTAACATCGAATCACTGAACACTCTGATATTCTAAACTTTCATCTCCAAAGCTAGCTTTAGGCCTGCAATCAATGCCTCATACTCTGCATCATTGTTTGTGGCTCTGAAGGTAAAATGAATCGAGCTATGGAGCTTGTGTCCCTCTGGACTAACTAGCTCTATGCCTGCACCTGCTCCACTACTGTTAGCAGCTCCATCTACATACAGTGTCCACCAGGGTGCGCAGTTATCGTTCTATGTCTGTTCCTCCACCATCTCTCTTGGTTCCTCTTGACCAGTAACCTCCACATGGGGTGGAAACTCAATTAGGAAATCTGCTAGAGCTTGAGCCTTGATTGCTGTCTTTGGCTTGTATTCTATGTCGAATTGTCCCAACTCCATAGCCCACTTTAACATTCTTCCCGAAGTTTCTGGTCTATGCATCACTTGCCTAAGTGGATATGAGGTTCTCACCTCGATCTTGTGAGCTTGGAATTAAGGTCGCAGCTTCTTGGAAGCTAGAATCAACGCGTAAACCAGCTTCTCCATTCATGTATACCTCGTTTCTGCATCAAGTAACCTTTTACTGACGTAGTAGACTGGGCTCTGCTGTCCATTCTCTTCTCGAACCAAAACTGCACTAATGGAATATTCTGATACCGCCAGGTAAAGTATCAATGTTTCTCTGTCCACAGGTTTGGCTAAAAGTGGGGGGCTTTCCAAATGCTCCTTTAACTTTCCAAATGCTATCTCACATTCCTCTGTCCATTCGAACTTGCTTCCTTTCTTTATGGCTTTAAAGAACTCCTGACACCTATCAGTGGACTTCGAGATGAATCTGTTCAAGGCTGCGACTCTCCCTGTAAGGGACTGAACCTCTCTCACAGTCCTTGGTGACCTCATATCAATCAATGCTTTAATCTTGGCTGGGTTGGCCTCTATACCTCTGTGATTTACCATAAAACCCAGAAATTTTCCTGATTCTACCCCAAACACACATTTCTGGGGATTTAGCTTCATTCTGTACTTTCGCAAGATTCCAAACATTTCTTCTAAGTGCTTTACATGGTCAACAGCTTCCTTGGATTTGACTAGCATGTCATCCACATATACCTCCATAGTATGACCGATTTGGTCTTTAAACATCATGTTCACCAGTCGTTGGTATGTGGCTCCAGCATTAATCAACCCGAATGGCATGCATACATAGCAATAAAGACCTCTATCCGTAATAAATGAAGTATGCTCTTGGTCAGGTTCGTACATAGGGATTTGATTGTAACCTGAATATGCATCCATGAAGCTGAGGAGGGCATGTCCAGCAGTTGCATCCACTAACTGATAAATTCATGGCAGTGGGAAGCTGTCCTTTGGGCATGCTTTGTTGAGATCTGTGAAGTCCACACAGGTTCTCCACTTCCCATTAGATTTCTTCACCAAGACAGGGTTTGCCAACCATATCGGGTAGAAAGATTCTTTAATCAACCTTGCATCCAATAACCTGTCAACCTCTTCTTTCAATGCTTGAGCTCTCTCTCCACTAACTGGTCTTCGCTTCTGTCTCACTCCTTTCTTTTCTGGATCGATATTCAACTTGTGACACATGACTCTTGGATCTATCCCTTCCATATCTGCGTGACACCATGCAAACACATCCAGGTTCTTACCCAAAAAGGTAATAAGAGATTCCTTTAAGGCTGAGTCAAGTCGAGCTCCAATCTTCAACACTTTCGTACCATCCTTGTCATTTATCTTCACATCTAAAGTCTCACCGACTGGTCCAGCCTTGACCGTGGTTTCTGGCATTCGAGGATCTAAGTCTACATCCATTTCTGTGGGTAAATCCTTTTGAGGTTCCTGGATTGCAGATGGTTCTTGAACTGCAGATGGTTCTTGAACTCCGTATATGACATTCCTTCTCTTTGAGGCTGGCTGACTGTCTTCACTGCTTCCATTATGTTTCAGTTTTCTAGATTTTTCTTCATCCAACTCTTCTGCCCTACACACATCACCATCCTTGTCCATAGGGGGTGCACTTTCTAACAACAAGTAAGGGGTATCTGGTCCCCGAAAAACTGGAATCTCAGCATGAGGTTCCTCTTCTATAATCTCTTCAATTCTTATAGCTCTACAGGATGCTGGTACAAAACCTTCCAAAGGCGGACTACGAAGATCGAGTGTTATTTTATCTGGGTTCTTTCCTGGAAAATCATCAGGAACCTCGTCCATTGGCTCAGGTAACTTAGCAGCCTTAGCAGCATGTTGCAAAGCTTTGGTGTAGCACTCTCTAGACTCATAATGGCATCCTCGAACTATACCAATTCCATTTGGTGTTGGGAACTTCATAGTCAGGTGGTAAATTGAGGTTATCACCCTCATTTCTTTCAGGATGGGTCTTCCCAGAATAGCATTGTAGTTCATATTGTCTTCTATAACAATGAATTCTGCTAGCTGTGTAATGCAACATGGTTTGTCACCTAGAGTTACTGGTAAACGAACCTTACCCTTGATAGGAACCTGGTTGTTAGTGAAGCCATATGGTAGGTCCATATTTCATCATATTTTTAATACCTATTTTATGTCCGTTTCCGTAATTTTATTAATTAATAAATTATTTTATTTTGTTTTATAGGAAAATAAATAAAAACAGATTTCAAGCAGGAAAAGGTGCAAAAAGGGAAAGGAGGTGGAAAATACTTGAAGTCAAGGAAACTGGAGGGAAAATCGATTACTTATCGGAGAAGAAAAGGAAATTGAAGAAATTATATTCAAGATTGGATTGTAATCAAAGGGGTCAAACCCAATATTTTCCCCTATATATATGGCCTCCTCTCTTGTATTTGAGACACCACTTTAGACATCAATTTAGACACCGATCTAGATTCATAATTTAGGAGTAGGAGTAGATTTAGTTGTCCTTCAATACAAACAATTTTTATTTGCTTTATTAAAACACTTTTTCTGTTATTCAATTCATGCTTTAAATTCTTGTTTGTTTTTCGATATCATGTCTAGCTAGTTCTCTTATCCTAGGATGAAGATGAAGTTAATTTAATTATTCTTGATTTCTTCTCGTTCCTATTAATTGATTCTCATAATTTTTCTTGGTGCTCAATTGTTCAATTGACAAATTGATTTTGATATATTATTGTTACCGGATTTATTTTTCATAGCCTATGCTTGCTCTTTGAAGTTTTGATAGGTTATTGTTAGATAACAAGTTTCATAGTATATGCTTGTCTCGTTAATTGAAATATCTTATTTGTGAAGGAAAGGGAATTGATTTTAGGTCGAGCTGATATTTAATTGTGATTGATTAATTGATTCGGATTCCTAGGTTTTCCATATTATTTGATAATCATTGCTAATTAGGTTAATTAAATCTCATCTCAAATCTTATTGTCTAGTTCGCCTGAGTTAATTATTAGGATTTTGAAAATACATAGTCTCTGAGGATCGATCTGTGATTGCTACAATTAAACACTGTGCGCTTGCAGTTATTTTACACATCAAGTTTTTGGCGCCGCTGCCGGGGACTATTGGTAATTTTCTTTCCTTGATATTAATTCTTCGGACTAGTTTCTTGTTTTCCTTTTTTTTTAAAGAATAGTGAAGCGGAGAAAAGCTTGGACAAGAAGATCGCTGGAAGGCCTCGCTGTCTCTTTTGAAATTTTTGAAAGCGCTTTTCGGTATTCCGTATCACCTCTCTCTATTTTTCTTTACTTTCTTATTATTTAAAAAACACAAAAAAAATAAATATTTGAAAAACCCAAAAATATTAGTTAGTTAGTTAGTTATTTGATTGTTAAAAACCAATTTGCTGCATCATTCATTCTCTCACATAGGATCACATCATCTAGATTTCATTATTGTATTTATTGCTTTCCATCTTATATAACTGTGGTGATTGCTGGAGGAAAGAGGTACGTACAATTTAGAATAGAACACGTAGTGTAGTGCATCCATAAGTGTTTATTTTCTTGTTCTTTGTGTGTTGCATCATTCAATCAATCTTAAGGGTGCCACCCAATTACAAGATAAGGTGAGGGATTTCATCACCCTTTCCTTGGCCCACAAATCACTAATTCGTTCATCTTGCATTCCCCTTTCCTTAATAAAACTAAGTAGACGTTGGCCCCTAGGATTTCGCGCTCAATTAGGGAGAGAATCTAGGAGGAACAAATCACTAAGTATTCTTTCGTTTGGTGTCTAGGCAAGCGTGACACTTACCTGGCTAATTTGGATTGGTGTCTAGAAAGGTGTTTAGCCTCTTAGCAATGCTTGCACCTGCCTGGCCAGTCAGGACGAGTGTTTTTTGAGTTGTGACTTTTAGTAGTATCTTATTGTTAGGAGCAAGGTCTAGATTTTTTTTAGGATAATATAGATTTTTCTTTTTAATTTTATAATTTTTTTTAGGTGTTTACTTATAGCTCTTGTCTGCTACGTGCTTAATTGTTTACTTCTCTTGTATGCAAAGTGCTTGGGTTCGAGACACTACATCCAGATTAGTAAGACAAACCAATCTTTCATCTCCTAAAGTAGTGAGGCAACTCGAGTTCTCTTCACCCACTAGAATTGAGTCAAAAGAATTAGAAGTTCAACCCGTAGTCATGGCTGTTTCACTCAAAGACCGTTGTTACCCCGCTCGTACCGCTCAACCCTCATGCATAGTCTTACCCGCAGTAACCGCGAATAACTTTGAAATCAAACATCATAACATTAGCATGTTACCTAGGTTTGCTGGGGTAGAGGGAGAGGATCCATATCTTTTCATTCGAGAGTTTGAGGAAGTGTGTGCATTACAGAAACTTCAACAATTGAGTGAGAATTCCATTAGGCTCAGGCTTATTAACTTTGCTTTGAAAGAAGATGCTAAACAGTGGTTGTACAGTCTACCCGTTAATTCTATTTCCACATGGGAGGGATTTGTTGCTATCTTTCTTAAAAAATATTTTCCAAACCATAAGGCAAACAGACTTAGGAATGAAATCAACCAATTTCAACAAAATCGGAATGAGTCTTTTTGGAAATATTTTGATAGATTTAAAAAGTTGTTGTCTAAATGTCCACAACATGGTATAGAAAAATGGAGACTTTGCAAAATTCTTTATGAAGCCTTAGATAGTCAAACCACTACTTTGTTAGAGTCTATGTGTAATGGTAAGTTTATGGACAAAGATGAAGATGAAGCTTGGCAATTTTTTGAGGAGTTAGCTGAAAGAACAATGTTGTAGGAGTCAACTAGGGAACCTAATCAGAAAGCTGAAAAATCTAATTCATCTAAGGGCTTACACGCAGTTGGTAATTCTATTGCAACCGAAGCTAAGTTAGCTACACTCACTAGACGTCTAGAAGCCTTAGAAACACACAATGCGTCCTCTCAAATGTCTCTTTGTGCAAACTGTAGTTCTCCTAATCATGTGGTAGAGAATTGCCCTGAAATTGAACAAGTCAATGACATGTTTCAACCTAGAGTTAGGAATGATCCTTATGCACCCACATATAATCCTGGTTGGAAGAATCACCCAAATTTCTCATGGAACCAAGGTCAATACAATCAGTATAATCAAAACCCTCAACCTGCTTTTCAAAAGCCCAATCCTGGTCCATACCCAACTCAAAATCTTAATTCATATCCACCTCAAAATCTTGGTCATTATCCAAACTCAGTTCCCATGAATCCTCCTGGTTTTAGTGAATCTGATAAGAAATTGAATTCTATTGAAAAGAGTATGGAGGCATTACTCAAATCTCAACAATTTTTCATGCAAGTTATGACCCAAGATAGGCAGTTGCTAAATTCTAACACTCAAGCCATATCTAATCTAGAGGTCCAAGTCAGTCAATTGGCAAACACAATCAGTGAGAGAGAGAAAAATCGATTTCCTAGTCAACCTGAGACTAATCCTAAATTTCATCCAAATCAAAAGTCTCATGAAAATGTGAATTCTGTTATCTCTCTAAGGTCTGGTAATCAATTCAACAATCATGCTGGTGTCAATACTCAAGAAGAAGATAAGCTAACATCTGAACCAAATCCTTTACTCTTGAATCCTAGTCTTAAACAATCTTCAAATCAAGAGAGTTCTGAAGTAGATAAAGCTGATGAGTCATCACCATCCGATGAACCACCTTCGAAACCCCACTCTGATGTGTCTAATGAAAAAGTCTTTAAACCGAAAGCCCCGTTTCCTCAAAGACTTACTTCAAACAAACAATCTGCTCAGTTAGATAAGATTTTGGAAGTCTTTAAGCAAGTCAAGATTAACATTCCTCTTTTAGATGCGATTCAACAAGTTCCCTCTTATGCTAAGTGTCTAAAAGATTTATGTACTCATAAAAGAACCACTCATGTTCCTAAGAAAGCTTTCCTAACATCTCATGTTAGTTCTATTTTGTCAAATCAAATCCCTGTGAAGTATAAGGATCCCGGTTGTCCTACCATCTCTTGTGTCATAGGTGATACTTTCATTGATAAAGCTTTACTCGATCTAGGAGCTAGTGTGAACCTTCTTCCATTATCTGTCTATCAATCCTTGGGTTTAGGTGAACTTAATAAGACTAGTGTCACTCTTCAGTTAGCTGATCGTTCTGTTAAAACTCCAAAAGGTATAGTGGAAGATGTGTTGATTAAGGTTGGTGATTTTGTATTCCCTGTTGATTTTGTTGTTCTAGAAACCGAACCAGTCAAGAATCTCAAAAATCAAATTCCCATCATTCTAGGAAGGCCCTTTCTTGCTACCTCTAATGCTTTGATCAACTGTAGGAATGGTTCGATGAAACTTACTTTTGGTAACATGACGATAGATCTTAATGTCTTCATTGTAGGAAATCAACCTAATGAGCTTTTTGAACAGCCAGTAGGAGTTAATTTGATAGATGAGGTTGTTTCATGGTCAAATCTTGAGGATAGTGCAATTGAGTCTTTTCTTGAGGAAGATGTTATGTTAGAGTATGAGAGTACTAAAGAACTTCATGAGCTTTATAGAAATTTTTCTTCTGATGAGATGTTAGATGAATTGAATGCCATTTGTTCTAAGCATGAAACTCAACTTGAGGATAGTTCTTTTGATCCTAGGTCCATTGTTAAGACTTCTGTAGGTGAGCCACCCACATTCATTCCTAATCTATCTTTTTCCACTCATAATCAGTCTTTGATAGTTGATAGTGAAACTCATGTTGTTTTCTCTAATGACATAGTTCATAACCAAGAATTTCAAGTGATTAATTTGCTTAAACAACATAAAGAAGCGTCTAATTGGTCTATGAATAATGTTAGGTGTACGAGTTTCATTCTGGTGCATGATCATATTTCTCTAGTGGATAATGATGTTTTTGTGGGTGTGTTTCACATGTTTGATGATTGTGTTACATGTGGTGTTTTTCCTCGATCTGGTATTGGTTAGTAAGTGTTTTTTGTGTCTCCCATGACCAAGTTTAGGTATGGGGGAGTTTGTGTCTGTATGTGTGTGAGTTTTTGTGTGTGTGTGTGTGTGTGTGTTGTAGGTAATAATGTATCTCCTCATCCCTTATCAGGTATTCTCGTCCTTTTACTTTGTCATTTTTTCTCTCATTTGCATACATTGAGGACAATGCATGATTTAGGTATGGGGGAGGGATTTAGTAGTATTATTATTGTTATTAAAAAAAACCCAAAAAAAAACCCAAAAAAAAAAATTGAAAAATGAAAAAAAGTCAAAAATAATTCTAGCCTTGTGAAATGATTACTTGTTAAAAGTTAGCTTGATGCACCCTTACATGCTACAGTACTCTTGTGTTTCTGAAGCTTTTGATTGAGAAGTGATATGCTAAATTCTTGTGCACACACATACACTAGCGAGTTGAAACTAGTCGACTTATTGAATGTTGTAAGTAATTAAAAGGACATGAATATGTGCAAGAAGATTTGGTTTCCATGCTTTGAGTACAAGTAGGTGCATTAAAGAGATTTTTGCTTGGGATTAATTATGTTTTTCCACCAAGTGAGATTTTGAGCCTATATGCATATCTTTTGCATTTTATATTCGTTTGCTTGAGTGTCCACATGTTATTTGCATTGCTAGCACTTGTTTGAGACCTTTCTTGAAATGCATGACATTATTTGATGATAAGATGATAAAGGCATTTAGGAATAACCTATTATTATCCAAATTACCACACCCTTTATATATCAATTACTTACCCCTTTGAGCTTTATCCTATTTTTTCGGTAACACACCACATTATTTGCCTAGACCCTTTTCTTTTGTAGCCTTACGTATATTTGATCCCAATTGTTAAAGGCTGGTAGGAAGTTGAGGGAGTAATAAGGTGTGTGAGATTGGGTTAACTTTTGTTCATTACTTTTTGGGAAATATTGGATTTTGTTGCTTACTTGTCGGTCGTTATTCAATAAATTCTTGAAGAAGGATTGTGGTTTCTTATATATTTATATTATCTATCTTAGCTCTCCAAAAAAAGAAGAAAAAAAATTGAAAAAAAAATTGAAAAAAAAATTCATATGAGAGCATACTTATGTTTATGTGTTTTGTGCGATACTTCTTCATTCGACTATTCAAGCATTTTGTTGGAAAATTAGAAATCCATGTGTGGGGAGGATGTATTGTGTTGTGTATGATTTATACTGATTCCTGCTAGCTTTTGACACTTCACCTTATTTGGCTTTACTTGACATACCTTATCCCTAGCCCCATTACAACCCAAATAAAAGACCTTTTGGTTATCGTCATTAATGTATGTTGTGTTAAAGTTAGATTGATACCAAATGTCAAGCATGCTTATGATTTTGTTGGAATTGAGTGATACACTTACCCTTGTTCTTGAGTGAATATTCTTTTATGAGTGAAAGGTGAGTTATTACTTGTTTCTGCATATGAGATCCCAAGTTTTGACTCTAAGGTGTACTCTTGTGGGCTTGGCATGGTTACCAACTTATTTTTACACTTGACGTGGACTTTTAATGACCTCTGCATATTTCATTGAGTAGACTATGTGAATACTTGCACTTTCCACACCAAGACATTGCAAATTCACTTTGATTTCTTAAGTTGATGTAGCATGAGCTGACTTGTATGTGTGGTGTTGCATTCAGCAATCTTTTACATGAGCTAGATGGATTTTGTGGGTACATTCACTATAGGCCCTCACGAGACCTCACTCGTTCACTAGGGCTGCCTAGGGGTTTAAAGGGCTTGTTGCATATGCCAAATGCAACCGTTATCACCTACGGAAGTGGTATTATATATTAGATAGTATTTTATTATATATTTTTCTCGAGGACGAGCAAAAGATAGGTATGGGGGCATTTGATAGGTCCATATTTCATCATATTTTTAATACCTATTTTATGTCCGTTTTCGTAATTTTATTAATTAATAAATTGTTTTATTTTGTTTTATAGGAAAATAAATAAAAACAGATTTCAAGCAGGAAAAGGTGCAAAAAGGGAAAGGCGGTGGAAAATACTTGAAGTCAAGGAAACTGGAGGGAAAATCGATTACTTATCGGAGAAGAAAAGGAAATTGAAGAAATTATATTCAAGATTGGATTGTAATCAAAGGGGTCAAACCCAATATTTTCCCCTATATATATGGCCTCCTCTCTTGTATTTGAGACACCACTTTAGACATCAATTTAGACACCGATCTAGATTCATAATTTAGGAGTAGGAGTAGATTTAGTTGTCCTTCAATACAAACAATTTTTATTTGCTTTATTAAAACACTTTTTCTGTTATTCAATTCATGCTTTAAATTCTTGTTTGTTTTTCGATATCATGTCTAGCTAGTTCTCTTATCCTAGGATGAAGATGAAGTTAATTTAATTATTCTTGATTTCTTCTCGTTCCTATTAATTGATTCTCATAATTTTTCTTGGTGCTCAATTGTTCAATTGACAAAGTGATTTTGATATATTATTGTTACCGGATTTATTTTTCATAGCCTATGCTCGCTCTTTGAAGTTTTGATAGGTTATTGTTAGATAACAAGTTTCATAGTATATGCTTGTCTCGTTAATTGAAATATCTTATTTGTGGAGGAAAGGGAATTGATTTTAGGTCGAGCTGATATTTAATTGTGATTGATTAATGGATTCGGATTCCTAGGTTTTCCATATTATTTGATAATCATTGCTAATTAGGTTAATTAAATCTCATCTCAAATCTTATTGTCTAGTTCGCCTGAGTTAATTATTAGGGTTTTGAAAATACATAGTCTCTGAGGATCGATCTGTGATTGATACAATTAAACACTGTGCGCTTGCAGTTATTTTACACATCACCATACAAGGTATCCTTCGTTGGGGTTAAGTCTTTATCCAGAAAATGCATCTTTTTGAAAGCTGAGTAAGACAACAGGTTTACAGAGCTTCAATTATCCACTAGTACCCGATGGACCTCATAAGACCCGATACCTGCTTCGATCACTAAGGCATCCGTGTGGGGATGGTGTACCCAAGAAGCATCCCCTTCAGTGAAGGTAATATCTGCATCCTCTTCTTCAAACAGCTTGGGAGACCTCTGTGACAGATTGTAAATACTGGTCAAAGGACGTTCTTTAGCTTCACGAGTGTACCTCTCCATGGCGCTCCTGCTACTTCCTCCAATGTGGGGACCTCCTATAATTGTGCGTATGCACCCAGCCTTAGGTGGTCCTTCCATCATAACAGGTTCCTGTACCTTTTGAGTCTTCTCATCTCTATACTTTTTGCCTTCTTGAGCCACCCATTCACTTAAATGCCCTTGCCTGATTAGAGTTTCAATTAAGTCCCTGAGGTGACGGCAGTCTGTAGTATTATGCCCATTGTTGTCATGAAAATCACAGTACGGACGCTCATTCTTATTCCCTGGAGGGCCAGTTCTAAAAGGTTTCTTAAACCATGAGGACTTTTCATTCACTGCGTAGATGTGATCGATTGGAGCTACCAAAGGGGTGAAAGTTTCATAGACGGGTCTCTCATGCTTGTTGTTGTTGTAGGAAGCTGGTGGTGGGACCTGACTCATGACAGGTCTGGTAGGATTCACAGCTTCAGCTTCAGGCTTCACCTGGGATGTACGACTAACCACTTTTTTACTATCACGACCATTGGGGCTTCTGGGCCTTGACCTCTTGCTTCCTAACCACCCGTTCTGCCTTACGAAATCTGGATCCTTCTTCAAATCAGCCAAAGATTCCTCCACGAGGCGAAAAGGTTCCGCTTGGGCATAAAAATCCGCCAACGCCTCTGGTTCTTTTCCCTGAAGTGCTTTCCAAAAATCTGAGCCTCCTTTGACTCCTGCAATTAAAAAATTCTTTATGGTTTCCTCAGATGCTTTCCTAACCTTCGGTACCTCTGCATTGAACCTCTTGAAGTATTCTGTCAATGTTTCACTAGGTATCTGCTTGATGTTGGCCAGGGTGTTGGTAGGTGGTGCAAACGCGACAGATGCTCTGAATTGGGTAACAAAGAGCTTTCCCATACTCTCCCAGGAACCGATCGAATCAGCAGGTAACCTCTTGAACCATTGATGAGCTCCACCCTGTAGAGTTGCATCCAGTAACCTACATCTAGTGGCCTCCTTCACTTGATTGACATCCATCTCCGTGTCGAAACGGCTTAGGTATTCGATTGGATCAGTGGTTCCATCGAATTTCAACTCATTCGAGGGCCTGTAAGATCTAGGCAGAGTCGACTTTCGAACCCTTTTGGTGAAAGGAGAAGCAGTTTTAGGGTTCACAGCAAGATTCTTTTCATCCTTGAGTTGAGCCAAAATTTTCTTGATATCTTCTGCTGTCACCTCTCCAGTAGCTTTTGCCTTTGTCTTTTTGCTCGTTCCTTCCTCCTCTTTTGACTCTGCAGTGCTGGATTCTTCAGTAACCTCATCTGAGTCTGTTTCATCTTCTTCAATTATCTCAGCAGATGGGTCTTTGTCTTTCTTCTTTTTCTGTGAGGAACCTCCAGTGTTAACCTTCTTCTTTCCCTTAGACTCAGCGCGGGCTTGGGAAGGTCCCTTTTTGCTAGGAGTTTTGTCCTTCTCAGGATTCTCTGGTTCTTCATCACCATTATCCTGTCTTGGCTATTCATCATCTTCTGGAACTTCCACTTCATCTTCGGGTTCTTCTTCCTCGAAATTCAGTTGTTTTGGAGTCACCTTCGACTTCTTGCCCTTCTTTGCCTTCTTTTTCTTCTTTTTGCTTGAAGCCTGCTCCAAAGTCGACAATCGTTCTTCAACGGTCTTTAACATTTCCATCATATCTTCTTTAGTAACCTTCTTTGCTTTTCGAGGAGATTTGTTTTCATTGTGAATTTGTTCCTCAGTTGCTTCGCTATCAGAGTCGCCTGCCATCTTTTCCACTCTTAAGATGTTAACTGTCCCCTCCTTCTAGCGCCAATGTTGATGAGTGGATTTTGTAACAACTTTTGAGAGGTCTACGGGTAGTTGTATAGGCTAACGATCAACTGTTCTGTGAAAGGTTTGGTTTGTGATTGTGGGGGTTGAGTTGTGCTCGAGGGTGTCTCCAATAATCTCAAGTGCCTTTAGAGAGAATTAGAGAACTGAATGTGTTTTTTCCTTGAGGTGCCTACGTACCCTTGTTTATATAGGGATCAAGCTCACGTAGTTCTAATGCGACTCTATCTCTGCTGAAAATAGCTGTATTCGATTACCTAGTTCGTGTAGGACTCAGGTTCCTTTAGAGCCTTCCACGAACTAGTTGGCTAAGTAGAGTAGAACTCGAGTTCGTACCCTACTATAATTCTCTCATTGGTCAGAGATTATTCTAGGATCATCTACGCCCTAGAATTATACTCAAATACCAATTCGTTTATCTATTCTAGATGGCTTCTAGAACCTTCTGTTGGCAATTCGTAGGAACCTGGTGCTCAGGAACCTATATCTCAGGAGCCTGTTTCTCAGGAACCTCCTTATTTCGGGACATATCACTTAGGGACCTCCCTTTAGGCATCAGTACCTGCACAAATAACAAATTGGTTAGACTGGATAGCTCTTCACATGCTCTTGTCATCTCTATGGCTGTTGCTATGCTAACTCGAACTCTTCTTCTGGGAGGAACCTGATCTTCTAATGTCCAGCTCAGCTTCTGACCATTGGGAACCTCCTGATACTCATACTTCCTTAGTCATTTCTTCTATCTGATCTTCATAACTCGTACTGGATCTATCCTCTAGCTCATATAGATTGAACCCTAGGGCCTAATGGGCCTAAATTCAGCCCATGATGAATTTGGGCACAACAGTCGGTTTCCGTCCACAAAATGGAATTCTCATACCATTAGATCCTCTTAGGTTAACCTTCTTCCGACGACAATTTATTTGAGCATCGTAACATGCTAACCAATCCATTCATAGGATTACATCGAATTCTCCTAACTTAAAAGGAATGAGGTCCGCGTCAAAACGTTGTCCCTGTATCTCTATAGAACAATTCGGGCACAATCGGCTCACTGGAATGACTTCCTGATTAGCTACTTCTATATTTAGAATTCCCTCTAAGGGCACAGACTCAAGATTAAGCTTATTCATGAAGTTCTCAGAAATAAAAGATTTGGTAGCTCCATAATCAACTAGAACACACGCATCCTCAGAATTTACTGGAAGCGTACATGCGATCATATCGCTGTCATCAATGGCATCTCTTGCTGTCATGTTGAAAGTTCTTGCTGTCAGCTTGTTGCTGGGAGGTGCTGCGAGTCGAGGAACTGGATTCTCCTTTGAAGACTGTCTGCAATCTCGGGACACGTGACCTTTCTTTCCACAGTTGAAGCAGGTGACAGATTTATCCTTGTAACTAGAAGCATAATGACCCTTCTGTCCACAGTTGTAACAATTCACGCTAACTTGATGATAGGGTCTGGGGTGTTTCTTCCCACATGTCTTGCATTCTGGCAGAGGTGGTCTTCCTTGCATCATGTTAACTGTCTGCGGAGGTTTGAACCCTGATTGATGCCTCTGGTGTCATGATTCCCAATCCTTCTGGTATCAGTGCTTCTGTCCTCTCTCTTCACAAAAGGTTTCTTGTCGCCTCGGTTATCAGGCCTCTTCACAAAACTACTTCCACCACACTGAAACTTTCTCTTCTTACCATCTCCAACCTTCGGGTATAATTCACTTCCACTTTCTACTATCGCCGCTTTCTGAACTAAGGTTGCATAATTGGTAATTTCAAACACAGCGACTCGATTCTGTATCCAAGGCTTCAGTCCTTGTTGAAAATGCTTAGATTTCTTTTCCTCGGTGTCCACATGATAAGGTACAAATCTTGAAAGTTTTATAAACTAAGCTTCGTAGTCTACGACAGTCATCGTTCCTTGCTTGAGTTCCAAAAACTTAATTTCCATTTGATTCTCCAGATACTTGGGAAAATACCTTTCTAGAAACAACATTGTGAATCTAGCCCATGGTATAACTACGTTACCCTCCATAGCCCTCTTCGCTTCCCACCAGTAGTTAGCTTCACCCTTCAACATATAAGCTGGGAACACTGTTTTCTTGTCTTCTTTCACTCCTACAATCTCAAAAGTCTTCTCTATCTCTCGTAACCAGATTCTAGCCTCCACTAGGTTAGTGGTACCTTTAAACTTAGATGGATTTAAAGATTTGAACGATTTGAAAGTCACCATAGTTTGGGTCAGTTGAGCTGGAGATGGATTTCCTCCTACTGGATTTCTGTTCTGTTGAGGCTGAGGGTTCTGGGTGTGTTGACGAAGAAAGTCCAGGAGTAGATTCATAGGGTCATTATTCAGATTTGGATTTGGGTCAGGTATTGGTTCTGGGTTTGGAACTGGGTTCCGAGGTGGAACCTCATTGTCTTGATTCACTTCAGGTTGAGGACAAGGGTTTCTTGGGGGTCTTCCTCTTCTAGGTGGCATCTTTTTCTATTAAGAGTGAAAACAACAGGGTATGTTATACCACAGATAAACAGTTATATGACATTATTGCTGGCACAGTAATGAAAGGCATTCATAATTATTTACTCTGGTCAAAATTTCTGGTTTCCCAAAATAAACCATACTCAAGATCATTATTCTCTCTCTTGTCTCTTTATAAAACAATTACTCTTTTCCTTATTATAAAAAGTTTCAGATACTCGTAAAAGAAGCTATTCCGGTTTTACTAGTGATTCTTAGAAAAGGTTTTTTTTTGAAAACTCATCTTACGTCATAGTTTCTGAAAAGAAGTTGTTAACTGTTCCAGGGGTAACAATATCGCATGATATTCTAAGGTAACACAAATCTATAACAGATAAAATGAGATAACAGTACTACTAGAATATCATAATATATGAAATAATAATATTGTACCACACTGATACAGTCCGTGCCTGCTACTGAGTACATCCATCATATAATACAACCCAATAACTGAGAATAAGTACATCATGAAAATATCTAACTGACATGCTAGTACGTGGAGATAATAAAGATCACTACCCAGCAGGCTGGGCATAAGTCAACTACATCTAATCAGATACATGGATCAGCAGAATATGTGCACCCTAATACAAAAAGATCTAACGCGACGCCATAAAAAATGCGGGTCTCCACTAGCTATCATATACATACTAACCAAAATATGGGAATGTGCAAGCGTACATATATGTCATCCCCTAAACCAAAAAGACTATACTAAGTCAACAGTAGCAGCAAGTCAAGTCATAACTGGGTGAACATCTCACCAACCCTCTTATGGAACTCTGCTATGATATCGAAAATCATGGTATCAACTCTGGTCCGATCAATCTGTCCGGTACTGAATGATGGCATTGCAGCAAGGTCAGTCTGTAGTCCAGTCAAGACAGTAAGAGAAATCTGGTTCATAATCTCCATAGGAACATCCCTAACCAGCAGACTCCCTCCATGGTGCACAACAAAAGGATCTGGAACAGATAGCAGTCGAAGGATAAAATCCCTAGTAGCAAAAATCTCCTCATAACAAGACCACAACCAGGGATAATGCTAAAACAGGGTATGGTGAATGTGCCAAAGAACCATCTCTCCTGCCACTCCAGCATACTCAGCAGGAACAAGTGGCATAGCAGCAGTAGTAGCAGTCACAATAGTCTGGGCAGGAGCAGGAACGGGGATAGTGGGTGCAGATGGAGCTGTATTGTAACATCCCGAGTCCGAAAATATTAATTCTGATTATTTTACTTTTATTTCGGTTAAATTTTTAACCATTTTAGAGATAATGAAGAATTTAGAGATCGAATCGATAAATTTCAGAATTTAAGAAATATTTTATTTTATTGGTTAAGGATTAAATTATGATGTCAAATATTAATTATTTGACGGCGGATGATTTTTAGGATTTACTTCCGAGAAATTTACAAGTAGACACGTAATTATTGAAAATATGAGATTTGATAACTTTATTTTATAAAGTTAAGAAATATAATTTATTTTGAGAAGTAAGTGGATAATTGTTTTGATAAAACAATTACAATTGGAATAAAAAGGAGATATAAATGAATAAGTGGTGTTTTATTTGGGTCTGAAATATAAGTGGGAGTAGTAATATAAGGAGTTGGGCCAAGCCCAATAAACATAAAAATACACACACGCTGATATACAGAAACGGGGAGAGAGAAAGAGAAATTGGGAGAAGAAAAGAGGGGAAAAATTAGGGTTTGTAGATTTGGGGATTTTGAATTGGGGTTGTAATTAAAGGGGAGAATGGATGAAAAAAGAGAGAGAAGAGATATAGAGAGGAGAGGGAGATGAGATGATGTTGTGTGTCGAGTGTGTGCGTTGCGTGTGTATATGCAGGTGTGATATGCACGTTTGTGCGTGTATGTTCATCGGAGAAGACACCACCGATGTGGTGGTGGTGGTGGTCGCGAGTTTGGAGGTAGGGAAGTAGAGAGGATGAGCAGTGGAGAAGAAGAAGGGAGATGATGTGTGGGTGTGTGTGCGTTTTGTGTGTATGTGCGTGTATGTGTGGTGAAAGGGGTGGAGGATACCACCACCGATGTGGTGGTGGTGTTGTGCGGTGGTAGTAGAGATTGCAGCAGGTAAAGAGAGAGAGAAAGAAAGAGAGGGAGAGATGGAGGGATAGAAAACACAGGAGAGAAAAGGATGAAGAGATTATTGAATATTGGGAGAGATGTAGAGATATTTCATAGGACGGATCATGGAAGATAGAAGAAGAAATTTACATGGAGAGATGTCGGAGAGATGCAGGGAGGTAGGAGAGAAAAATCGGTGAAGATGGAGAAAGAAAGAAAGAGAGAGGGAAAGAGAGGGGGAGAGAAAGGCTGGAGAGATTTCTTGATATTAGGAGAGATGCAGAGATATTTAAGAGGGAGCATTAAGGAAGATATAAGAAGAGATTTATATGGAGAGATTTCAGAGAGATGTAGGCAGGTAGGAGATAAAAATCGGTGAAGATGGAGGAGGCGCGTGGTCGCGAAAATGACAAAGGTTCGCAAAAAGAAAAAAATGTGTATGCGGGGCAGCGGTGGTAGTCACCGGAGAAGCTCCATGGATCCGGTTATGGTGTGCGTATTTTTACACCGTAAGTGGGTGATTTAATTTTGTTGTCTTTGAAGTTGCAATTTCGAGAAATTCTTATTAATTTCGGAGTTATATTTTGAGAACCCTTGAAATATTATAGTTGTAAATTACGGACATTTATTTGGAAATTTGTGGAAAATTGGAATTATAATTTTTGGGATTTAACTTAGAGACTCACTGAATAATAGATTTACATTTCGGGTTGTAACCTTAAGAACTCGGTTTTTTGGAGTTTTAAAGTTGTCGATTTTTATTGATAAATTGTACTTGGAATTTATAAGTGGATATATAGGATTTGTGGGAGTTTAAAGTTGGAAATTATTGGAGATTTGTTGGAATTGCTTGTTGAGGTGCTGTGACACCGGGTAGCGTCTATTTACGAAAAGGTCATGCCCGATTTTCTGTAAAAAGGACTGTAACTCAAGACTATTAAATGTGTAAAATTTACGAGACTTGTAACCGTAAATTTTTAAAGCGTGAAATTTTATAATTTGGATTTTAAGGAGCAAGCTGTAAAATAGTGGGACTATCGATTAGTAAGCCATAGAAGCTTATTCGGTATATTGTGACTTAAGAAGAAGTCAGTGGTTTTAGTGGATACTCGTGGCAATAAATCAAGTTGTAGAATGTAATCGTTTAAGATCGGATTGCTTTGTAAAGTCTGAGTAGAATAAATTGAGGATATACAATTGAAGAGTTTGTTGATGCTTGTCCAGGTTATTGAAAAAAATGGGTTGAGGAACGGTTGGACTGCTTGGATAGCGGTGGTTGTAAGTATATCTTGTTGTGATAAACTGAAAATAATGCGTTATATTTTTGATAACGTATTTACTGTGTTTTAAATTCTATGCGTATTTTGTTTATGCGTATAAAAATGTGAATTTTATTTCCAGTAATATATTTATTTTGAACTGGAAAAGTGGAAAGTAGAAAAGTGCATTTGTGAATTTTAGAAGAAATATATTTTTCAAGTAGAAAAGTAGAAATGTGGATTTATGAATTTGAAAAGAATATACCTTTTAAAATGAAGTGTTTAAAGTGTGATTTTTATAATATTATGAATACTCGTTATATTGTTTTAACTAGTATATGTCGAAAGGTGATTTGAGGAAAACTGAGCAGGCTGGCATTGATAGTGAGTCACCTCCAGATATGGAGATTTGGTAGAACCTCCAGAAATGGAGATTTAGTAGAACTTCCAGAAATGGAAACTTTGTGAACTTCCTGAAATAGGAAGTAAAGGCCGGGGACCCCTTCTAGTAGAACTTGATGAACTTGTCGTGTGTAGAATGCCCAGTTTTTCCTAACGAAATTTGTGAAGCTTATATTTTATTATAAACTGTGAATTGTGAAATGATGATTGCTTATATGCAATATTGTGAAAATGCTTTAAGATTCAGTCATTGTGAAATTATGTTAAGTTTCGGATTATTGTGGAATAAAATTGTTTACGGAATTATTACTCAGTTTTAAAAGATGAATACTTTGGCAGAACTCTGATTTTGGTGTGGGTTTATATTTTATTATAAACTATGTTGTGCTGATATATTGGCAGAACTCTGATTTTGGTGTGAGTTATGTTTTATTATAAACTGTGCAGTGATAATGATTTCCAAACTAAATTATTTTATAAAACCTCAGTGGATCACTACAAAATATACTTGCTGAGCTTTATAGCTCATTCTTCTATTTTTATAAATTATCACAGGAGATACCAAAGATTTCAGAAGGATCCGTGGAAAAGTAGAAAGAAGTGATGGACCAGCAGAGCTGGTGTTTGATTTAGTAGTCGTACTTCACGTACTGAAGTCGTAGGATGACTTAAGATTGAAGTGCTGGTTGTGGGCTTTGGTCGTCTGTTGATGCGAGGTGAGTCAGGACAGAGTTGGCTTGTAGTTGTACAAATTACAGTACATGGTAGATAGTAGTTGAGATGCATTGTGTGTGGCACAATTTTTGGCGAGATAGACTTTTGTTATATAGTTTAATTGAAAAACAGGTGGATAGTCCTATTTATGAATACTTCATGCCGAAATTTACAAAAAAAAAATTTATTAGTTAAGCAGGTGGTGAGTTAGTTTGACGGACCCTTGGACCGGTTCCTTCCTGAGGAACTCGAACCGGGAGCCGGGGGCATCACATGTATCACATGCAGGAGTAACACTGACAGGTGGAAACATGTAGTCAGATGGTGGGGACTGTGGGAGCTGAAGCATACACTGGGATAGGGGTAGTAACCAAGTCCGAAAAAGCTGATACTCTGGTAGGTGTATCAACTCGGGAAACTGGAGCAACTGAACTGGGTATGACCTCATTAGGGATAGGCGAAAGCTGGCTCTTATCAATCAGCTCTGAGGTAATAGGCTCTTGTGTCTCACATCTGAACATCTCAGGGGTAAACAGCACTGTAGCCTCTGCAGTCATGGTAAGGGCTGAAATCTGATCTGGCTGCTCAATCTCTGGAGTAGGAGTTTCTAGGTCAATCACTGGTATCGGTGAGTCAGCTACCTCTACAATCTGGTCTGGAGAATGCACTAGGTCTATCACATGTGGAGTAGGAGGTATGAATATCTGAACAGAAGAATCCTCTGAGTCCACATCCACGAGCATATACTTCTCAGATGAGTCACTGTCTCACGCAGAGCTAGGATCTAGAGGTCCATGTGGGTAAGGTGTAGGAGATCTGTCTCTGATTGAATGGAAACCAACTGGTCCTGAAGTAGATATCTACAAAATACAAGGAATACAAGTCACAACAGGTTCTAACCGACTAGTTTCATATATAGATATATAAGGTGTAAAGCACTTAATGCTAAAATCTCAATATTGTAATATATCTCTAAACTCTCACGTCGCGTTATAATTCTAGGCTCGTTCGATTCCTAAAATATAACTAACGCTCTGATACCAAACCTGTGGCGCCCCCCAAATCCGCCCTGTCCGGGGACCCGGGTCGTCACATCAGTCTCGATATCCTGCAGCACATGTTAGCTCAATAATAAAGCAAAATATTTATTACAACGGAGCATAAGTGTCCTACCCCGCAGATCCAAGATCGGTCTCACAAATTATTACAATACTATTTATTACATCTCTGAATTAATATCTTACATAAGTTCACAACGTAGAAAGGTAAAGGTTCCAGCTGGATATTCTAGTCTTTGTCAGCATAGCCTTGAGCTTTCCCTTTTCCTTTGGATCCCTGGCTGGACGTCTCGCAACCCTCCTTCTTGACAGCTGAATAAATATTGTAAAGCAAGAATGAGCAACTATGGTGCTCAGCAAGTTCTCTCCTTACTCGGTATATAAATATAATAAAATTTACCGAAAGAAATACTCAAAATTTATGAACAGACTGATATCAACAATCTGACATTGACTCAGGACTCGTCTCGATAACAGAATACTCGAAAGTCTCATTTGGTGTAACTCTGATGACTCATGAAAAATGAATAAACTGGTCTTCCAACCTCTCGGTATCTCGGTGGGGCGATCAACTATCCGACCGGGAATACCGTCCTCCTCTGACATCGCACTTCACCCAATCACGGCTACCATGCGATGTCAACCAAATATAATATATATGTATGTATCCTAGCATCATAATAGGTTATTAAATTAACCCTGGCATCATAGTGCCTAAAATATTCTCATGTCCGTATAATAGTACACAAGTCTCTCTTTCTCAAATGTGGGCCTCTTTCCCAAAATTGACCAGTAGAGTACAGAATTCCCGAATGTTTAATGAATAGATAAATTTGAGATAAACTTCACAGGAAAATACTTGTTAATCTGGCGGACTGCCAATCTGACTCAATTGTGCCACCAATCCGAACAATGGACTGATGTAAACTCTCAATAAACATATTTTATTGGTTGACACGAACAAAATGCCAACCTTTGAAAAGAAAGGCAACTAACTCGAACTAATGAGAATAGTCTTAAAAATGAAATATTTTGAGTCGTACTGAACAAATCGTACCACTCGAATGTTTATAACATTCATAATTGATGAACGTTTAAATAGAATATTTTTCACTTGATCAACGAGTAAAACTCTAACGATCCTAATTTTTATAACTCCTATTTGTTAGTTCGAAAGATGAACCAACTAAAAGATAATCAATAAATATTGTCAAATTTGTACAATAAATTCGATTGAAAAGAATGAATTTTACTATCTCAAACTAATGAGACTAGTTCCATTGAATCAAAAAAATAGTCATCTCGAGTTAATGAGATCGATCCGATAGCAACGAAATTGCTTCTACGCTTATGGGGGATACAATTCACAATAAAACTAATTTTAACAGTAAAATAATATTTAACGAGAAAATAATGCTCAAAAGAAATTATTGCATCATAAGGAGCAACAAATAAATCTCATAATTGATAACCAAAAATAAATATGAATGAATTAACAAGAATACGAAATTTCTGAGAGTTAGGGTAGGAATGAACTTGCCTATGTCTCGACGCTAAAAGTACCGAATATTAAAAAGCGTTAGCCGTGAACGATTGTCTCAAGTCTCAGAAAGGAATCCTATAATTATTTATAAAAATAATTTTAGTACTCGGGTAAGAATTCAAATCACGAAATGTCAAAATTAACTCGATAATCATGTTCTTGATAATCAAGAAATTCTTTAAAACATATTCGAAACCTTAAAATTTCACTTAACGTATCATTCCCGATTTATTAGATTTTAAAAAAAATGGAGGCTCTATTCGCTTTTCCTATTAATTTCTAATAAATCGAATTTTAGGGTATCGTAATATCCAAAACAAGATTAAACGTGAAAGTCTCGCTCTAATTATTCGTATGGAAATATCTCAATTTAAAGATCTCTAATTATTCCTAATAAATAACACTATTCGATTTATTTAATGCACATCTCGAATATAAAAATGGTTTTGATAAAATTCTCACTAATTATCTATAATTCTTAATTTATCAAAAATTCTCTAATTCAATTAGTTACTTAACTCGCATTTCTAAGTGAATATTGGCTCGTATCAAGTCTCTTCGATTTAACAAGAAAAACTTTATATTATGTCCAATTTACCTAATCTAAATCCGTAATCAATATTCCCATTTTTAACAAAATGTAGTTTATCAAAAATAATTCTATTTTCATAATTCTCTCAATTCTAATAAATAAATTTTCTCTTATTTTAATAATCATCCAAATAACCCATATTTCTTTTCACTACGCCATTTAAACCATAAATCATTAAGTCTTCGTTGGCTCTAAACTATTAATCCGGAATTTAAATAATGTCACCACTTTTAATTACAATGTAAGTCCATCAATTTACTCTAATTCAAATATCTCTACTTATACCATCTACTTTTCTATTTTTCACTTCCCATTTATAAAATATAAAATAAAAATATGCTCTTTTATTCCACTTCTCCTTCTACTTTTATTCATTTTACAACCTAATTAAATCCAAATGCTCAACTAAATAATAAAATATCCTTTTTCTAAAAATCTATTTTGATATTTTTAATTTATTTTATTATTTTAATCCATTTTATTACCCAATAATTAATTATACACACAATTTATGCATGCATACACCATCACCACCACCACAAGGGCGGTCGCCGGTCGGACGCCGTGGTGGCGCCGGCGGCTTTCACCTCCACCACCCCCTGTCTCTCTCTCCGCACTCTGCCTCTCTCCAATCTCTCCCTCTCTGCCTCTCTCTTCTCTCTCCTTCCTTCGCGTCTCTCTCCCTCAACCTCCATCTCTCTCCCTCTTCGCCTCTCCTCTCTTTTCTCGAATCTCTCGTCCCCCATCTCTCTCGATCCCAATCTCTCTCCGTCTCTTCTCTCTCTTCCCTTAACTCCCTCGATCTCCCTCTCTCTCGCACACCAATCTCGCATCTCTCCTCTTCTCCGATCTCTGCTCTCTCCCTCTCTCTCCGATCTCTTCTCTCTCTCTCTCTCTCTCTCTCCGTTCTCTTTTCTCTTTCAATCTCTCTCCGTCTCTCATACCTCACAATCTCCCCCTCAATCTCTCCCTTTTTCCCCATCGAACACCCCCTCACCCCCTCTGTCCTACTTCCGGCAACTCCCACCACCGCCGGTCACCTCTACCGCCGCGATGGTGGCCCCCAAATTGACATGCAATTAAAATTATTCCCCTAATCACGCACCCAAGTATAAACAACCCCTAATTATATATATTTGGTTCCAAAATCATATAAGAACAACAAACTTTTACAAACCCTTATACATAAATTAAGAAATCATGATTTCAAAACATAGCATCACAAAAGTTACATGATCAACATAAATAAAAACAAGATCAATGGTTTTTAAAGACTCAAAATCATACCCTTTTTACAAAAACACGAATTTAGTCAAGCTTGGTTTTAATCCAACTTCTTGGAATCACTACTTTAATATACGGATATGAAGAGCTAACCACGAGGATCCATATTCTCCCATTGCATGTAAGATCGGGCTAAAATTTAAGGGTGTATAAGCTTTAGAGGGTGTGGGTTTTAATGGTGAAAAAGGAGAGTATAGGTTTGGTTCTCTCTTTTTTTTTGTACGGGTGTTTACAACAAATGAGGGAGATGAGCTTGTTTTTATAATTTTATTGCTTAAATAATATCCCCTTCTTGGGCTCTTAATGGGCTTACAAAAAAAATAAATAATCTATCACACTTAAATTAATCAATCCACTAACAATTTCCTATTGTACCTAATTACTACTACTTTGGAATAATTAAATAAATAACAATGGTCCACTAAATTCAAATTATAGGGGTAGGTTAAATGAAAATAGAATAAGCAAAAAATCATGGTAGTAATAATATTAATAATATTAACAATAATAATTCACAAATAATAGAAGGGTAGCGGTGTACTTAAATACATATTTATACGCATCCCTAAATTAATAAAATAGGGTTTTCAAACTTTATTCGGAGAGGGCTCAACAATAAAATCATTAATAAAATCACGGTTATTACAATAATATAAGTTTTAAAATGCATATCATTAGTTAAATTTATATTAAATAATTTTAATTAAAATTAAAATAAAATATTGTAAATAATGATTATATAAAAAATAATTGTAACATAAAATAAAATTTATTACATATCAAAATGAATCCGTGCATCGCACGGGTTATAAGCTAGTGTTTGTTTAATATTTAAAAGCGACTTTCAGTTTAAATTTATGTTTTTTCCATCGAATGGTATGTAAACAAAATGAGATTTTGAATATAAAATGAATAAATATTAAATATTTTCATTCATTCATCCAGTCTATTCATAATAACCTATACTTCAAGTATCCCAATTTGAGATGAGATGCTCCATTCCTGGACCTTATCCATTTTTTTCACAATTTCAATCATAATAAATTTGCATAACCCAATTTTTTTTCAAATCTTCCGTCCAATCTTCACTATCTTCCTTTAATTTCAGTCAGTCCATTTCATTCTATTCTAATCATCCCAACCAAATACAACATTAGTTTTTGAGAAATAGAGTGTCATGTTTAATTGTGTTTATTTATAGAGTAAGTGAATGGTTTTGTTGATAAATCGGATTTGACTCGTATCTATATAAGAATATTTTCCATAAATTTTTTGGTTGTTAAGTTAATTTACTTTTTGATAAAATCAACATTTTTATTATTGAATTGCATCGAAATATAATGTCCAATCCAAAGATTTTCTTTCATTCAAAAAATTTATTATCTAATCGAATGTCATGCAACGATGTCCCTAAAAATTTACACAATAATATCTTAATATCTGAAAATAAAATTGAGATAATATAAGATACATAATAGAAACTGGAATTTTTGTTAAAAAGTGGAGATTCCGTCTTGCTATCCTAACTAGGGCTGAGCAGAAAAATCGAAATGAAACCGAAACCGAACCGAAACAGATAAAAACCGATTAAAACCGAACCAATACTAATGGTCCGGTTTCGGTTTTGGAGTGAAACCGAACCGAAAAAACCGATACCAAACCGATTATTTTTATATATTTATATAATTATATATATTATATAATATATCTAAAATTTTATTATAAAAATTATACATATATGTTTTAAGAATTACAGAATGATCAAAATTTAATTACATGGATGATGGGCCTGTCCAAAATCTTATATTTCAGCCAAATTCATATTCCAGTCCACTACCCACACTTCAGAACTCTGTATTCTTTAAGACTAAGACAAAGTCACGAGTTTCTAGCTAAAGCTAATACAGTAATACCCAAAAACTAAATCACCCACAAGAGTAGAAGACTGGAGAGCGCCGCGCCGCTGCACAAAATCGAAGATTGAAGACTATATATTCAATCATGTCCGAACAAACTCCTGATCAACAAGAACAATCACCTGAAGTGGTATGATATTCTAATCCAATATAATCGTTCTTCTTTATCTTATTTAATATTATGTATTGATTTTTTTGTTATTCAAAGTTAAGTTTGATTAATTGATATTTTCAATGCATTTTCATTGTTTTAAATAACTCTTACAAGCTTAGCTGATTTGTTAATGATTGTATGACATCTATTATGCTTCTGTACCAATCGATTTCAAGTACTTTGAGTGACTGTAACAGGTTTGTAAAAAGAAAAAAATATGGTCTGATTAGTTTTAAAGGCATTTGAGCCGACGTAAGAGCTCTGCTACGAAGTAAACATTGACAAATCATTATTAAATATTGTGCCATCTTGTAATGTGCATCTGAGCTCTCTGATACAGTTGACATGTTATCATTTTTATGAGTAGTGGTTAGTAGGATATTTGCCATCTGTTGTTACTGCTACATGATACTGTAACAATATGCAGTGAAACAACATGTTGCTGCTGCTTATTATAATACTTACTATTATTATATTATTACTTCATTGTTATGTTATTACTCATTCTAAAACAGCTCAAGTAGATTGTAATTATAGTTTTGTAAAGCCTTATTGAAGTAAACTGTTTTGCTGGCATTTAGTTGTTGACTTGTTGCTTACAGGTATCTCAATATTCAGGAAGGACATGGTTGCAGGCTTGCAGCTCTTCTATCTACAGGTGCATAGCCAAATTTGAGAACCCGGGTGGATGCACTGGAGCTAATATTAGTGGCCTTTTTAGTGGCATTTTCTCTATGAACTAATGTCTAATGCTACTGTTCTGCATTAATCAATTCGCCACTATTTTTATGGACAATGTTTACTTTGAAGTTCGTCACTATTTTTATTGATTTGTGTAAACTCGAATGATATCGTCGACTTTTTTAAATATGTTAGCTTTATTTATCCAAGTTATAATATTTTTCATTTTCGGTTTTAAAACCGAAACCGATCCGATTACAACCGAACCGAGGTTTTTGAAATCGAAACCGAAACCGATGGTTCGGTTGCGGTTGCGGTTTTCTAAAACTGAAGATTTTCAATTTCGATTTTATCCAAAAACCGAACTGAACCGTGCTCTCCCCTAATCCTGACCAACCTCCCTCATGCTTACATCCACATTGAAAATTATGTTTACCTCCATCATTCATTAAAATGCATTGCTTAACGAGTAAGTTAATAGTCCACCTGAAAAAACAATCATGATCAAAATTCATAAATCTCCGCAATATTATATGAATCTCAATTTTATTTTCCCTTCTAAAATTCTATAGATTAGGCTCCTATTTAAGAAACATAGACACAAAACATCTAACCAAAGGACTCTCCTTTGGTTAGATACATTATTAAAACAAGTCATTTATTCATTCATTTTGATTTCCATCTATACTACCGTTTAAAAATAAAATTATACAATATTTACAAACTTTTGCTCATGGTAACCAACTAATACTTCAAAATGGGAGACATTTTTAGGGTATTTTTTTTATTTGAACAAAAGTAGTGTAAATTTAAAAGCACATAAAAAGTCATTAATGACACATAAACACCACCTTATATGGTCAACAAGCCATCATATATGACACTCCCCTCATAAGCACAAAAAGCCATCATATAATGTCCGATCAAAACAATTAACTACCATATTTATAAATACTACAAACAATTAGATGTTGTCATTCAAAACTGAAAAAGAACAATTATTGTTGTCTTTTAAAAATGTAACCGAACTTTTATTACATCTCTACAACTAAATAATACATTTGAAAAAGAAAAAAAAATTATTCAAAAAAAGAAAATAAATGATGATAATTGGATACAATAAATAATATTTATAAAATTTTAGAAGTCTAAGACAAAATACAAAAATGTTACAAATAAAATTAACGAGTACACAAATTAATTTAAGTACAATGAAATAATTGATAGCATGTAAAATTACTAACAATTTTTTGAACTAAAATTCCTTTAAAAAAAGCCTTAAACAAAATGAACATATTTAAGACATATTTAATACAAATCAATTGAAAAAAATGAAATGACATAAATATTTAAAATAATTAGTAGTTACCAAAATGAAATAAACAACTAAATTAAATGAGTATTAAAAATTACTTTTACAATTTTTTTAAATTAAATGTAAATAATATTAATTGTCAACTATCATAACATTCAAAACTTCAATACTTGTAATTTCCAAATATAAATGAATAAATTTCTGAATTAGCAATTTGGTAACCATTTTAAATCTGAATCGATGGTATATATCAAGGAATGTGTTGAAATATATGATCTTAGGTACGTTCTATGGTAAAATTTCAAATCACAATTATCCAGGTGTTATATTTCAACAAGCAAACATAAACTCTTTCCAAATTTCAGTAGATAGTTCGTTTATTACTCGAATTGCAATTGGAGTAAAAGATCCAGGAGAAGGTCAAAACAATAACCAACTTACCTCAAATACAACAGAACTTTGAACACCAAATTGAAGGAGTAAGGGACCTCAAATTTGTTCCAGTTGGCTGAAAATTCTTGATGTGTTTGGGAAGATGAATCTTAGGAACACTAAATCCTTTGAATTCATACATGACAGAGCCAACAGCAACTCCAACTGGATCAACCGATTTCTGGTCGTACAAGACCTGAAACTCTTTCTTCATCTGCTCAACATCCACCACAAACATATCAAGGAAGAAAAGGTCATTTCAAATTTGCTTCGATCTTCCTACATTACATTTGCACACGGAATTTTAGTGATGGGATCATATCTTTTAAATATTGAAATTATTGATAAAATTGTGGATTTATAGAGTGTAGAGTTTATTAATTTTGAAGGGATTTACTACCAAATTTATCATAAATTTATTGAAAATGCCTACTTCGTCGATCCAAATCATACACATTATTAACCAAAGTAATTTTTCTCATCTTCTACATCTTGACCTTGACCTTCTTCATCAACTCGAACTTGATATATTTCCATGCATTGCATCATGCATGTCAGTTTCCTCCGCCCCTTTTTTTTACTGGAACGCTTTTGATGCAAATTTCGAACACAAGTGCATTTTCCAGTTTTGGATTGCAATCCTTCTAGTTTCTCCACTTTGAAAGATCTCTTCCTTTTCCTTTGCTTGATCACGATATCTTACGGACTTTGAAATAAATAAAGCATTGTACAAGCCTCCCTCGGCTGCTGTTGGAGTACCAAAGGATCAAAATCAACAAGTCTTTCCAAGAGTTGACGAAAAGACTCCATCCCAAACATTAACTCGTACCGGTTTATTCCAGCCGTGGTCTATAGATTGGGGTACGAGCTTCCAATTCTAAATGGTGATAATCATTTAGCTTAAAGTGTTCAAGACATTGATATACTTCGGGTTTCCGGGGTTCTGCATACATTTTGGGCTTTCGTAGCTTTGTGATCTCTACCTTCTTCTTACCATCACTTTTCTGAGCTTCTATATGTGCTTTTTTGTATGTTTCGTAATCCTCTGATAGCTTCTAATATATTTCAAAATCTTTATCATAATCTTCTAATTTTTTATCATATAGGTGAGTTTCTTGATTTCCCAGTAGGTAAACCATTCCATCATTTGCTTGGAAGGTTTCAACATAGAGATTGCCCGCCGTTATCAAAATTGTTACTGAATCGTCACGATTCAGAATTCTCACAAAGTAGCCCTTTTATACAGGATTATGCGGAAAGTTCATCTTTCTATCTTCACTAAACACCATAATATTGATAGTTTTCATCTTCGTGGTATTGCACGCCAATTTCACTATATTGTGATAAATCTGCATCAAGCTATCCTCCTCATCTAAAGTAAAAATGTCCACTTTAATAAGTGGAATTGACTCGGCAAAGGGAAGCCTTTAATGTATCTCCTCATTTGGCTCCATAATGTTTGGTTGAGAGAGAGGGAAATGTGTTGTGTTTTTGGAGAAGAATATTTGGAACTGCTTTGGAGGAGGTAGTTGAATTTCTTGTGCAAAGAGGCGGGAAAGACATAGTTATAAATGTTTGAAGGAGGTAGGATGTATTTTGGGCAATTTGCTCTAAATGTTTTTTGTGAGTGTTGCAACCAAAGCATTGCAATAACCATGCTTTCTTTTTCTCTTCTATAACACTATTTAAAAATTATTGCATTAGATATGAATGCAGTGTTGCATTGGAAATACTAATTTTGCGATGTGCAACATCATTAAAAACGTTGCAGTACGCTAAATTATTTTTAGAATTATAAGAAGTGTACATATTATTAAAATATAAACAATGACATTAAAATTTGGATCTGTTTTCTACTTTAAAATTTAATGTATAAATATTATAAATTATAGTTATTTTTAATTATATTTTATATAAGTTTAATTTTATGATTTTTTAAAAACTAATAAAAGAAATTTATACAAATGTACAAGTATCTATCATGTTTTCATTTTTTTAGACTTTATAATTTAAAATCAAAATATTAAAATTACACCATCCAAAAAAATGAAAAATAAAATAACATTACAACGCAATACACTAACACAAATTATGTGGTGAAAATTTTGGGCGGATAGCTCCCCCCTTAACCAAATAATTCACCTACTACTTTACCCCCAAAACACAATACTTTTTCCCAAAATCCCTCTGTTCATTCAATCTACCCCCTCCCGATATAGACACTCTCTCGATATAGACAAACATTCTATTCTGATTATAAAATACAAACTATGATTACGAATTACAAACTTCGATTACAAGCTCGCTCTCATTGGTAATGAAAAACTCATTTTCTAGCCTTTGATTATCTACTTTATACTCATTTACAATTTTTTCTTGATTTTGCAGGTGGCTAAATTTGGGGCTTTCGTTGTAGGACTTGCATTGTGGGTTTTCATTTAGGCATCCACTCTCAAACCGATTAGGGTTTAAATTTAGGGATTTCAATTTAGGATTTAAAATTTCATAATTAAGGATTCAAATTAGGATTTTGTATCTGAATGTTTATCTTTTTGGTGTTTTGAATAATTGTCTTTATATTTTTTATTGTTTTTTATAATTTAGCGATGGGGTCCCATGTCATTCTTTTCACTCCCCCACTCTAAGTTTGTCTTGGATTTTCTTATGCATGCTTGATATTTTGACTCGGTATTGTGTTAGAGTGAGTGAGAGACACACATAGAGAGATACTGACAAAGGCCAATTGTATGAAATCGTGTATGAATCAATTGTATGAAATAATTGTTTGTTGAAAACAAAGTTCCAGTCTCTGATTTTTGTTGTTCGTTAATGCTAGCAAAAAACGTAGTTACTAAACTAGATTATGGATCGATTGACTTTCAATTTCACTTAGCATTACATTTGTAACTATCTAATACTTCATTCACTCATGTATTCAGCTATATTCTATGGTTCGTAGAATAAATACGCACTCTTTAATACAAATTATGTATTTATCTCTATTTACATAATTGTTTTGTCATTTACTAAAAATTTCTTTTTTAAGTAATTTACTATTATCTAGATCTAGATATTTTATTGATTTGAGAGTTGAAGTTCATTCGGACATCTCCAAAATTCCTTATGTATATTGTTTTAATTTTTTATTGTATTTAGTTGTTAGATATGGCTTCCGCATCTTTCTTGTGTAACATTAAATTTTAATATTTACATGAATCAAGCATTATGAATGAAACATAGTGTGAAACTTTAAAACAAATTCCCATAAATAATATTTTGGTCGCTAAATCTTAAAATGATATTGGTATTTTATTATTGTTCTTTAATTTAAAAAATTTAGCTGTATATATTAATAATAAAATACTAGTAATCTAGAAAAAAGCCCAAAATATCTAAAAAAAATTGGGTGTTCTGCCCAAAACGCTGTTTGGCGGGGATGACCGTCCAAAATACCTACCTGATAAGCCAATTCAGGTGGCGTATATTTTGGAGGCTCCAATTGAGATGTCGAATTACATCTACGCGACACAAGTAATAGTATAAGGGAATATATATACTCCATCCCTAGCAACGTACGAAGTATATACTCCATATATGGCGACGTATTGCTTGAGACACTCCACCTCTGGTGACGTATTGCTCAAAAAACCTCCACCGAAGATGACATTTTGCATTTCAATGTACTCTGAATTTAATGGCACATCACTGGATCGTAGTGTTGAAACGTAGTTCAAATTTTTTATGCATTACTTTGCTTAAGTTGCGTATCTACTCCATATGTCTTAAGAAGTGAAGTGTTCGATCAAATACGCCTTCCACCGCAACATGTTTGTTCCCCTAATATGATGCTTTGACAGCATATACGGACAAGACACCGTAGTGAGGAACATGTCTAATAGATACTGGGTTTGGTTTGACGCATTGGTCGCCACGCTATCTAATATGACAAGTCCAGTGGGTATTTAGATAGTAGTTATCGAGAATGATTATTTCGGGGAACGCAATCTAAAAACTAGGCATTTAAGACAATCATTGTAATTCTAAGATAATATAAGAACATTATTTATATTTTTCAGCATAGTGTTGATGAGTGGATTTCATAACAACTTTTGAGAGGTTTGCGGTGAGCTGTCTAGGCTAAAGATCAACAAATTTATGGAGAATTGAGGTTTTTTTTGGGGGTTGAACTGAGCTCAAGAGCGTTTACAAGAATCTCGCGAGTTCCCTTGAGGCTTGTGTCGTGTGTTCTCAAGAATCTCGTAGGTGTCTATTGCGAGGCTTGTAACCGTGTTCTCAAGGTGCCTACGTACCCCGTTTATATAGGGATCAAGTTCACGTAGTTCTTTATAGACTAGAAGCCTGGCTAGGTGGCAATATTCTAGGTTCCTAATTCGTGGGGAACTCCTTTTCTCCAGATTCAGCCACGAATAGGCGACCTAAGTCGAGTATAATTCAAGTTCTAGTCCGGCTAGGAGTGTCTTTACTAGTTCTAGTTCTATTAGAAGTATTCATGGATCATGTGCGGCCAAGGAATACAATCCAATAAGGAGTTGATGTTCATGACTTGCTCTAAAGAATAAGAAGCTTAATCATACCAAAATTCTGCTAGCATAAATCTGTTTTCGTACAGGAACCTGTCTCTTAGGAAACTATCTGCAGAAACCTATTTCCCGGGAACCTGTCTACAAGAACCTGTCTCTCAGGAACCTGAACCTGAACCTGTCCAGATCCATTTCACATGCTATTTGGCCCCATTTATCTTAAGTGGCCTCAATCATAACCCATATTAACTATACGGATCGGATCCTTCTCAATGGGCCTAAATATATCCCATAGAGATTTTGGGCATACCACACAGTAAACACATGTTTATGAGTTATGACATCTTATTTCTGTTAACCTATTTCAAACTTAATATAACTAGTTTTTTAAATGTTGATTTTACTTTCATTACATAAGTTATATTTACTAGCTTATAACTCGTGCAATGCACAGTTCCTTTTTAATATTTATAATTATTAATTTTTTAATATCCATATATTATTAATTTACATATCAAATTGTTGTTAAAAAATTGAGATATATAAGATTTTACACGTTCAATTTAATATTTGTGCTATATCTAGAATTCTTAAATTTTGATTTGGATGATTTTACAGCCCACATAAAATAAAAAAAATCTTTAATATAGTGATGGTTTAACAATTACTTTCCAATTAAAACTACGCCGACACAAAATAGAGAAGAAATTGACGATTTTTTATGATGAAAATTCTATTCGATTTATAAAATCAACTTATACTTCGTTTTAATTATCAAATACCCTTTTTATTATTTGAAAATAGTTAAACTAAGAAAAAAATACAGTTTTAATAATAAGTGTAAGAGTGATTTTACCCAAAAATTTGGTAGTCGGTAATCTGGTATACAGTGCAACAAAATAAATAACAACCGTTAGATCATAAAATAAAAAGATGAAAAAGTTGGATCTAGCAAAAAAAATATTTTACTTTCTAACATGTAAACTAAAAAGTGTATTAATACTGAAAGATTAAAAAATATTTGTCAATAATTTAAATTATATTTAATTTGGTTTTCTACATTGAAATTGAATAGGATTATCAATGGAGGTCTTCTACAATGAATAGGATTAATGTAAAAATTCGTGATTATATTTTCTATTGAGATTTTAAGTTTTTCCATTTCGATAATAATTTTTAAATCATCATTAAATTAAAGATAATTTATGACTTTCGCGTGGGCTGTAAAATCATCCAAATCTGATTTCTAGATCTTGAGATAGAGCCCAAATAGTAAATATAAACTTTTTTTAATATTAAGAAAAAATAAAAAAAATTCAATTGTATTCTATTTAATTATAACATTTTCATAGTATAATTTTCTTTGAAAAATTCAATTCTAATATAACCTTTTTAATAATATCCTTTTTAGACTTCAATTTACTTTTAATATGATCTAATCTTGATCGTCTATTTTAAAAAATATTAGATTCAACGATTGAGTTTATTTTGGTAGTACAGTGACCAAGATTATGGATAACATCTCTTATGCTTATTATATATAAAGGATATAATTATGCGATTCATTTAAAAAAAATGTTTTTAGTGGACACAAGATATATATAATCTGATATAGGAAATAAATATTATTATTATTATTTAATTTTATATAATACAATATTTTGAAAATTAATATAAAATAACAAGTCAAAATCATCATTTAATATATATAAATAATCAGGTAGCCAAAGTCTTATAAAATTATATAATTATATTTATAGATAATAATAATGATAAAATAGATCATCAAGATATTTTAATCATCATTATATGAACCGTTATAATTCAGACCAAATAAATATGTATTGCTAGATCTAATATTAAAATTATTTTTTATTCGATATAAAACTAATTTAACCCATGAAACCTATTAATATGGATCTTGATCATATAATAATGACCAAATACTCAAGTTATACAGTTCTAATAGAATTGTAACTGAACCAATTTAATCATGTAAATTAACTGACATGATTAGAAGTATAATTTAAAAAAATGTCAAAAATATTAAATTAGAAAAATTAGAAAATCTTTTATTATAATACCTGAGTCTATCCAGGTATACAGTTAGATGCAGTTACCCAATCAGAAAATTATGAATTATTTTAGAACCAATCAGAAAATTATGAATTATTTTAGGACTAATCAGTGATCATTCCTAAATTTTAGACCAATCATATTATATTAAAAGTTTTCTTAATTTACGAATCTCACCCTATTATACTAACCAAGGTTAGTTAACAATTCTAATTCAAATATAGTAGTTACTTGATTTAACATATCCATATATTACATATTTTTTAATATCAAAAAATATTTATAATAAATTAATATTTTAAATTAGAATCAACCAGATAATCAAATATATAATATTAAGCAATTTTCGTAATATTAATTTTTCACTCTTTTGATTTACAATTAATCATAGTTACATTATTATATATTACAGATTAATTTTCATAAATATATGTAAGAGCCAATAATAATTTACCACTAAAATTAAATTAATCCATATCATTCTCATCCTAATTTACTTATCGTGGTTATTCATCAATTTTTTTTATCGATATTTTAATTTAAAGTCAATCAAGATTATACTATTATATATTATGAGCTAATTCTTATAAATATCAACTACAATCATACTATAATATATAGTTATATATTACAGATTAACTTTCATAAATATTTATTAACTAATTAATCATAATTTTTAATTTAAAATCAATCACAATTATATTATTATTTATCGACATATCTATTTTTTGCACCCTCTTTATGTATAGAGCCATTTTACAAAATTGCATGTTTATCAATTGACTTAAATACAAATATATTATTTTAATACATGAGTCTATTTTATCAATATTATATACTATAATATTTTAATATCACAAACTCTCGATCTACAATCATAAGGTGCAATCAAATTTGAATAAATCTACTATCATTGAATTGAAAATTTTAAAAGTTAAAGGGATATTCCATTTGGTACAATTATGTAGGTCTACACGTAAGGTTTTCGTCTAACATATATACTCACTGTTAAACAAAAATGAATTTCATGTTTTCTAACCCAATAATTAAATTACAAGGACACATATAAAATAATGTGACTTTTGTAAAATCAAAACCCATATCCAAATATTTTCGGATTTTTAAAATATATTATAATCCAAATCCAAAACTCAATATCCAAAAATAAATCCGTCGGGTTTCGAATTAGATAGGATTCAATGTATCCAAAATTAGTAATAATGGAGTCAAATTTAAAAATTTAAAAACTTGTTATTATTGTTAAAGTTCATCCTACCAGCTGCTATATTCACCCTGATTTCCATCCAAAAACCAGATCACTGCTACAAAATCCAGAAACTTAATTTCAGTCATTGAATACCATTCCTTTTTACTGAAAATCAGGAACATAACAACATCATATCACCACCATGGCACCACCAGATTCCATCACTTCCATTTGCTGCCCAGAAAACTAAAAAGTTGCACCTTTCTTACTTTTTTACAACCCTTTAAACACTCGGTTTCAGTTCTCACAACACTATCTATACACTCACTAATCAAAATGAGTATCAACACCCACCATTACTCACCAAAGCAGAAAAGAAAACAGGTTTGGGAAAGAAATCAAGAAAGGAATAGAGAAAAGCTGCAAGGAGATAACAGATCCGAGAAAAGAAGGAATCACTAAAGTTGTCACCGCCGTCCTGCTGCTGAAGTTATTGCGCCATGGTTGTTCTTTTCACTGGACATTTACATGACGCATCCTCTGTTATGCTGCAACGAAACAAGGGAGGTAACCTATACCCTGTTAGGATATCCTAATTCTCTTAATCATATTTGTTGTATACAGACCTGCCTCTTTTGACATCACAATTAGCCAACTCTTTTTATTTCAAAAAAAAAAAAGAATCCAATAATCCACTTTGTTTTTTCCTGTACCTGATAATTTAACCATGTTCATATTTTGAGTTTTATCCACCTACCCACCCACTGCATCTAATATCAGTTTGGTAAAAAAAAGATTTTCCCTTTAATTCTGGGACTTAACATTCATGTTTAGGAGTTTTAATTCACAAATTAGTATTTAACTCTCTCTTGAATTCGCATGACTTTATTTGCTTAGTTTGCAAAATATTCCATGTTAGTTGCATATACTTGTCTTCTTTATTATATTTTCAAAACTAGTGATAGCATCAATAGTTGAATATAATATAGTTGTTTACGTTAAGTTTCTATCATATCTCAACTGTGCATTTAGTCATATCATGGTCATCACTCGTAGCGGAACCGATAGTAACTCACAAGACCAGCCTCCTGAGCCAACTTTGACTCATTTATTACAAAGTATCCAAAACCTGACTACATCTATGAACGACAAGTTTGATAGTTTAACTAATCGAGTCGAGGCTTTAGAGATTGCAAACAATGCTAGGAATTTAAATGTTGAACCACACATTGAGGACGTCGATAGAAATAATGAGGATATAGTTCCACCTCGGAATGTTGATGCAATTATTCCTAGACATATGGGAGGACGTAGGGGAGGTAGAAATCATAGAGAACCCCCTAGACATCATGACAACTATAGGGATGACCCACCTGACTATGACGATCGTTATGATGATAATGAACGTCGAGACGAGGGATACCATAACTATAAGAATCATGATAGGTTTGAGCGAAGAGATGATGTGCTTAAGATTAAGATAGATGCCCCAAAGTTTGGTGGGAGATTTGATCCCGATGCTTTCTCTGATTGGTTATCCAGCATGGATAAATTTTTTGATTGACATATGATGAATGACGAGCGAATGGTGAGATTCGCCAAGATAAAGCTTGTAAAACAAGCTAAGCTAACGTCTTTTGGGGTAGTATTGAGAGAGACCTAGAGCGCACGAGACAGCCTCCAGTTAGGCACTGGGCCGAGATGAAGATGCATTTATCTCAGTACTATCTACCTTTAGGGCATAGAGATAGGTTAATGGAGCAGTTTGATAACTTAACTCAAGGTAGTTTGTCTATTGCTAAGTATATCGGCAAATTTAGGGAGTTGGTTCAAAGGTGTGAGTTTAAAGAGAGTACACGTATAAGCATTATTAAATTCAAATATGGGTTACGACAAATGATAAATACTCAAATAAACACGATAGATGACGTTTTTCAGGTTGCATTAGAGCATGAGTATCGACTCAAGGAGTTCTCCCAACATGGGGGGTTTTCCTATTCGAGGCAGCTAATGAGTCGAGCTCTACCACATAGTCGGACTGTTCCCATATCTTAGGGAGCTAGTAGTAGTACGATTAGGGATCCTACGAAAGCTCAGACCCCAGGGTCCTCCTCTCGATCTAGGAACCTAGAGACATGTTTTACATGTCATGAGCCTGGACATAAGTCATTCGAGTGTCCAAAGAAAAGGTTGAATCTTATTGAGAACTATGGAGAGGATGATGAGTTTTTCAAGGGTGAGCTAGAGAGAGCACATAATACCGATGATGAGGATGCTTTACGAGACCTAGAGGAGACATACAAACATGTAGGTGTTATGCGATGCTTGTATACCAACTCGAAAGAGGATGATTGGAAGAGGACTTCCACATTTCACACCTTTAGTAGAGTTGACATGGTGACGTCTAAGGTCATTATTGATGGAGGGAGTAGTTTAAATGTGGTTGCACAATCTGCAATTACACTGTCAAAGTTAAAAGTAGAACCATATCCCCATCCTTATAGAAGTTGACTCACTATGGTAGACAAAACACATATATGTTCACGCACAATGGGAAGATCACATTGCTTCCTAGTAGACCACGTGAGACTGCAAAGAGCGATGCGAAGGCAAATAGTGTTCCTACACAACCAATTAAATCTCTCCATATTTTGAAGAGAAAGGAATTCGAGACATGTGCTTTAGAGTCCAAGGTTGTGTATATGCTAGTTGCTAGAGAGGCGAGAGACAATCATGACAGAACTGTTATTGAGATTCCTAGTGATGTTCAACAGATTCTTGATGAATGTGTTGATATCATGCCTAGTGAGCTACCTGAGGGATTACCACCTCTCAGGGATATCCAGCATGCTATAGACTTTGTCCCTGGATCCTCTCTACATAACCTACCACACTATAGGATGAACCCTACTGAGAAAATAGAGATGAGGCGACATGTAGATGAGTTACTTAGGAAGGGATTTGTCCGAGAGAGTCTTAGCCCCTGTGCAGTGCCGTCCGTGTTCACTCCTAAGGAAGATGGTAGTTTGAGGATGTGTTGTGACAGTCGAGCTATCAACAAGATCACTGTCAAGTATAGGTTTCCCATTCCTAGACTTAATGTCATGTTAGACATGATTGTGGGAGCTCAGTATTTTACTAAGATTGACTTACGGAGTGAATATCATCAGATTCGTGTTAAAGAAGGAGATGAGTGGAAAACTATTTTTAAGACAGCCGATGGACTTTATGAGTGGTTAGTTCTACCTGTTGGGCTATCCAATGCGCCCAGCACGTTCATGAGAGTCATGAACCAAGGGTTTCATCCAGTTATTGGAAGATTTGTTGTTGTGTATTTTGATGATATTCTCATCTATAGTCCCACTCGTGAGGAGCACTTGTCCCATTTACGTCAGTTTCTAACACTTCTCTTACAAGAGAAGTTGTATGTGAACTTGAAGAAGTGCTCTTTTGTGCAACATTCATTGATATTCCTTGGATTTGTGGTCTCCAAGGATGGAGTTTCAGCTGACCCAGAGAAGGTAAAGGCTATTCGAGAATGGCCCGAACCTTCGACTATCCATGAGGTTCGCAGTTTTCATGGTCTAGCTACATTCTATAAGCAGTTTATTAGAGGTTTCAGTGCCATCATGGCTTCCATCACCGATAGTATAAAGAAAGGGGAGTTTATGTGGTCTAAGTCGGCGACGAAGGCCTTTGGTGAGATTAAGGAGAGGCTGATACATGCCCCAGTCCTCATATTACCAGATTTTGGTAAGGTGTTTGAGGTCACGTGTGATGCCTCGGGAGTAGGTATAGGCGGAGTGTTGAGTCAAGATGGTCATCCTCTAGCTTTCTTTAGTGAAAATCTTAACGAGGCCAAGAGGAAGTATACTACCTATGATATGGAGTTTTATGCTGTAGTTCAGGCACTTAGGTATTGGCGACATTATCTGTTGCCCAAGGAGTTTGTTCTTTATTCTGATCACCATGCACTTCAGTACATTAACTCTCAGAAGAAGTTAAATCATCAACACGCCAAGTGCTTTGAGTTTGTTCAGGAGTATACCTTTGTACTTAGGCATTGCAAAGGTATCGAGAACAAGGTTGTTGATGCACTTAGTAGGGTAACCCTATTTCTTAACACTATGAGTGTCGAGGTCGTAGGGTTCACGCATATGATTCAGGACTATCCTTTGTGTCAAGATTTTGGAGACACTTAGCTAGCTTACATGATCCTAGTTCACCACCTTCGAGGGATTATTGTATTTATGATGGATATTTGTTCCGGGGAATCCATTTGTGTATCCCTAACACATCTTTGAGAGAGTATCTTGTGAGAGAGTTACATGCAAGAGGATTAGCTGGTCATTTTGGTCGAGATAAGACCATTGCTATTGTGGAGGATAGGTTCTTTTGGCCTAGTTTGAAGAGGGATGTTGCTCGTATAGCACGAAGTGTCGTACTTGCCAAACGGTCAAGGGTAGAAAGAAGAATACAGGTTTATACACTCCTCCTCCAGTTCCCCATGTTCCTTGGGAAGATGTTAGCATGAACTTTGTGTTAGGATTGCCTAGAACACATATGAGTCATGATTTAGTCTTTGTTGTGGTAGATCGTTTTACTAAGATGGCTCATTTCATTCCATGCAGCAAGACTGATAATGCTGCTCGTATTGCCTCGATCTTCTTTAGTGAGATAGTGAGGATACATGGTGTTCCCATGAGTATAGTTTCTGACAGAGATGTCAAGTTTGTGAGTTATTTCTGGAGGACCTTCTCGAAATTACTTGGTACTAGCCTTAAGTTCTCTACAGCCTATCATCCCAGACCGATGGACCGACTGAGATCGTTAATAGGAGTCTAGGTGATTTGATTAGGTGTCTTGTAGGTGAACATGTGTCCACATGGGATAGGGTTTTGCCTACAGCTGAGTTTGCATATAATAGCTCTATTAATAGATCTACAAGAGTCAGCCCTTTTCAGGCTAACATTGGTCGCCAGCCTAGGAAACCCATAGATTTGGTTCCCCTTCCCCCTGCATATAGGTCTAGCGAGTCTGCAGAGTCCTTTTCACATCATGTTCATAAGTTGCATGTTGAGATACGACAGAAAATTAATTTAAGCAATGAAAATTATAAGTCTACTACAGATGTTCATCGCATGTTTCGAGAGTATAATGAAGGAGATCATGTCATGTTGCGACACCGCACAGAGAGGCTACCTCCTAATGCTAGGAAGAAAGTGCATGCTAAAAGGATGGGTCCATTTCGGTTTCGAAAGAGGGTTGGTACTAATGCTTATGAGTTAGATCTTCCTAGCGATATGACTATTTGCCCCGTATTTAATGTGGAAGATCTCACTCTTTTTCATGGAACCTCTTTTATTTGTTCACATTCTTCACCTGCTAGTGTTCCTATCCCTTCTAGCCTTAGTCAGCCTATATCTAACCTTCCACTACTTGATCCCCTACACCTCCTTATGTTTCTGCACATCCGACAGTAGATGTGCCTGTTGATGTTCTAGATGAGAGATTTATGCCAACTCGACGCAGTGGTTTTCGACAGTACTTAGTTCATTGGCGCAATAGGTCAGACGATGAGCGTACATGGATTAGTGGTACAGAGTTTCAGCGTCTTGCTCCTGACCTCTTTGAGCATTATACACGGTTCAATTCGGCAGAGCCAAACTTTTCCTAGTCGGGGAGAGTTGATAGGGATCATTAGTAGCGTATATCCTGTTTGGGTTTTATCTTGACTTATATAGTTGAGATAATTATTATTAGTAGTGCAATTTCAATTGTGTACTTGATTTTGTACTATCTAGTTTTTAGTAGCTGCAGCTAGCTATCTTTATTATTTAGTTTGGAGCTGAACTATATTTTTACCCAGCTGTTTGGGTATGTAAACAGCCTATTTATATCCTTGTATTACCCTCTTATGAATTTAGACTTTGATTATATATATAAAACTTTTATCTTAATATTGATGATGTATCAATTTAGGGATGATTTGGGATAGAGATTGTTATGCGGTTCAATCTCCCGAGGGTTTATAATCACTATTCTTATTGTGTTTATCATAATCTTGTTATCATTTATCATTAATTGTTATTGTGCTGCGTCAATTTTAATAACTGGATTTCGGATCATTTTCGGGTTGATGAGCATGAGATCGTGCTTGGATCACTTTCAAGATTTTTCTCGGTAAATCGGTTACCGATTGGATCAGGTTCGAGTTGAGTTCGAATCGGGTCAATTGTCAAATAAAAAAAATTAAATTCTGAACAGGAATAAAATTTTACTTACAAGTGAGATTGTAAAAAAAAAAAAAAAAACACTACCTCTTATACAAGGACAAATAAGATAGGGTAAAAGCTTTCAACTATAAATACATCGCAAAGCCCTTCTCTCGTCCTCTTTCAATTTAGCCGCACCCCCTTTGTTTTTTAGGGTTTCAAAACCAGACTGAGAGCTACAACACTTTCTAAGCATTCAGAATGAGAGCCAAGGTAATCTCCTCTTTAATTCATCAATACACACACAAACACACACTCTGTAAATCTGTAAAATGATTTAATTTTTAGTTTCAATTTCATTTGATTATAAATGGTTGGTTGATTATTTATGTGTGTAATTATGTGTGTGTTTGTGTTGGCAGTGGAAGAAGAAGAGAATGAGGAGGTTGAAGAGGAAGCGTCGAAAGATGAGACAGAGATCTAAGTAGACTTTGAAGCTTTGTAATGTCGGAAGATGTTTTGTGTTTTAGTTTCATTGTCTATTTGTCTTAGACTTGAGTTCCCCGTTTGTTTCTGTTTTAGTTTTATGTACTTTTTGTTTTGGACATGGTTATGTTTGTATTTCGGCGACTTATCAATGGCGACTTATTAATGGAGTTTTATTTGGTCATCATTTTTGGTTTTATTTTTATACGGTAATTATTAATTTTGATGGGTTTTATTTGAAATGTTATTGGTTTCTATTAATTATGCTTGATGATGTGCCCTGCAATTCGAGTATGTAGTGACAGTGGATTTGTGAGTAGGTTAGAGTGAGATGATTGATTTGTTCGATTACAAGTTGTATTGGTTAAAGCAAATCGTTTTCGTATTCTTCTTGTTTGATGATATGCTCAGTTTTTAGATTATGTAGGCTTGAATATTTGGTAATATTAACTGTGTTACCCCGACTCTTCAATTTTGCTGAAGTACCCATATCGGACACTCGGATACCTATTTTAGGTCAAAAGTGTGTAAAATTTTCAAATATTGCCGAGTCTGACAATGTATCCACTGACCACTATCCATGTTGGACACTTTTAGCCAAGTCCGGTTAACATACTTTTCTATATGCTACTAGAAGATTGTTGTATATGAATGCATAGAGTAAATTAATTGTAGTCTCACTCCGAAGTAGGGTTTGTGAAGGTGTACGCGGAGAGGGTGAGATGTCTTGCCCTTGTTAAATGCTACTGTGTTTCTCAGTATACGTATTTTGATTGATCAATGATCCCCACCATGTTATATGCTATTGTGTTTCTCAGTATACGTATTTTGATTGATCCCCGCCATGTCTTCCTTACAGTCTTTGTTAAATGGTAACTGGCAAGTCTTGTAAAGCTTTTTCTGCCTTGATCTCCTTCACATTTCTGCCTCAATTTCTTTCGTGTTTATGCCTTGATTTTTTTCTGACTGTTGATTCTTTCACATTTCCGCCTTAATCTCTTTCCGGCTGTAGGTTCCTGTGTTATATGTGAGAGTAGTTAAACTCTTGTAACGGATCTCAAGCTGGGAATTCGAGGTTATTGGTGGAAGCATGATACTCTGATAGTCTATTGTGCTTGAGTTCATGCTGGAACCTTTTGATTAAGTCTGTAGATGACATCTTACCAAGCTACACTGTTATATACCAGGTACCCCTCTCACAGGGGGTAATCTAAAAGTCGACTACCAACTACCTATCGTCTTTCTCAGAGTAGATTACATTACCACAGACCCTGTTTTACGTGTCTATATTGTATAAATCCTTGTTAGTTAATGTTTATGTACTCTGCTCTGTTGAGGCATGATAGCTAAAGTTTTATGTAATGTGCTCTATTTAGGCACGGGGATTGGGGAGGTAGATCAAGGATGATTTAGAACTCTTGTTTTTTTTTTCTTCATCAGAACTTGTGGTATGTTCTATCAAATCTTGTTTATCTTTTCTGAAATGAAGCATGAGTCTCTTGAGAATAGTCTTCTGAGTTGCATATTATGACTATGCTAGTTGAGAAATTAATATTTTGAGTTGCTTAAATGAAGTGCGTGTTATCATATTGATGCCCACTATAAACTATATGTAACTTGAATATGTGCCTGCTAACTCGGGCCTCAGAAATAACTTATGGGAAAACACGAAGTGAATACTCAACTTTGTGTTCGAGTTTTGGATAGAAAGAAATTAAAAGCAAATTAACCTCTTGTCTTGCTTTTACACCTAAAAAATTGTGAACCATATGTAGCTGTTCAGGTTCTCCGGTCTCCATTCCACATGCTGACATGAATTTTCATCTGAAGTATTTTGTTGCTAGTCATTTTTCCTTAAATGTTGACTGTATATATTGCCATGGGTCTGTAAACTTCTTTTGACAAGGGTAATCAATTCATCAAGAAAGAAAATTGTGAATACAACTAGAAATACAAGAAGTTAATAATTGAAAGCAAAAACTATTTCCTCATGGTTGGTTCTGCTCATTGGCAACTGATTCAAACCCTGCCCCTGATCCACCTTGCGCCCTCAAACTATCAATATAACTTCGAACCTCCTGAGCAATCATCTTCTGCATCATTCTCACCAAACTAGCATCTTCCATCTCCACCACCGTTGATCCCTCTTTGTCTTTCTCCTCATCCTCAACCTCCGGTGACACACGAGTCTCTTCCTTCACCGGATTGCCTCCTGGTGGCAACAGTGTCAGCAAAGTCTTAGGCTCACAATCATTAGAACTGTTCTCCTCTGGAGACCCACCAGAACAGTGCCTCTTTGCACCCAAACCTGACTCCGATGACCCACTAATCACATCCAAATATGTCCTCTTGGCAGCAAACTCAGCAATTCTCCTACGACGCAGAGTGGAGTTCCAGTGATTCTTGATAGCATTATCCGTTCGACCAGGCAATAGTCGAGATATAGTAGCCCACCTATTCCCATGCATAGCATGGGCTTGAACGATTATCGCATCCTCCTCAGGGGAGAAAGGGCGGTGTTGGACCGTTGGACTGAGCTGATTACACCAACGAAGACGACAAGACTTGCCCGAACGACCAGGAATACTTGTGCTAATCAGAGACCAGTTCCTTGGACCTTGTTGCTCCACAAGTTTCACAAGAGTTTCATCTTCTTGCGGAGTCCATGATCCCTTAATCTTGTCTACACCATCTGTAAACTCCATCGAAAAATCGAAATAGCTAGAGAACTTTAGGAAGAGAGGTATGAAATGAATGGATGGATGAAAATAAATTTATAATGTGTGTAGAAATAGTAACGGTTTGGAAAAAGGGGAGTGGGGGAGGGCGTGAATGAACTGAAAAACTGCTGAATTTCTTAGTTTGTTAGTGTAAGAGAGGAATAGATAAAGAAGTGGTTACATAGTATGTAACATACATGAGTGCGTGCATGGGTGTAGTTAGTTGAGGGAGTAAACTAACTGACTCTTAACATGGTGTAACTGATTACATCTACATGTAACGGCTTTTGTTTTCTTATTTATTTCTCCTTAACTGCTGTTGACATTTCTCTGTAACTCCTTATCTAATCAGTTATGTTTTGTAATCGTAATATTATCATCTTTAAATTTTTTTATGGTCATGGTCGAGGATGGATTTTTGATCATTCCTGACATCCTCATCATTCATTTTATCTTTGAGAAATAATTCGATTCGTGTCGTACTTGGTATAAAAATTGGATCGAATAAGGGGTGCTTGAATCGGATCGAACAAGGATCACATAAATGATAGATGTCTATGATGATTTTGAAATTGAAAATCAGAACCAAAACGTAACTTTGCAAAATGTACAATATTAACTATCCCGTGAAATGTAAAATCTTGTCGCAACCTAAAAATCAGGAAAACATAACAAGTCAGTTTCAATCGAAAATCCCTTTAACTACGATTCTACATTAGTGCTTACTAGTCACTGTCATCGGCAATCGCTTAAATTATCATTTTTCTGTATTATTACTATTTTAAAGAGATCCAATGTTAGTTAGGCCACCCTATATCGCTATCACATAACTAATTCATTGTTTGTTATCAATCATAAAAACAAGCACAAAGGTTGCGTTCAGTTATGAGAATCGAAGCCAAGTATAAATTCAAATTTAAACATGTGTTTGATAATTTTTTTTCCAAAGTATAGATAAAAAATTACTTGCACAAAAACCGAATTTTCAGATTAAAAAAACGAGGAACTAGAACATCTCATTATTCTCTTTATAAATTCGCAAACTTGAAACTACTTCAGCTCGTAACACCCTAATTTTTCTCTTTATAAATTCGCAAAATTAATATTACGAGCCGAAGTTGGTTCGTATAATACATCATAGCGATCGACCTCAAAGTCAACATCTTGTTACAAGTTTGTAAATCTTGAATGTATGGTTATAAATGACGATACATGAATAGAAGATGAGTTGAAACTTTTGGAGTGTTATGATTAGGATTTGTTGTAACTGTTGTTGTTTTTATAGGGGTTTATGACCAAATTGCATTCATCAGCTTCTCAACAAACTCACCACTCTGGGAAACTTGGTAGAAGTTAACAGGCTGGTGGGTGACAATAATGATGGACCATCTTGTCATGCTTGTAACGCCCATTTCGTACTTGTACATCATTTTGTGCTTCAAAAGGGAGCTTCTGTACTGCATTTTTAACTGGACTACAGTTCCAGTACAACTGGGCTATGTTATAACTTCAGTCTTCAGAGCTGGGGATGTCTATAACATTGACAGCAATATTTTTTTATGAAAATAAGACTAATATTGCTTCTGTAAAAATTAAGTTGTAAAAATTAAGTTGTACGTTTATGAAGGTATCTAAGGACTTCGAAAATTTTGTTTACCAAGAACAATGTATCTGAGTTGTCAACTATAACATACGTTTATGAAGGTATTTATGGATATCGGGAGTTTTGTTCACCAAGTACCATGTATTTGAGTTGTCGACTACGGCAATCGACTTTCTTGCTTGTGCAAGTCGAATATGATCTTTGGGATTTATGAACTATGATACTATAACTATCAACAATTTGTTGCATTTCAAACTGTATCAAAATTGTTCTGCCTTCTCTCATCCATGAAACTCAATCCGCATTTGTTCATGATCGAATGATCACAGACAATGCTATTGTGGCGTTCGAAGTCTTTCACTGGCTTAAAAACAAACAAAAGGGTAATCGAGGGTCCTTTGCTCTCAAACTTGATATGAGTAAGGCTTACGATAGGATTGAATGGCCTTTTGTTGCAGCGGTCCTTAGCCGATTTGGTTTCCCAAATCACTTCACCAACCTGGTAGTTTCTTGCTTGACGTCCGTCTCTTTTTCGATCAACGTAAATGGGTATCCTGAAGGACTTATTGTCCCATCAAGAGGGCTCCGTCAAGGAGACCCAATGTCTCCATACCTGTTTGTTCTTTGTGCGGAAGCGCTTTCAGCATCGATTAGGAGATCCGTGTCAGCACGTCAACTGCACGAAATTAAAGTGGCAAGGACTAGCCCTGAGATCAGTCATCTCTTCTTTGCTGATGACAGTATTTTTTTCGCCAGAGCAGTACATGAGGAAGCTGTTCGCATGAAAACAATTATTGATGAGTATTGTAGAGCTTCAGGACAGATGGTAAACTTAGACAAATCAGAAATTTGTTTCAGTTCAAACACCGCTCAAGAAGTTAAAAATGGCATTATGGAAATCCTTGATGTTCGAGAAGGATTGAAGGACGACAAATATTTGGGACTTCCCTCGGCTGTTGGGAGATCAAAGAAACGAATTTTTCAAGAGACATCAGAAAGAGTAAAGAAAAAATTGAAAGGGTGGAAGGAAAAATCGATGTCTAAAGGAGGTAAAGAAGTCCTCATAAAAGCGTGTGCTCAAGCTTATCCCTATGTACGTCATGAACACATTCCTGCTGCCAGAAACTCTAATCGACGAAATGCATAGGGTTCTAAATTTATTCTGGTGGGGTAATGGAAAGAAACAAAACCCAATTCGATGGTGTCGGTGGGAAGACTTGTGTGTTTCCAAATCACGTGGTGGGGTGGGTTTTAGGCACTTAGGTGCTTTCAACAGGTCCATCCTAGCCAAACAAGGGTGGCGCCTGATGACCCGCCCTAATTCACTAGCAGCTCGTGTGCTTAAGGCTCGGTACCACCCAAGAACCTCCTTTCTTGAAGCCAAGGTTGGTTATAAGCCCAGCTTCGTTTGGCGTAGTCTCGTGGCTAGCCAAGATATAGTTGCCAAAGGTACTCGACGGAGTATAGGTGATGGGTCAAAAACGAGAATATGGGAGGACCCATGGGTTGTGGGTCAAGAGGAAAAACTAAGTAAACCTCCCCAGTGTGAGTTCGTTTCGGTTCGAGAGTTGATGGCAACAAACCAAGAAGGCTGGAATGAGGAGCTCATTTACAATACTTTTGATAGGCCAACTGCAGAGAAAATTTTGAGCATGTTCTGTTGCAAAGAAGAAGAGGACTCTCTATACTGGGTAGGAACGCCTAACGGGGAATTCTCTGTCAAATCGGCGTATCATCTAATAGCATGAGAACTCTGTCAACCTCCTCCTGGAGTGGCAGGTGTAGACCCTCAAGTTTGGAAGAAGATATGGCATGCTGACATCCCTCCAAAGGTCAAAGTTTTTGCTTGGCGTACAATTTGTAACTGCTTACCAACAGGGGCGAACTTTGCAAGGCGAGGACTGATGCTAAACAATAATGGCTGCACCCATTGTGGCTGGCCTCTTGAAGACATACACCATGTTCTCTTTTATTGCTCCCAGGCGAAACATTTATGGGGAGAAGTTTCTCGAGGATGGAACACAATGTTCAAGGATGAGGACGAGACCAAGAATATCTTTCTAACGATGTCTAATGCAGGCGTCGAGGTCTTCGCAGAGTTCATTGTGTTATGTTGGGGCTTATGGAACGGCCGAAACAAAAAATTCCATGATAATGAAGTCCAGCAGCCTGATGGAATTGCAAGAATGTCGAAAACTTTGCTTCATGATTTCAGAAGAGCTAATATTTCCGAACCAAAGGAAGACAACGACTCTGCAAATTCAACTGCGAAATGGAAACCCCCTCATCCTGGTCTAATCAAAATTAACTCTGATGCTTCTTGGTTTGGTGGGAATAAAGTTGCTGGTCTGGGGTTTGTGTGTAGGAATTCAGAAGGCAAAGTCGTATTAGCTGGCACGAGAACCGGTTTTAGGGTGGCTTCCGTTCTGGAGGCAGAAGCTAGAGGAATATTGTTTGCTCTCGAATCAGCTGTTCAGTGGGGTCTCACAAGGTGCGTGGTAGAAACAGATTCCTTAGGTTTATCGAGAGCTTTAGCGGAAAACAAAAACATGCCTTCAATTGCAAATGTGTTGGGTTCCATTAGAAGAGCAGCGAAACAAGCCATAATTTGTGATTGGAGTTTTGTCCGAAGGGAAGGAAACCGAGTAGCTCACGAATTAGGGGCTTGGGCTGTTAGTACGAACCAAAACCGGTTGTTTGTAGATGTTCTCCCCAGAGTCGCGGAAAAAGTTATGTGTTCTGATTTAGCTTGTTTGTAGTTTGTTTACTCTGCTGTTCTGGTGATAAAAAAAAAATAAAAAAAATTATAACCATTTTCGGCCTCGGGAGTACTGGACATTGTATACGACTTCCTGAGTAATCAACTATAATCATATTGATTACAGAAAAGCAATCTTTAAAACAATCTATAATCATGTTCAGAAATTAATCATTGATTCAATTGACTGTTATAATCATCTCAAAGGAGTTAACTGTTTGTTTTCCATCTTCCCTCAAACATGCGATTTTGGAGGAGAGGCAACATATGCGTACATTTTACCAACCCGACATTTTTCCCTCTCTACATCATCTTATCTTACGCTCCTTAGACCCAAATCAATGAGCAGATACACTCACTCGCCTGTTTTACAAACATCCATATATTTAGATAACTGGTACTAGCCAACTACCAAAAAGAAAGAAAAAAAAGAAATAACTAGTACCAGCCTTATCAACCATGCATTCATTCCCCTGTAAGGCTATAACAAATCCCTGGCACATGTCCCAGCTATACAAAGGCTAGCTAGCCGCATGTATAGAAACAAGTGCTGGCATCTAACAGCCCGAGTAATAGTTTCTGGAAAACCCACAAAAACTGCACCGTATCAATATTTTAAAACCCCCTCCGCCCTTGGTAGTTCCGGCCAAAGAGTGTCATTAACATATAAAAGAATATTTGTATTATGTTATAGTAATATCGTTAGCTTGTAGCTTTACACAGCTCACAAGTCCCGAACTATTTAATCTACTCGGTGCACAGCACAACAGGACTACTATTCAACTAGCATAAACATACAAATACATCATATTAAAAAAAATAACAGATAATGTAGAGTATGAATCAAGTGCAACCATTGATTTATCAATCACAATCAGCAGTAGTTAACATTGAACTTAAGTTAGAATCAAAAGTGAAAAAAAAAAAAAAAACTTAAGTTGAGTAAGAGTACATTTCTTCTGTAGCAATGAGTTTCTAGATAAGTTACCTCAATAAAGGAGTCGGTAGAAAAGCAAAATGAGGGTCTGTACTCTTCTGTACATCACTAACAGAATCCCGTTTACCACTATCTTTTTCTCGATATACAGTATAGCTGTTGGTTCTCTAAGCAAACTGAAAGTAAATGTTATCCGTTTTAGATTTATGCAGTTCCCTTCTTAACTAAGTACATGAAGCACCAATATCAGATTTCTATGCCAAATCTAGTTTTTCTTCTTGGAATGACATAGGATTGGTTGGACAACAGTTTTATAATCTTGATAGAACCTCTGCTCTGAAAATTTGCTTGCTCTCTGCCTTGCAGCCTCAGCCATCTCAAGCCTCTCACTTTCTGACATCTTTATAACTTGCAACATAGCATCTTTATATTCTTCTACATCTTGAGCTAGGAACCCAACCTTTTTTCCATCTTCTGTCAATACAATATCCATTTTTGGTCCTGCCGAATTATGAGCTGAATATATACAAGTTGTAACGTCAACATATGCAATAATATTATAGTGTGCAAGGACATTTTGTAGACATTTTGTACTACTCTATCATCACATAGGAGCATAGGACCCAAGCATATAGTAAGAAACACAATCCTAATTCAGAATTAGGAAAAACAGTTACAAAGAAAATCATGTTCAGTAAACATGTATGCATGTTCATTGCTTCATGTAGACGTAGACAAAAAAATTATAGACTTTCAAATTTAAGATAATGAATCTATACAGAAATTGAGGTCAAGTGATTACCAATTGGTATTGCTCCTGCTGCCATGTACTCTACAATGCTGATGCCAAAATGCTCATCAGTCATTGCATGAAGTCCTGCAATAGCAGCACCTAAAAGTTGCACCAAATTCCTGCACGGTTAAAAATTAATACTCAGGAATTTTGAACCGCAAAGAAAGAAACTAGAAAACAAAAACAATAAACGAAGACATTTTTCTTTACTTATTTGAACATAAGATCCTAATATCAAATAGTAGTTTCTTATAATGAAATATACCTTGAAAAGAGAGATTACAAATCACGGTAACTTCACAATATCACTTTCCCCGCACAGAACAAGAATAATTGGGCATAACTATACGTGTACATTATCAAGAGGAAATAGACTTTTAAATGCAACATACCTATACGTAACATTCTTGTAGAACTCCACATGGCTATCAACCTTCAGTTCTACAGCCTGATCTTTCAATTTCTTCAGCCTCATTTCATCTGCTTCATTCCGGCAACTACCAACAAATTGAAGTTTTGGCATTGGCAAGCCTGAATCTATATTCTTTATGACAAGTGCAAATGCCTCAAGTTGAAGACTGTGTGCCTAAGTAACAAAAATCAGATTTGAGGGAATAAGATTTAGTGACTAGGCTAGAATACCTCGTGCACATAATTTAGATAAAAATTTCTTCATTGGCTACCTTTTCTGGACGAAATTGAGCCACAGAAATAAATTTTGGAGGTATTGCTGGTCTCTCTAGGGGAAGCACCTGATTGAGGCGTTCAGCTAAAACAAGTAAATACCCACAACACTACAGAAGTATACTACTGAGTGTCACATGTGTGTGTGCATGTGTCAAATTATGAGTGAATATAGCACCAAAAAATGTTGGGATAGAGCATAACTTGATAAAGATAACCAAAAAGATTGTAAACCTGAAGCCCTGAAGTATCACAAGGGGGATAGACTCGGTATATACGATCAGGAATTCCCCACAGCTTATCAATGTGAGCTCGAGTCCAAGAAGAATTAGCCATCACAAGGTGTGCACAAGAGCCTACAATCCCGTAAAGCCAGCTAAAAATCGTGTAATAGATGACTTTGCAATGGGATAGCAGAACACTGTCATTTGGTTAAGTATGAGCTTCGACATATAGGTGGAAAATAAAGAAAAATGAATAAATTTTATTAACTTTTAATTGCTAAAACCGTAAATTAGAAGCAAAAAATAAACAAAATCTATTTAAAAACAGATAGCTGATGAAGTAGCAAAGTTCACAGTTACATTTTGAAAAAATACGCAAGCTTAAATTTAAGCTATTGCACAAGTTGTAGAAATTTTAATAGACAATGTGAGCTTGAGTCCAAGAAGAATTAGCCATCACAAGAGCCTATAATCCCGTAAAGCCAGCTATATGACTTTGTAATGGGATAGTAGAACTGTGCCATTCAGTTAAGTATGAGCTTTGACATATGAGTGGAAGTGAAAAAAAATGATTAAATATTATCTACTTTTAGTTGCTAAACAACCGAATACTGGAAGCACATTACTAAAACTTGAACCAAACTAGACAAAATCTTTTCTAGAAACAGAGAGCTGATCAAGTAACAAAGGTTACATTTACATTTCGAAATATTCAAGCTTGAATTAAGCTATTGCACATGTTGTAGAAATTTTAACATTAAATTTTCAGTACAAGCCACAAATCGATAAGCTCTAACAGTTTAATGATAGCAATGTTATGTCACAACTTCCTCACATCATATCTTAGCTCTATTCAACTTTGTTAGCAAACAATCTATCCCATTTAAGATTAAAAGCATAGCTTATTAGGTAATCTCATTAAAATACAGAACTTTTATCAAATAAAATTTGTTCATTGTACAAATACCAAATACCTTGTATTGGCACCTTAATAATTCAAATATTACTGGACTCTCGGTTAACCATCATAAGTTTTTGTGGTATCATATTTAAAGAACTTCCAACTACACAACTCATCCAAATATATCAGGACCAATGAGGAAGACACACATATATTAGGTGTAAAATGTTTTAGAGCCCAGTCCGTAAGTATTTGTGGACCTCTTTAAGACGGGGTACTATCTCAAAATCATGCATAGTGCATCAAAAGAATAAGAATGCAAACCTTTTAGCAACCAACGGATCATTATTGTACATCGAAGTCCGTGCATTGACACGTGATAGCATGTCTAAACTGATTGTTGGGTAATGCGTGTAGCATATAACTTTGCAACCAAATATCCTTGCAACAGGATATGTAAAAGCATATCCACTTGTATCAAAATAATATACAGGAACCAACTTGCATAAGGCTTCCCATGAAAGGTATATTGAACCAAGGCTCTGACCAATCATTGTAAAGCGAGGGTATGTTGTATCTTCAATCCACTTCCTTTTGTATAGATGTACCACCTGGCATAAGCTTAGTGAGCTACGTTAACAAGACAAAAGGATGTTTGTTCACAATGTAAATCATTACTCCAACCAAAGCGTCCATTACATCTTACACCTCATCAACGAGGATTTAACATTAGCCCCACCTTAATAGCCCAATTCCACAACCAACTTAAAAACTAAGAAACATATGCACTTTGGTACAAATTTTACAAACTAACTCGTTTTGGGTCAAGCTAATAATCATATATAGTGTCAATATCTATTGCTCAAAGTAAACTATAATCAGTGCTATGTAACAATCATATATTTATACAAAAGCAACATACAGAAAAATTTGCAACAAGAAGAAAAAATATAGGAAAGCAATTTAGCATAAACGACTCCGTATATATCTTTTAAAGTGAATTGATAAGGCTAATCGAAAAATTCACTATACGATGTTATTTATACTCCCTCACTTTCATAACCATTCAAAGTTTAACGTAACACATTCCTAGATCCTAACTTCAAAAGTTGTATTGTTTTTGCTTAAAAGATTGGTATAAGTCATAAGATAACACTCAAAATTTTACCAAAAGCTAAAATTTCATTTACAATATATATTAAACCATATACATCATGATCAAAATTACAATATCACAATAATAGTAATATATTCATGCTCAAGCAAGACATTTCTAGATCCTAACTCCGAAAATTGTTCTTTTTCATGACGAAAAAATAATCAGATATAATACAATACTTAAAATAACAATTAAAGAAAATACTTTACTTCATTCAAACACACACACACACACACACACATAAATATATATATAGCATAATGTATCAAAATCCGAACACACAATTTCACAATTACAGTCCAAACAAGCTCAAATGAACACAATTTTACGACACGAATCGAGAAACTATAACTTCACAATTGTAGTAGAAGCAAGCTCAATTAAGACATTCCTATATCCTAACTTTGAAAATTACTTTTTCCCACAAAACTTCTTATTAAATTAAATACAATACTTAAAATTTCAAATTCAATCAAGATTAAAACTATACTGCATTCACATATGTATATAGCACAATGTATAACAACCAAAAGACACAATTAGTCCAACAAACTCAAATAAAACACAATTCAACGAAACAAATCGGAAAGCTATCGAAACAAGCTCAAAGATTCACAATTTTACGAGACGAATCGAGAAACGAAGAGATACTATTATTACCTTAGGAGACTTAACTAACTGAACGCCAAACCGATCAAAAGCACGAGCTGTAAGAGTTTCCGGCGAAGCATCATGATCGCCGGTATAAACAACACAATCAAGATCCGGCGAGAGTTCTTGAATGCCTTTGACGGCGCACCAGAGCACTCGTTCTCCTCCGCCGCCGTCGTTGGTGTAAGGGTGGAAGAATCCGACGGCGTGGTTCCGGCGCCGGCGAGATTTGATGACGGTGAAAAGGAGGGTTAGAATTGGGAGTGTAAGTAGTAGTGTGCATAGAAGTAAGAATCCTACCATGTGTGTGTGTGAAAAGGGAGATGGCCAGATTTACCGTTTTTTTAAATATCCCGGACAAGAATACCGCAACGCCTGAATATTGGTCAATTCTATCGCTTTATTACGCATTCTGCAACATGGTAATAACTGATATGCATTTTCAGAATGCGTAACATATTGTTTTTGTTTTTTTTTTGATATTCACCTGCTCTCTCTTTGGAGTAACCTACCATGACTTTAAGTGCCGGTGATTTTTTTTTTTTTTTTTTTAAGGTTTCTAATTTTAATTTTAAAATGGCTTGGACATTTGTATCATTTTAATTTAAATTTCGAAACCCTAACTTTGTTAATCGTTGAAATAGAATTGTTGAATCTACAGGTTAATCGTTGAAATCCCGAGAAAATACAGATAAAAATTAAAAATTTTAATTAAAAAATTGAATCCGACGGCCTGATTTTTAAACGTTAACGCGTTTAAAAATCAGGATAAATTATGGTTTTGGGTCTAGGGTTTAGGGTGGTTTAGGGTTGTTACCCTAAACCCTAAGTCCGTATACGGTTTATTCGTCATTCGAATATTTCTAAAACCCAAAATGGAATTGTTGAACCCTAAAGGTTAACCGTTGAAACCCCGAGGGAATACAGATAAATTTAAAAATTTTAATTAAAAAATTAAATATTTTAATGAGTCCGGTAGCCTGATTTTTAAAAAATCGAGGACCAGCCCTACACCCATATACACTATTAAAACACTATTAGTATTAAAAGAGTGCCCCTAGCGGGGCCCATATTAAGAAAATTAAAAATAAAAAAGTTAATTATAGAGTAATATACTAATATTACGCATTTCATATATGCATAACAGGGTGTATTACGCATTTCATACAAGCATAACAGGGTATATTACTCATTTCATACAAGCATAACAGGGGTTTTTTTTGTTAAGCATTGGTAGAATGCGTAATAGGTATCAGATTTGTTTTTTTTATTAAGCATCTTTCAGATGCGTAATAGCTGTTAAGCAGTTGCCAAATGCGTAATGCGCTGGTAGTTTTGGCCAACCTTTCGCAATTCGTTATTTTGGTTAAAAAACAGAAAAAGCTCGGTAAAAATGTCATTATTTCGTGTGAAAAAGCTGGTAGTTTAAATTGAGTCACACCAATTTTTGGCGCCGCGCCGCCGGGGATCTGAATTTGCCTTTTCTTTTCTTTTGTTTTTTGTATATATATTTTTCTTTTTCCCTTTCCATCTTTTCTCTGCCTATTTCTTATTGTGTTTCAGGTATTGGTGGAATTTTTGAGTGATTGACATGGCTGCAATTCCTACACTACGTGATGATGCTGCAGTGTCGATTGCTGGTATTGGGCGTAATTGCATGGTGTATCCTGATCCTGCTGAAGGGAAGAGTAGTACTTTTGAGCTTAAACAAAATCTTCTAATGAGACTACCAGTCTTCCACGATCTTCCAACTGAAGAGTCAAATCAACACTTGCCTAGGTTTGTGACTATTGTTGAATGTATGGGACCTGAGAGGGCAGATCCTCAGATTTTGAAGATGAAGGCTTTTCCTTTTTCTCTTGATGGAGTAGCTTTGGATTGGTTAGAAGATTTGCCTATAGGATTTATTACTTATTGGGAAAAGTTAGCACAAGAGTTCTTCAGAAGTTTTATCCAACAACTAGAGTGATGAGCATGAGAAGTCAAATAGTTGGAATTCAACAATATGCAACAGAGACATATACAGAGTACTATGCTAGATTCCAGAAGTTACAAAAGAGATGTCCTCAACATGGTTTTTCTAAGGGGAGTTTGTTACACTTTTTCTACCAAGGTCTTCTTGAAGGTGAAAAGAGACTTTTGGATTCTGCTGCTAGAGGTGCTTTTGTAGATTTGACCCATGATGCTGCTCAACAACTAATTGCAAAAAGAGCTGCTAATGAACTGAAATATGGGAGTCATCTAAGGTCAGAACCGATTCTTGGGATTGAATCTGATCAAAATTTGACGAAGATTGAGCAAAATATAGAGAGGTTGAGTGCACTGTTTCTGAGTGGAAGAACACCTCGAACTCAAGTTTATGGTATTTATGCAGCTGCTGACCATTTTGATAACTAATGTCCGCACATGATTGCACCTTGTTATGAAAATGTCAATGTTATTGAGTATGAGTATCAAGGAGAGAATCAGTTCTTAGATTCATATAATCCAAGATGGAAGGATTGGCCTAACTTGAGGCATGGTGATCACAATCTCAATGGGTTTCAGCAACATGACACTTCTATTCATTCTGATTTCTTGCAAAGAGAGCAAGTCCATCGTAATTCAGCTAGTGGAAGCAACATTGAGAAATTGATGGCCAGGTTAGCTGAAGGACAGTTGGAGATGCAAAAGCAATGTGCCAAAGATTCTCAAGACATCAAGGAGATGCAAAAACAACTTGCAGGTGTGGTTATGAATTTTGATCAAAAGCTTGAGTTTGCTGCAATTCATGCAACCATTGAGCCACAACAAGAGTTTGAGTATGTGAATGTCATTACAACCAACAACTCATTAGGTGAACGAATTCTGAATTCACAAGCTAATGACATACTTGATGTTCCAAAGGAAGAATCTGATTGTCTCCTTGATGACACCGAGGAAGCGATGGGTATTAATAGTCGCTTTGATTACATCCCTTTTCCATCTAGGTTGAGGAAAATCAAGGTGAATGAGATTGAAGATAAACACCATGTATGTTTCTCAGAGAGTATAGGAGAGAGTGTTGTGCAAAAAGATCCTAAAGTGGCGAAAGAAGAGGAGGAGGATGTAATTTCCGAAGATCATAAAATGGATTTTCTAGGAGAGGAGTTTGTTGGGATTGAAGAAAATTTTTTGCCTTTTGCAAATTATGTTGAAAAGCCCACTCCTCCATTTATTCTCGAATTTGAACTTAAAGAAAATCCTATACTTGAGGGTATACCAAATATTTTGAAGGGTTTGTTGTTGCATCCTATCTTACACAGTGCACCTAAGTTGGAGTGGAAACCTTCACCGACTCATTTGGGATATCATCTACCATTTTCTGATCGGATTGACGATTTTCCAGCAAGTCACATGTACCACATTGGAATTACAATTCTATGGATGTCGTTCAAATCATGCAATTTTCATGCCGCCTATCATGTGTTGAAGAAGGAACAGATGTCATGGATGTATCCACCTTGAAATTGGAGAGCACAATGTCTAGCCAAAGACATTAAAGATAAGCGCTTCTTGGGAGGCAACCCAAGGTTATTGTAAGTTTTGTATTATTATTATTATTATTATTATTATTATTATTATTATTATTATTATTATTATTATTATTATTATTATTATTATTATTATTATTATTAGAGGTAGATAATTTTTATTTCATTTTTTTTACTCCTGCAAGATGCCTTGATAATTTTGTGTGAAGTGTTTCAAAAATTTTTTAAAAGAAAAAAAAGTTGGTTTTGGGTGAAAAGAAGTTGCTGTGGCCCATCTACTGTCAAGTCCTTCAACTCTGTTGCTGTAGCAGCTCAATTTGCAGGCCCATCTGCTGTTGTCTAAATTTAAAAAATCTCAATTTGCAGGCCCATCTGCTGTTGTCTAAATTTAAAAAATCTGCTTACAAAGGGGTTTGAACCCGTGACCTACAACAATCACTAGACTTCTATTTGGCCTGCTCAACCAGTGAACCAACCATCCTCCATCCTGTTGTGTTGAAAACTTGCGTCACTTATTAATCAACATTCTGAAGGCCAGAATTTAGACTTTTTTTTTTTGCTAAATAATTTAGACTTGATCTATAGGAGACTTTGCAAGGGGCACTTCATGCAAGGCATAGTGGAGTTTTTCTCACTTTTCTTTGTATATATATATATATATATATATATTTTCTTTTTGTATTTATTTATTATTTTTTTAGGATTATTTTAGTTCTTTATATATATAAATTTTATTATATTATTCATTGAGGACAATGAACCATTTAAGTGTGGGGAGGTGTTCTCAATATTATTTTAAAAAAATCAATTTTTTTTATATATTTCAAAATTCAAAAAAAAAATAGAAAATTAAAAAAATTTGTATATAATTGCCTTGTCTCAAAGCATGTTAGCGAGGATAAGTACACATTTTGTAGACTAAATTTGCATGATTAATTCTGAGTGTTGTATCATAGAATAAAAATCATTTGTTGCTAGATAATTCCTTGTGTGTGCTTTCGAAAATTTTAAAACTTGAGGTGCTTCTTAGTCAATTTTAGTGAGTCGAGCATGCTTTCACCTTGTGAGATTTTGAGCCTAATTAATGATTGATACATTTTATATCAATCGAATTTCTTTGTTGTGTGTTGTTCGTCAATTAGCATTGCTCTAGAACTTGTTTTGATACCTTGTTGAGACTACATGTTGTGTGTGTGCATGAAAATGATAAAGGCACTAGGATTAACCTCATTGACCTAAACATTGTCCTTATGAGTTATATCTTTAGTGAGCCCCCTTTAGCTTATATCCGTTTTTTTTTCAATTGTCACCACTCTATAATTTTTGAGCCTACTTGTTTATTCTTATCTTGATTTACTAGTAGAGCATTGTGATTCAACTTAAGGGTGGGTGAATGTTCAAGTGTGGGGATTTGTTTTTCAAGGTTTGATATTTTGGTGGGAATTATATGACGTGGTTACTTGATATTCGTTCGGAAAAAAAAACAAAAAAAAAGAAAAAAAAGAAAAAAAGAAAGAAAATAAAACAAGAAAAAAATGCAAAGAAGATCGAATGAGAGTTATTGTTCATTGGTTTTTGCAATGTGAAAGTGGGGAAGTACATAATGATGTGCTTATGGTTTTAATGCTTGTGAAAGTTTAATCACTTTTACATGATATACTATTCATGTTGAGTGCTACAATTAAAAGTAAACATTATGCTCTATTAGTTTATCAAGCTTAGCCACTTGTTAGCCTATTTCTTTGATATCCCACCCCGGACCTAAGCCCCATTACAACCTTTAATGAAGACCTTTTGATTTGTGCGTACACATATACGAAGTAGTGGAGATTTGGTGTACAACCAAGCATATGGTAGTACAAGTCTATTTTGATTGAACTTGAGTGAAATACTAACACATATACACTTGTGTGAATTGAGAGCAATGTGAGATTTTCTATCCATAGCATGCTTACTTATTGAAGGCGACTTTGATGTTTATTTCATGATATTTTTGTTTGTTAAGACAATGTGTGCATACTTGGATTGTTTTGTACAAGTGGTGTACTTTCAGATCTTCTCAGATTATTGTGTGATTGAGGTTTGCATATGTGGAGTACTATGAATTGTTGCGTGTTTAAGACTTGGTGATTATAAATATTTGATTTTGTGGGTATATCTTCTATAAACCCTCACGAGACAACACTCGTCCTATTAGGGCTACCTAGGGGTTTAACGGCTTGTTGCATATGCTCAATGCAATCGTGTCATCTACAAAAATGATGTTAGTTAATTAGGATTAGTTTTATTTTTTTTATTTGCCCGAGGACGTGCAATATGCTAAATGTGGGGATATTTGATTAAATATATTTTTAAATGTATTTTAGATAATTTTTATTCCCATCTTAATTATATTTTGAATTTAATTGGATCTTTATTAATTAGTTTATAATATTTTATTGTAAGAAGCATGGAGTTCTAAATTGGAAAGGATTGGAGCTAAATTACAATTAAATTCGGATTAATTGGGCCGCACGCGCAAGACTCATTGTTTGAGCCATATCTTGAGTTCTGGACGTCGAATTTCATAGATTTAACAGCCCACGCGAAGATAACGAGATTCTATTCTATTCTAGACAGGCCCAGATATTAAATTCCACTTGGAGCAGCCCAAGATCAGATGGGAAAAGTCAACTACGAATTTTGACTTTTAGAAATCTATCCAATTATGGAAAGCAATTATTTTTATTCCTATAGACATTAAAAACTACGTTTTGTATTACATTATTATTATTATTATTATTATTATTATTATTATTATTATTATTATTATTATTATTATTATTATTATTATTATTATTATTAGATACGTATTATTGAGGAGCCACCATGAAGAAGAAAAGAAGAAAAGAAGAAGAGTGTACGCTTGGGAATTTTCATAGGGATTTCTTTTCTACATCTCTGCTTTGTATTGTATTCTATCTCTTTATGACTTTTATGTGTTTAACCATGATAATGGTAGGCTAAAATTTATTGTTGGAGGGCTATTTTGAAGCCCTAAATTTTATGACAATTATGTTTGATTTTCGGAGATATGTGCCTGACTGTGCTTATACATGCTTCAATGCTTACAGATAATCTTGAATTGACCGTGGTATGTGGACATCCAATTAGGTTATGTGATTGATTTATCTATAAAGTCAATTAATCTTTCTATATGGTCCATGGGATTAATTGTATCAGTGTGTAATTTGTTTTATCCTTTCTATGTGGTCCATGGGGCTATACGAATAGCAGAGCTTGTTTCTATGTGGTCCATGGCAAGTTCTCTATAAGTATCTTTCAGAGCATATTACAAGAATTTTAGAATGATGTCATGAGTTTAGTGGTGGATTAACATGCGTTCCAACATGCTTCTTTAATTGTTTACAACAAAATTTTGCTTGCTTCATACTTAGTTTAATTAATACAATAGTTACAAAACAAATCCATCTATTATATTATTAGAGAAATAGAAGAAAAGTGAGCCCTTGATCCTTGGCGTAGAACGATGCCCTATTTACTCTACATTACATATGACACAAAAAGGGTTTAAATTGAGTCACACTAGTTAGCAATTTTATTTCATTTTTCTGCTAAACATGACATGATTGGGATTAGGGAAACACTTTTTTTGACAATTTGACCTAAATAATTTATTTATTAATTTATTTAGGCTGATAAAAAAAAGGTGTTTTTAGCTTCATTTTTATTTGTATTTTTGAGAAGCCTATAATATTAGGTGAATTTCAATTTAATTGGTGCAAATCAGATATCTTCACATTAATTCCAATCATTGTGCATTTTGCCCTGTTAATCATGAGTTAACATAAATACAAAAAAAAGACATTATAACATAACAATCAAGGCATTAGAACCATAAACCAACCATACCAAGTCAACAAAATGAGGCATTAGAACCATAAACCAACCATACCAAGTCATTACATACATCCAAAAGACAGAATGAGGGGGGGGGGTGGAGTGAACAGGGGAGGAGGGTTTGGAGTTAGGAATGGTGGAGAATGGAGATTGAGTAAGGGAGGGTGTAGTGAAAGTGAACAGGAAAGAGGAGGGAGGGTGCATTCTTGGATTTTTCGATCCCGAATGGACCATGAAACGATAAATTATTTACTTTTTTTTTTTGGAAATTGTTGCATACTTTCAAGAAATTTTGTATTTTCCTATTCAGAGGCTGAGTTAAGAGAATTTTAAGAATATAAGATTCTGACTTTATGAGCTGGAGTATGTTTGTTTGCATATTAGTATTCGAGGCATTCGTGTCTATGATGCATACTACAATTATATAAGGTTTTTCTGGTGTAACTGTTGGGTTTCAAGCAATCAAACGCGGCGAAAAACGTGAAAAATAAAAATAAAATTGAAACCCACCGCTAGGATCCATGCGAGAATTGTATATTTGATTCGTAGTTCACAGAAATCAGTACCTTTTTAAAAGCTTTCCGAGGTTTGAGATTATAGGAAGGATGTTCGATCACCACGTATCCCGCACGAGCGATGTACGTCTCCATCGGTATCCACACGAATGAATTATCGAAGGTAGATGTGTACTAGCACCACTGATCCGTTCTTGCTCTCTCTCTCTCTCTCTCTACAGCTAGGGTTTTTATAAAAACGTGAACCCTAATATGAAATCATAATTTCATTATATAGTGAGAGTGAAAACGAATCCTAAGTCTAGTATAAATCAGAATTTTGACAAATCCGAAATTCTATCTTTTTAATACTTTAAGTCCAACTTAAAGTCTTAATAAAATAATTTCAGATTTTATTCTAATTTAAATTAGAGTTTTATCTAATCCGAAATTCGTATTTTAAAGATTATTAAGTCTAACTTAAAGTCTTTAATAAATCTGATTTCGAATTATATTTATTTATAAATTCGAAATTCAATATTTTAATTAATTAAGTCAAACTTAATTTAATTAAATAATTTCGAATTATATTTGATTTAAATTAAATCCGAATTTATTTTAAATAATCCTTCATTCATTCTTTTGTGTGTCCCTATAGGTTATTATTATATTGCCAACAATTTTATTTAATAAATAAAATCGTAAATAATGAGCGGCATCTAGTAATACATCATTGTTACCCAAATAATAATAATTAAATCGGTGAATCGATTTTGCCTTTCGTGAATAATGTACAATGTAATATAATCTCTTTAACCTTGATATTATAGATTAAACTAGAGGCATGGAATGTGTCATCCTCGTCATAATTTAATCTTTATTTTCTTGATCGATGAGTAGACTATTCAAACAAATCATTATTTGAGCACGGCCATGCATTTCATAGTCTCACTCAAACAAGAGGCCAATAATATCACTCCTATATATATATATATATATTAAGGAGGGTTAAATTCCATCTAGATCATTCACATTTCTCATACGATTCATAATATACCCAAGACCATCTTTATCATTACCCGATTAAAGATAACTGTTAGGTCCAAATGTGTTGTAGAGGGGGGGTGAATACAACTTTTCGAATATGAGAAGAAATAAATACGATGCAATAAATGAACACACAGATTCAAGGAATATATGTCTTATATATAACTTGAAAGGGTTGCTACAACATTCATTACAAAGTATAACAGAAGTTGAGAGAGAAGTGAATGATACTAAGCTCTGTGAATGCACTCTCTCTTTTTCTCTTGTGTTTTTCTCTAGAATTGCTCACTAACTAAGAACATTACACAAGTACTTCTATTTATACTACATGTAATCTATGTCCTGTAGACTTCAAAGACTAAGATATACGTGGCCCAATGATGTCCACATAAATCTTGCCTTATCTTGAAAGCTTGGAAATCTGCCAATCAGAAGATGCCATGTGTCATGTTGAAGCTGCACTCTAAGTAGAACTTCTACTTGAGAATTTCTACTTAGCCATCTCGAAGTTCTAAGTAGAACTTCTACTTAGAAACTTCTACTTGGCCATCTAGAATATTTAGTACTTAGAAAATATTCTGGTCTTCAACTTGAAACTTCAATGCACATCTTGAACTTGTGATATCTTCATGTCTTCTTTATTCTTCACCAAGCTCTTGAATATGGATCTTTATTACTGACATAAACTTGCTATCAATGTCCTGACACTTGATGCAATGGTCTGGTTCATAAGTGACTAGCCTTGATAGGGTTTTTGCTTCTTGAATAAATTACCATATCCAATTAGAAATGTGGCTTTCCAATATTTGCTTTCCTTCTTGTTCACTTGAAATCAATTGGTCTTATTGATACTGATAGTTATGATCTTGATTCTTGGCTTTCCAAATCACTGAGGCATGAACAACTTTGACTTGAACTTCTCTCAATGATTTCTTCTTGGATTGATCATAGTTAACATGTTGAATTGTATCAATTACCTTGTCTTCATTTAGTGTTGATTTCTTGTGACCTCTTGTTCTTGATTGTCTTCTGGTTAAGTATCTTTTCCTTTAGTTTGAGTTACGTTAGTTATAGTGTTACAAGTTTACACACTCTGCCTTTCAATCTCCCCCAATTTGATTGTCTAACAATGACATTCAAATTAATGAAGGGTAACTCAACTAAACAATGAGACGAGAAAAGATAATTAACATTACAGTCTTGAATAATTTACAATTGAAATTTACATGAAAACAATACAAAGAACTTAAACTAGAAACAGAATTCGAACTTCGAATTAAAGATCATTTGAGTGATTCCTATCACCTGGATTATTTCATACCTTTTAGTCAAACTTGTATCACCTTATTGGATTCACTCTAAGGTGAATTTTCCTCAAGTGAGTTAAAGCAACCAAAAGACATGAAGTTTTTCCAACTTCAAGTTCACACCACTCTGACCTTTAACCCTAATTCCGTTTCCTCTTTCTAGCTTCAGCAGCTTGGTCTCTCTCTTCTTTCTGCCTTTTGCTCTTCTCCTTCTGCTGCTTTTCTTTCTTGTATACTGGATCTTTAAGCTGCTTCCACCTAGCATTCAATAGACTTACAGCTTCTATTTCTAGAGGGTTCTTGGGCTCTGGATAAGGATGTTTGAAAAGCCTTCTGAGTTTGTCCACCTCCTGAGTAGTTCTGATCTTTGGAATATCCTCGAAGTTCTTCATGATGAGCTGAGGTTTCCAGTGAGATTTATCAGATTTGAACTGACAATAGATCATCTTGGGGTAGCCCTTGACACGGTCAGTATTGTGGACACTGGCCGCATCTCGCTCCATTCTCTTCTTTTCCACCACTACTTCAGACAGGTAACTCATGAGTCTCTGCTTTTCTTCAACAAACTTATCTTCCACTTCGCCCCATTTGAATACATATAATACTCTCTCCAGAAATGCAGCATCTTGAGTCCGTAGCAGCCATTGTCTACTCATATGCAAGATTGTTTGATTCTGGTCTGCATCTATGAATACTAAGGCATCAGCTGTATCTTCAACATAAGCATGTATCCAGTATACACTTTCACTTCCTGGAACACCAATAGCCTCCCTTATTTCTCCTTGTTCTAGTGCTCCAGAAGGAAGAGTCAGAGCTTCATCAACATTCTTCATGGCTTGAAGAATATTCCATTTCTTCTCTATCAGCTCCAGCTCAATCTTCACGTCATCAAGAGGGTTTGGAGCAATGACATCACACTTCCACACCTCATTGCTCTTCTTGAATATAACTCTTTCAATGATCTTCACGGATTTATCTTTAAGCTCAGAAGCGAATCCCTTGCTCATCATTTGTCTACAGACAGCTTTGAGAGATTCTACTGAAAGCTCCATTAGATCATTTTCCTCCATGCTAACCCTCTTCATTTTTCCGTCAACTACCATCCGGATAAAATTTGGATATGCTGAGAATTCTGGACCCTTGTCCTCTGCTAGCTGCATTAACTGATCCCTGTACAGAATGCTTAGCTCCTCAGATTGAGAGTACTGAATTTTAGTCGCTAGCAAGAACAACTCTGACGCAGATCTTCTCATTATGAATTGGTCATCCACATATAAGAAAGATGTTGGGACTCCTTCTACCAAAGACAAGATAACCTGCCACTTTTTAAGATTTGCATTGTATCCAATCATGACTTTAGAAATTAATCTCTTCAAAGCATTTATATAGTCCCCAGTCATTGGATTCTGCAAATTCAAGTTGTAGAACAGATCATCTGCATCCTTGTTATGAACTCCTTTTGCACAGGGTCCCATCATTATCTTCCTTGCTTCATCCCATTTCTGCCCTATCCTTCGTTTGTCCAGATCAACTTGAGGATTAGCTAGCCTTGCAAGCTCATACTCATACTGCTTCCCTTGTAGCTCCACCTTCTGTTCTAGGAACGCAGCATGTTCTTGCATCATCTTCATTTTATGGAACTGAGCTTGTTCCAAGGCTAACTGTTGAGCTTTAAGGGTTTCCTCATCAACAGGAAATTCTTCAGGCAGTCCGGAAGACATCCCAGCACATCCACCTTGTTCCTTCAAAGATCTTTTTATAGCGTGTGCCAACGGTACGTCTTCCATGTCAGAATCTGAGTCAAGTAGTACTGTTTCCTGATGACTCAGATCAACAAATGGTTCATCAACCATTACTGCCTTACCCTTTCTCATCCTCAGAGCCTCTTCATCAACAGACGGCTCAACTTCTGGTTCCTTGACAAGATCAGCCGGTTCTTCAATTTCTTCGATGTGAACTGCCTGCTGTCTCGTCTCCTTTCCACTCTCCCCCTTAGGTGAGTTATCCTGAGCTCCACCATGGTCTTCAGATCCACCAGCTGCATAGGAACCTCCAAAACCAGAACCAGAGGCTCCCGCTCCACTAGCACCACCTGCACCACCTGCTCCAGCATCGGGGGGAGGTTGTTTCGACTCGAAGCACTCCGGGGGCACAAAACTCCTGACTGCGAACATCAATCTACTGATTTCCACAGCCATTGTATGCATTGTAGACTCCAATGCCCCCATCCTCTCATTGAGAGTGCTTCCCAAGACACCACCAGCATGGCCCAAGTCATTGACCTTATTTGTCAAATCATCAAAAGCTGTAGCTTGACTTGCCATTCTTGCTGCGTAGTCGTCTAGAGCCCTTTGGTTGTTTCCAATATTGATCCCGAACTGCCCCATCGTCTGCCCGAACTGCCTCATCTGATTTTCCATTGAAGTCATACGCGTATCAAGATTTTCAGTGTTAAGGGACGGTGTTTGGTTTAGGTGACCTCGCTCTAATACTCGTTCTGTTGGTATTTGACGCTCGGTTTCGGGCCTTGAAAATGAAGGTCCCTCTCTCCCTAACCTCTCACACACACTCCCTGTCTCACGCTCGTGTATGTCTTCAATGATTGATCCAAATAGTGAAGCAGTACCTGCAGAAAATTGATAAGAAATGTTGTTGACAGTTATGGGATCAAATTCTGTTTGTTCCTGAGTTGGAATCTCAGGCTGAGAGGCTGCAAAGTGTCCTTGTACGACATCAGAACCGATCCTCTTTGCAGCATCAGTACGTACCGGTGAAGGTACGGCTGAAGTTCTTAAGACTTCATGTCCTCTTGAAGCAACAGTATCTTCAAGAGGCACATCATCCTCACCAAAATCAAAATCCCTATGTGCAGAATGTTCAAGGGGTGAACCACTCGCGTGAGGTGGAGTGGTTGCGTGTGACACGCTAGGGTTTGACTGTGGTTGTGAAGTAGCAGCGTGGAAAAGTTTGGCTTTCTTTCGAATAAGTTGCTGCTCTTCGGGTTCACTCTCCTCATCATCTTGTATATATATACGTGCTGGTTTTCTGACTTCCGTTAACAGGGGTGATAGAGAATAGGAATGTGTATCAGACTCAGAGTCAGAAATATGGCTCTTACCCTGGGATAGATCCTGCGGGTTAGCAGTCTCTTGGGTCGCGGAATCAGAAACATAGGAGGAGGAATGAATAGTATGCAGGGAGAGATTACCTGATTGATTACCTTGTGCATCATCGCTTTCCTCATCAGGAATCTCATCAAATGCCTCAGCATGAACAGATGGATTTTGAGCATGTGATGAGACTTGTGATGATGCCTCCAAATTGGTAACTCCTGCATCATATCTAAGCCACATTTGAATATTTTCAGGAGTAGACATTGGTTTACCTTGATGTTTATCCTGATTAGCAATGGTTGAAAGTGACTTAGTGCCCATCCCTAGCGATTCAGATGTGGGGCTTCTGGCAAATCCCTGTCTAATAGCAAGAGCATCCTTCGGTATTAAGTCATTGATCAGCATTTGAAGAAACCGAGGAAACCAGCAGACAACATCATTTGTAGTGAGGTCTCTACTTGCAAGGGATCCCATTGAGGCCACTATCTCAGAGAGAACTATGCGTCCATAGTTTATATCCAGTTCTCTTGCTAGGGCAACTGCAAAGGTTTGCATTGGAATTGGAATTTGATGAAAGTCTTTTTCGCGTGCCCGAAAACATCTTGTGATTGCCTCGAAAAAGTAATTCCATTCCGCATGGAAGAATTGCTTTTGGATATTTCCTGTGATTGGGCCTTTTGGAGGATAACATCCAATTTCTTCAAAGAATCTGAGGCGTTCTGCAGCAGTAGGTTCTGGATCATAGGCATCTTTAATTGGGAATCCCAGAACTCTGTTGACAATTTGTTCGTTCACCTCATATTCCTGACCCGCTAAGGTAAACCTGAAACCGTAGGGGGTTGATTTACTCCCAAAAGTAACCGCACTAGTCCATAATTGCTGTAAAGCATCATGTACTAGTGTAGGTTTAGCAGTAAAAGCATGGCTAGCTTTGGAATACAAATTGAGAAATCGTATCCAAAACTTAAACCGCGGGAGTTGATCACCAATTTCGGTAGAAATATTATAAAAATTGTTTTTAGCAAGGGAAAATTGGTGAGCCATTTTGATTAAATGTTTTTCTTTAAAAAGATGTGATTTTTGTTTAATTTTGAAAAACAAATAATTTACGAATTAAATGATGTATCCCTTTTAATTTATCAAAAAGAACAAAAGTCCCTTAGAGAAAATTAAACTACGGGATGAACAATCAAAAGCCAATGACTAAATCTGAATATTCAAAGAAGATGAATATTCGTGTGTACCAGTGAAATCGTGTGTGTTTATGAATGGTGAATATGGAATTGCGTTTTATGAACAGTACACAAACAGTTATATGTTCGTGTGTATGTATATGTGCGTGTATATTGATGAACACAAAACACACCCACACAAAGATTAAGGATAACACAGTCAAGATTAGTCCAAAAATTGGCAGTAATTCGTGATTAGTACGAGTTTAATCACAAAAACAAGGGTTAACGGTATGAAGTGATGAAATCGCCTTGTTTTGTGAAGAGGCTGCTGTGAAAATTAGAATTAGGTAAAGTGAATTAGGCATCGGGTTAAAGATGTATATATAGAAGATTGTAAAATGACAGAAATGTCCCTGTTAAAAAATGTGAAAAGTACTAAGTCCATACAGGGGACATCTAAGTCGAACTCTATCTCGAACATCTCTATCTCGAACATCTCTATCTCGAACATCAAGTCGAACTTCGAGATAAAGTTCGAGATAGAGGTTAACTCGAACAATTATGCACAGAAGCACTTTAACCAATATTACAGTAGAAACTATAGGGAAATACTATCTTGAACATTATTGATTTGTAGTAAACTTGGAAAAAAAAAAAGAAAATTCAAGATACTTTTCGAGTTAGAGTCTATCTCGAACATCAAGTCGAAATTCGAGTTGAGTTTCGAGATAGACTAAGAACTCTATCTCGAACATCAAGTCGAAATTCGAGTTGAGTTTCGAGATAGACTAACTCGAAGTTAATCTCAAATTCTTTCCAAAATACCCCCTTGAATCAAAAAGTACAGGGTAATGCAAGATATGTTTCGAGTTAGGAGTGTAACTCGAAAAATTCCCTTTAGCTTAACTGAGAACTCTATCTCGAACACCAAGTCGAAATTCGAGTTGAGTTTCGAGATAGACTAAGAACTCTATCTCGAACATCAAGTCGAACTTCGAGATAAATTTCGAGATAGACTAACTCGAAGTTAATTCTCAGTTCTTTTCAAAATATTCCCTTAATGGAAACCTCATCTCAACCTTTGAGATAAGATTCGAGATAGAATTTATCTCGAATATTTTGAAGATAGAACTAGGCACACTGGTAACTCGAACTCGAACTCTAAGTCGAATTTCGAGATAGCCAACTCAAAATTCTTCCCAGACTTAGAATTTTTCAAAAACTTCACTCTGACAGATTAAGTCGAAATTCAAGTCGAATTTCTAGATGAGTTTCGAGATAGAACCTAACTCGAAATTTTGAAGTTTTTCAATTCTAAGACCTCTAATTACATGAAACTCATAGGTAAATTCATCTAAAAATCATGCAATATTTAGAATATTATGAATTTAACTCCCCCTATGATCATGCAATCTAACAAGCATAAATTCACAGATTTGTGCTATAAAAGACACTTAAAACACAAAGAATTCATGCAAAAACACACTATATGCAACCTATAACAATCATTAATTAGGCATATTAAAGTCTAAGCACATAATGATTGAGTAGCTTGCACATACAAACATAAACATGGATTTTACAGATAGAAGGCTTTACTAACTTGTGTTAAGCATTCCCAATTCACCAACCAACCTATTGAATGTTACTTCATCAAGAGGTTTGGTGAATATATCTGCAATTTGTTGCATTGTGGGCACAAAATGTAGCTCCACAGTCCCCTCCTCGACATGTTCTCTTATGAAATGATACCTGATGTCAATATGCTTGGTTCTTGAGTGATCTACAGGATTGTTGGTTATGGCAATGGCACTTGTGTTGTCACACATGATTGGAATTTTCTTATGCTCCATGCCATAATCCTTCAATTGGTTCCTCATCCACAGTATTTGAGCTACACAGCTTCCAGCAGCAATGTACTCAGCTTCAGCAGTAGAAGTAGATACTGTATGTTGCTTTTTACTTTTCCAGGACACCAATCTTCTGCCAAGAAATTGGCAAGCACCAGATGTGCTTTTCCTATCAATCCTGCAACCTGCATAGTCTGAATCCGAATAGCCAATAAGATTAAAACCTGTATCTCTTGGGTACCAAATCCCTAGATTTGGTGTGCCCTTGAGATACCTAAAAATTCTTTTGACGGCTACGAGATGTGATTCTCTAGGATCCGCTTGGAACCTTGCACATAAACAAGTTGCGAACATTATATCGGGTCTACTTGCAGTTAAATAGAGGAGTGAGCCAATCATACCTCGATAGCTTGTGATGTCAACTGATTTACCTGATTTTTCTTCATCAAGCTTCGTGGCTGTTGCCATGGGAGTCTTAGCTGCTGATGCATCTTCTAGATTATACTTCTTGAGTAAATCTCTGACGTACTTGGATTGACAGATAAAGATACCATCTTTTCTCTGACTGATCTGTAATCCAAGGAAGAAGGACAGCTCTCCCATCATGCTCATCTCATATTTTTCCTGCATTAGCTTGGCAAATCTCTCGCACAAGCGCTCATTTGATGACCCAAAAATAATATCGTCCACATATACTTGAACAAGTATTAAGTCATTTCTCACAACTTTATAGAACAATGTTTTATCAATTACTCCCCTAACAAAACCATTTTCAATTAAGAATAGAGATAGGGTTTCATACCATCGCCTTGGGGATTGCCTGAGGCCATAGACAGATTTGAAGAGTAGATACACAAAATCTGCATGTTCTGGATCAACGAAGCCAGGCGGCTGTTCCAGATACACTTCTTCTTCTAACTCTCCGTTCAGGAAGGCACTTTTCACGTCCATCTGGAAAACTTTGAAGTTCTTATGTGCTGCAAATGCCAAGAACATCCTGACTGCCTCAAGTCTTGCAACTGGTGCATAGGTTTCATCATAATCAATTCCTTCTCGCTGAGAATAACCTTTTGCAACCAAACGAGCCTTGTTTCGTGTTACAAGTCCGTTTTCATCCAGTTTATTTCTGAATACCCACCTAGCTCCAATTACGGATTTGTTCTTTGGTCGGGGTACCAGTTTCCAAACTTTCTGCCTTTCAAACTGATTGAGTTCCTCTTGCATTGCAATCACCCAATCAGCATCGCCAAGAGCTTCTTCTATTTCTTTAGGTTCAAGCTTGGATAAGAACCCAGAATATAAGGAGATATTAGCCATGTCAGCTCTTGCAGTTCTTCTAGTAGTCACACCAGCATCTGGATCACCAATAATTAACTCAAATGGATGGTCTCTATTCCATACCCGTTCACCTGGAAATTGTCTAGATGATTCAGCTTGACTTTATGAGTTGGGGTGCTGACTACTTTGATTATTTTCACTAACCCCCCCTGAGTTAGTGCCAGCTCCTACAGAACTAGAGTCAACTCGGCTTGAGCCTTGAACAGTAGTCCTTGAGCTGCTATTTACTCCCCCTGAGTTGTTGCCGGTTCGTACTGAAGAAGTCTCTCCTGATCTTGTAGAATTAGCTTGTTCACTAGACTCAGGTTCTTCATGTACGCTTGGAACATTTAATGGAACAACCAACTCAGGTTCATCTTCAAGATCTTCTAAGTCCAGATTCTGAAATTTTAGGGACTCAGGTTCACTAGAATCTCTTGAAATTGATGAGAGTTTGGTATCGTCGAATCTGACGTTGTAACTTTCAGTCACTTTTCGATCATTCACCAAGAACACTCTATAAGCTGCCACCACGTCTGTAGAGTAACCAACAAAGATTCCTTCACGAGCTTTTGCTGCAAACTTGCCTAGATTTTCATCATCTATAAGCACATAGCATTTTGCTCCGAAGACATGAAAGTATTTGATTGTTGGTCTTCTGTTGTTCATTAGCTCACATGGTGTCTTTTCTTTATCTTTTATGATCAAGGTTCTATTTTGAGTGTAACAAGCGGTACTTACTGCTTCGGCCCAGAAATACAAAGGAAGTTTTGAATCATACAACAAAGTTCTTGCTGCTTCAACCAAAGTTCTATTCTTCCTTTCAACTACTCCATTTTGCTGTGGAGTTCTCGGGGCTGAATACTGACGACGTATTCCTTTAGATACACAGAAGTCATTCAGCACTGCGTTTTTGAATTCAGTGCCATTGTCTGATCTAATCGTCTTCACAGTAAGTGTTGAAACATTCTCAATTTGAGTGATGTGATCAATGATTAAGAAAGATACTTCGTCTTTCGTCATTGCGAACAATACCCATGTATACTTGGAGAAGTCATCCACGATTACTAAAGCATATCTTTTCCTAGACAAAGATAGGACATTCACTGGGCCAAACAAATCCATATGAAGAAGTTGCAGAGGCTCAGTAATACTAGAAATTTCTTTGCTTTTATGCGATGCTCGCTTCGACTTTCCCATTTCACAAGCTTCACAGAGTCCTTTCGGAGCGAACTCCATTTGAGGTAGATCTCTCACCAATTCTCGCCTCGCGAGAGCATTCATCGTTTTGAAGTTTAAGTGAGATAGCTTTTTGTGCCATAACCAGCTTTCATCATCCGAGGCTTTGCTGTAGAAACAGGTGACCTCATCCTGATTTGCTGAATCCATATCTGCAACAAAAAGATCTGCCTTTCGAACTCCTCTCAAAGCTAGTGAGCCTTCCTTGATGTGAGTGATTGATACACCTTTCTTGTTGAAGACAATTTCGTAACCTTTGTCACAGAATTGACTAATACTCAATAGATTGTGCTTTAGTCCCTCAACATAGGAAATATCTTCAATGATGACATTGCCAGTTTTCAGTTTGCCATATCCCTTAGTCACACCTATGCTGTCATCTCCAAAGGTAACATAAGGGCCAGCCTTCATAACCAACTCTGTAAGCAGGGACTTGTTTCCAGTCATATGCCTTGATGCTCCACTGTCTAGCACCCATATAACTTTATTTCTATTCTGCTTAATGCCCTGCAATGACAGATTGGTTAGACATTCTTCGGAACCCAACTTTGATTGGGCCCGGCTTTTCGATAAGATCGAGAATCAACAGATTTAACAACAGGAGATGCACTTTTCTTCACATTACTAGAGCTTTCGACTATCTCCTTTCCTTTCTCAGACTTGACAGATTTGTCAGTCTTAGGAGAAGGTTTGTCACTCCTAACTTTAGGAGGACTGACAGTCTTGGCTCTACCATACTTTTTCTTGATATTTGAACTAGCAACAGTATTTGAGCATGACTGGCTAGATGCATTCATTAAATGCACAAAAGTTTGCATGATATTAAAAGTGCATGGCATACAGTTAGGTTGACCACACTGTGCATGATTCTGATGCAGATTATTCATTGTATGTGTGGTAGGCATGGCATGTGCAGCAGGAACATTCATGTTAGCTTTTCATGCATAAGAAAGATGTTCAGTAGATTTACAATGATAACATGCTTTCTTTATTCGTTCAGCCTTAACCTCTTTTATGCCTTTTTCTTTCTTTCCTTGTTGTTTAACAGCCTTAGCTCCTAATCCCAGTCTAGATTCATCTCTAGGGAAATTGATTTTCACTTGTTTAATAGGAGTTATAGGTTGTTCTTTCTGGCGATCTTCCATCTCAATCTCATATCTAGCTATCAATTCAGTCTCTTCTTCTTCTATTCTAGGAACAAGATGTTTGTAGATAGGTTTGACAGCCGATTTAAGAATACTAGGTGTTTCCTTTTTAAGGTCACTGGAACTAGGGTCAATAGGTCTCTTTCCTTCTTTCTTAGGAAGGTCAGAATAATCAAGTCCTATACCTACTCCAGTTATTTTCTTAAATGTGTCATTATCTACATACACTTTACTAGCCGCTAGTTTGTAAGCTTCGCATTTAGTTTCTAACTCAGCTAGATTGTTCCTAAGACATGCTTCTACTTCTTCCTTAAGGACGAGCTTGTGTTCCAGAGATTTAATAAAGTCTCTTAGAGAAGTATCTACAGTGCAAGCAGCCTCTAGCTCTTCCACTTTTGCCTCAAGCATTCTGCATTTGGCAACAAGTGTTTTCTGTTCCTTTTGAGAAGAATCTAGGCTTTTGCACAACATATAGATCTCTTCACTAAGAGCCCCGTTCTGTTCTTTATAATCATCAATAGACATTTCTACTTTAAGAGTCAGAACTGGTACCTCTGGTTCCTCTGATGTCTCAGCCATGAGGGCAAAGTTTGCTACATGAGTAACATCTTCCTCATCTGAATCATCCCAAGCTCTTCCTTCTGTCACCAATAAAGCTCGTTTTCCATGTCTTTCCTTCAACAGTGCTTCATAGTTGCTTTTGAGAGCTTCAAATGTTTCTTTAGGATAAGTCTGTTTAGGCTTTTTGCAGTCCGAGGCAAAGTGTCCAGCTTCACCACAATTATAGCATTTGAACTTCATTTTGAAATCCAAAGGAGATTTGTAGCTGGTATTCTTGCCTTTTCCTTTGTAGCCTGACGAACTACCACCACCCTTAGCAGCCCGATAATAAGATGAAGATTTTCTTTGTGGTCGGTTGCTCTTTCTAAATCTCATGTTGCTGAACTTCCTTGCCATGTATGCCACGACACTATCGTCCATGTTGTCCAGCTCTTCTTGGGTGTAGTAGTCATCATCACTGTCAGATGCACACTCGTCATCATTATCAACTTGATGTGGTGCAAGTGATGATTTAGGCTTTGCTACAACCATTGCCTTCTTAGACTCTTCCTCATCAGCAACTAATCCTGATGCACTTTCTTTTCCCTTTGAATCATTGTCCCATGCTTGATCTTGAAGAGTTTCCAGCTCATAGGTCTTTAATATTCCATAATATTCTTCCAGAGAAGTTGTATGCAAATCTCTGGTTTCTCTTATTGCGTAGACCCTATGTTCAATGCTTTTTGGCTGGTTCCTCAGATATCTCGTATTAGTCTCAACCATGGGGAGAGTTACACCTCTCAGATTCAAATCCAATACCAACTGACTGAATCGTAGGTAGACATCTATTATGCCTTCTCCTTTCCTTATTCTAAAGGTGTCATACTCCATCTTGAGTATGAGTGTTTTGTTGCTTCTGACCTCTGCAGATCCTTCCATGACAACTTCTATCTTGTCCCAAATCTTCTTCGCTGTAGTCAGACCTTTGACTATGTTGAACATTTCATGATCAAGAGATTCCATCAAGGTTTGTCGAACGGCAGTATCACATGCTGTTTGTTCCTTATCAGCATCCGAAAACTCCGAGACCTTTTTAGGCTCAGACCGAGGTGGTATAACCACTCCTCCTTCCGTATGTGAAGGAATAACTACCATTGGGACAAATTTACCCTTGTCAAGGACTTCCAGATATTCAGGGTTAACAGTCTCTAGATATAGTCTCATTCTGAAAACCCATTCTTCATAGTGATCTTTGTTGAACATTGGGATCTTGAATGCATTTTTAGGAGCCATCTCAATTCTGGTCACTAAAAGTTTCTAAGTACCCAAGACTAGGCTATGTAGAATATTTATGTAGAACTTTTGCCTAAGTCGAAATTTCTCTAAGTAGAAATTTTGCTCAAGTCGAAATCACCAAGTAGAAATTGTCCAAGTCGAAATTCTATGTAGAAATTCTCAAGTAGAAATTCTATGTAGAACTTTTGTCCTTAGAATAATTTTTCTGCAGATTACTTTAATATTGAATAAACAATATTATCTCTTTAACACCTTTTGACTTTGAATGCTTTACTCACCTAACCCACCTAACCCACATGCTAGGTACTGAGTATGTCTGTATACTTTCGGCCGAATAAAGCAAATTAAAAAGTCCAAAACCACCTTTTTTATTCTTTTACTTTTGAAAAGGAGATCAAAAAGTTGTTGGGTTGTCTTCTTTGATAAGAACAGATGATGAACACTCAAGAACACCAAATATGAACGAACCCAGATAAATTCACAAAAATTAGTTAAAATACACCCAAGCTAAATAATCACACCTGGAGTATTTAAATAATTTTTCAGATGAGTTTTCACTACCAACGAATTAAAACACACTTTTCGAGAGAATGAAAAGTAGATCTGAAAAATGAAAACTCACGATTCTTCTACTCAACACAAGGATCTATGTTTTGTATGTTAAACATATAGCTCTGATACCAATTGTTAGGTCCAAATGTGTTGTAGAGGGGGGGGGGTGAATACAACTTTTCGAATATGAGAAGCAATAAATACGATGCAATAAATGAACACACAGATTCAAGGAATATATGTCTTATATATAACTTGAAAGGGTTGCTACAACATTCATTACAATGTATAACAGAAGTTGAGAGAGAAGTGAATGATACTAAGCTCTGTGAATGCACTCTCTCTTTTTCTCTTGTGTTTTTCTCTAGAATTGCTCACTAACTAAAAACATTACACAAGTACTTCTATTTATACTACATGTAATCTATGTCCTGTAGACTTCAAAGACTAAGATATACGTGGCCCAATGATGTCCACATAAATCTTGCCTTATCTTGAAAGCTTAGAAATCTGCCAATCAGAAGATGCCATGTGTCATGTTGAAGCTGCACTCTAAGTAGAACTTCTACTTGAGAATTTCTACTTAGCCATCTCGAAGTTCTAAGTAGAACTTCTACTTAGAAACTTCTACTTGGCCATCTAGAATATTTAGTACTTAGAAAATATTCTGGTCTTCAACTTGAAACTTCAATGCACATCTTGAACTTGTGATATCTTCATGTCTTCTTTATTCTTCACCAAGCTCTTGAATATGGATCTTTATTACTGACATAAACTTGCTATCAATGTCCTGACACTTGATGCAATGGTCTGGTTCATAAGTGACTAGTCTTGATAGGGTTTTTGCTTCTTGAATAAATTACCATATCCAATTAGAAATGTGGCTTTCCAATATTTGCTTTCCTTCTTGTTCACTTGAAATCAATTGGTCTTATTGATACTGATAGTTATGATCTTGATTCTTGGCTTTCCAAATCACTGAGGCATGAACAACTTTGACTTGAACTTCTCTCAATGATTTCTTCTTGGATTGATCATAGTTAACATGTTGAATTGTATCAATTACCTTGTCTTCATTTAGTGTTGATTTCTTGTGACCTCTTGTTCTTGATTGTCTTCTGGTTAAGTATCTTTTCCTTTAGTTTGAGTTACGTTAGTTATAGTGTTACAAGTTTACACACTCTGCCTTTCAATAACTTTTGATAGAATCAAAGTATATTAATTCTCATATAGAAATGTAATGACTTCAGGTCTAAGGATCATTACATCATTATCACATTGAGATTCATAATGACACATTTAATCATTCCATGTTGAATCTCATAGTGGGTCTATCCTGTACATCGTACTCATACATGTACCTATGCATTGACTTTAGTATCATCATACTTATAATCAATGAGAAGTGATCATCAGTCAATCAACATACTAGTCTCGATGTATTATTATTGTCCCAATAACAATAATACTTGACTAGGGATATTCAATATTATTATACTATATATTATCTCATAATTATATAGTTCGTATCAATAATCTAGGGACATTTATTATACTAACAATTATATCACAGTAAATACTAAGCATAATAAAACATCAATATAATCAAAATAGAACATAAATGTCAATGACGAAGTGTATTGCCTCTAGGGCACCTACACTAACAATCTCCCACTTGCACTAGAGCCAATCATTCATATTCCTAATACCTATGGAACTAGTGTGACTTTCGTGCTTCTGCTGCGACAGAGGCTTAGTTAGTGGATCAGCAACGTTATCATTGGTATGCACTTTACATATGTGTATATATCCTCGCTCGTTAATCTCACGAATAAGATGATATCTTCTAAGTATATGTTTCGCCCTGGAGTGCGATCTTGGTTCCTTTGCTTGTGCTATGGCTCCATTATTATCGCAATAGAGATCAATGGGATCTGCTATCGATGGAACCACACCAAGCTCAGTGATGAAGTTTCAGATCCAAACTGCCTCCTTAGCTGCTTCACAAGCAGCAATATACTCAGCCTCCATTGTAGAATCAACTACTGTTTCTTGTTTCGAACTTTTCTAGCTAACAGCACCTCCGTTGAGACAAAACACAAAACCAGACTGGGATATAGAATCATCCTTTTCTGTTTGGAAACTAGAATCAGTGTAACCTTTTACAACTAGTCCCTCTTCCCCTCCATACACCAAGAACGAATCTTTAGTCCTTTTTAAGTACTTTAGAATGTTCTTGACAGCTGTCCAGTGAGCTTCATCTGGATTAGACTGAAACCTGCTCGTCATGCTTAAAGCATACGACACATCAGGACGAGTACATATCATTGCATACATGATAGATCCAATTGCAGAAGCATATGGAATCTTACTCATGCGGTCCTTTTCATCTTTCGATTTAGGACTATCTTTATCTGAGATCGTTATCCCATGAGACATAGGGACAAATCCCCTTTTTGCATCTTGCATCCCAAAACGATGCAATACTTTGTCAATGTATGTACTCTGACTTAGGCCAATCAATCTTCTTGATCTATCTCTATAGATCTTGATCCCTAATATATAGGAAGCCTCGCCTAAGTCTTTCATGGAGAAATTCTTTCCTAACCATGCCTTAACAGCCTTTAGAGAAGGTATGTCATTCCCAATCAATAATATATCATCAACATATAGAACTAGGAATGCCACAGTGCTCCCACTAACCTTCTTGTAAACACAAGGTTCATTTTCATTTTGAACGAAGCCAAACTCTTTGACTGTTTGGTCAAAACGAATATTCCATCTCCTTGAAGCTTGCTTTAGTCCATAAATGGATGTTAATAGTATTTTTGTTGTTCGTTCGCAGGGAAGGACTGAATGTAATATCAAGTTCAAGTATCTTATCTCTCACAATTTAGAAGTGTAGAAGAATGTTTGGTTTGTTTATAAACTAAATTAAACTAATTATCAATTGAGAAGAAAATATATGAGGAAAATAATCCAAGAACTGGGGTTCTTCACTTGGTTTCAATGCACATTCAATATATATATGTGACATCTACGTTCTTACTCTGCTGAAAACAATTCTTCTAAGGTTATAATGTTCTTTTCCAAGATACAATATAGTGTCTACAACTACACCTTAATTGTCACTTCCGTGATACAATCAAAGTACAATCATAAACTATTACGCACCAAAAATTATAAGTCTCACAACTCTCCTATTAATCTTCCAATCAAATATTCGAGTTATGTCTGTTAAATCCTGTACTAAAATTGCAACTCCTCTTCCAAGTTATTACAATCCCTAAAATCCAATCAAAGGTTCATGACTCCCCTAATTGTGTTAAGCCCTCAATAACAGATCAACAAAGCAACAAAATCACAGATAATTAAACAGGCATGAATACCAAGGAATACTACCCAATTCTCAGATTAGAGAATTAGTTACACATGATTAAATTAACAAAACAAGAATTAATAGAAGAAATCATAATTAGAAGAATATAGAAAAGAAACCTTTTAACTTCAATCTTCAAAGAAAATAATGGTTCTCCAGAAAAAATCCTAAAAGTTGCGTACAAATTGTATCTCTCTAACAATGAACCCTTAATTATCATCTTTTTCCGATCCCTAGATGTGTTTATATAGATACTCCTAATCTTGCCCAACAAGTAATTACTCTCTATTACAATTAGAATTTAAAGAAAGTACCAAAACTGCCCAAAATACAATTAGAATTAGAAAAAGGGCAAAACAGTAAATTTAAAGCCTTCTTTTAAAAGATCAAGTGCGCGAATTTAATCAGCACGTTCCTTGCACCTGCTTCCTATCCCATATTGTAGAAAATCTCTCAAGCTTCGCGTGGGCAGTAAGATCGCTGAAAACGGACTTCTAGAACTCCAGATATGGCCAAAACAGTATAAGCTGCGCAGCCTTCCCGGAAAATCCGAATTTTAATCAATTAATTCTCCAAAAACAATAGAAGCATCAACTTTAATCAACATTCTCGTAAATCTGCACAACTAAGCAAAACACATCAAAACTACAACAACTTGAGTCCAAAACAATCAATTTAAGCCGAACGGAGGCATTCCCAATGGATATAAAATCCACTTATCAAACCCCCAAACTTAAACTGATGCTTGTCCTCAAGCATAAACAATTACAACTAACTAACTAACTAACTAGTACCACTTCCGTAGGTGATCACGGTTGCATTTGGCATATGCAACAAGCCCTTTAAACTCCTAGGCAGCCATAGTGGACGAGTAAGGTCTCGTGAGGGCCTATAGCGAATGTACCCACAAAATCCATTTAACCTAATGCAATGCAATGCATGAATGTAACTAGAATGAAAATGCAACGATCCCCTTCAAACTAACCAAAACCAACTAACAAGCAAATATCTCAAAGAATGCAACTAAATCCAAATAGAGCTCGACTAAATTCCCGTATACTAACAATACATGAACAGAAACGTGCGTGTGTGCAATGCTCATCAGAAATACTCCCAAAACTAGGTCAAAAATCATACATATCCTTCGCCAAGACAATCACAGGTTTATAAATAGAATAGACTGTAGACACTTCATATCCTCGGAACACCTCCATCCTCATTCAAGTTAGCCAGGTATTCATGCTTTATTACTCTGACACATAATACTATATACAATACGCATGCTTATTTAACCGTGCAATGAATGAGACCCCAAAAGGCTTATACAATAATACCCATATAGCGAGTGTTAGGTCAGCAATCCCAAACCACAAGGGCTTTAGGTTACTAGGACTAAATCCCCTCAGACTTAATTACTCGAGTATTAAAGAGCTCACTCTGGTTAATTTTGCATATAAATAATTAAACTATTGACTCTTTTTTTTCCTTTTTCTGCTTTTTTTTTTCTGCGATCTGGAATGAGCCTTTCTCATTTCCAACCCTATACTACTTATATAAATATGAGCCGGCTACTAGCCATTTGACACCTAGCCATTTACAACTAGCATGAAATCCCTGGTTTCCCCCAAACTTAGACTTTAGTGCTCCTACGCCATCAAGGGAATAACGAAAATTCTAAATATAATCAAGTGATTAAATCTCAAAACATCCAAACAAGCATGACCTCAACCTAGCCCAAAAGCACCCAATGAGACTGTGTAATTAGTTTTGTTTCCGTAACATGCAAGTCAATTTCCTAGAAACTATAAATCAGCCCTCTACTCATCATCACCACACTCAATTAAACATCTACCTATCAATCAGAATCAGCTCGTCCTAAGAGATCATGAAATATGCATGCCATGAAAATGCAACTAGAATGGACTCACATGGTATACAGAAATAAAAATAGAATGTCCTACATGAAACAAACGTAGATAACACGAACATATATGCATGAATTACTACTACTAATATGCAAAACATGAAATCCTACATGAACACATAATACAACAACAACTACTAATCCCTCAAACCACCCCCAAACTTAAAATATTCAATGTCCGCATTGAATGGAAGTAAATACGAGGGAAAGTAGAAAACATACCTAACCAGCTGAGTCATAACCCTCCTCGAATGAATCTGGTGGAAGACAATGCGTACGAGCTCCACAGACTAGCCACCTCCCAAATAACAAGAATCCTACAAAACCCCAATTACAAGAACACAAATTCGTAATAAAAATAAGATTAGAGAAGAGATAAACCAATTACGAATCAAAGAGGTGAACTTGTAATTAATTCCTCTTTAGAATTGAATTTAAATAAATAGAAGAGGAATTGGATTTGTATGTATGGGTGTGTATATATAATGGAGGGATTGGATGAATATAAATTTGAATGTGTATAGGAGAAATTTTAGGAGAAATTTTGAGTGGGTATGAATTTGAGGTAAGATAGAAAAAGGATTTAATAATTTAGAGAAAAAGAATTAGAATAGATATAGGTTTAGAGATTTGAGGAGAAGATGGGGGATTATTATGAAATTAGGAATAGGTTAGGGATGAAAAAAAAATAGGAGTAGAAAAGAATTGGGGTTGAAAGAAAGAAGAAAGAAAAAGATTTTTTTTTTTTAATATATACAAAACTGCTGAAAAAACTCTGCCCTACTAAGCTGTCACGCAGGCGCAGCCTGCGCGACAAGCAGTAACGCAGGCGCAACCTGCGTCACTGATCGATTTTTTTTTTCCCACAGTTTTTTTTTTCAACACTCTTTTTTTTTTTCCAACACTCAATTTTTTTTTTTACACTAATGCGTGGGTTGCCTCCCACGAAGCGCTCCTTTAACGTCAATAGCTTGACGCCGATTATACCTGGAAACTTCAATGAGGATAAAAAGCAAACAGATGCACATATCTACGAATTTCTAATATAAGCATATTGTGCAAATAAACCTTAGATTCATTGAAAGGTACGAAAACTTTCAAGAACCTATCATGCTCAAGAGACTTGGAAACATCAAAATAGCTAGAAAAGTTGTCAGAATAATCATTATAAGTACGACTCATATACTCCTCCCAAATCGGATCCTTATACTCTACAGCAAGATTTTCAACTTCCTCAATCTTAACTTCCTTCTCTTTTATAATTGGACACTCATCAATTTTAATCTCATCTACCAATGTATTAAGCTCAAAATTTTCTAGAACTGGTAGAATTTCAATTGCATCCAAATTATCATTAATGTGCATGGGACAATTATCAACTACACTAGTAGACTCATCAGACACAACATTATCATCAATTGCTAAACAAGAATCATGGCATAGAGGAAAATTGACACAAGGAGGAGTTCGATAACAACCGTCATGCCACACTGCTCGAACTTCCCAAATAAAATTATTTAGTTTAGCATTCTCCTCGTACCAAGCTATTGAATCACATGGAATATCATTGTCACTAGCAATCTCTAAAGTTGGTTCATCAAAAACTTCTAAAGAAAGTAAGGGAAGATTAGACTGAGTTCCTTGAATCATTTTATTGAGCGCAATCTCCCAATCAGCAAGTAAAGAAGGATTAGACTGAGTTAAACTCGTATCAACATCATTACACATATATGGATAAACATCATCATGATATTGATTTTCAAACGAATATGAATAATCATTGCTAGGGGCATATGGAGCATAAAATGAGTTCTCAGAATAGAACGAATTCACCTGATATGCATTACGATCCTCATAGGAATTGAATTGTGGGTAAGGATTGAAGTCTTGATATTGTTCCTGACTGTTGTAGAAATTCTGAGCATTGTTCCAACCAAAGTTGTACTCCATCTAGTCTCTCTCCTCAAAACCTGTTTAAGTTGTCTACCTCAAAGAACCTGTAGACACACCAAGGAAAGAAATACAAAAAGAAAGAAAAGAAAAATATATACAAAGATAAAATCCAAACTACAAGAAACAATTAACTCAAACCCACATCACTTCCTTCCCCGGCAGCGGCGCCAATTTGTTAATAGTATTTTTGTTGTTCGTTCGCAGGGAAGGACTGAATGTAATATCAAGTTCAAGTATCTTATCTCTCACAATTTAGAAGTGTAGAAGAATGTTTGGTTTGTTTATAAACTAAATTAAACTAATTATCAATTGAGAAGAAAATATATGAGGAAAACAATCCAAGAACTGGGGTTCTTCACTTGGTTTCAATATATATATGTGGCATCTACGTTCTTACTCTGCTGAAAACAATTCTTCTAAGGTTATAATGTTCTTTTCCAAGATACAATATAGTGTCTACAACTACACCTTAATTGTCACTTCCGTGATACAATCAAAGTACAATCATAAACTATTACGCACCAAGAATTATAAGTCTCACAACTCTCCTATTAATCTTCCAATCAAATATTCGAGTTATGTTTGTTAAATCCTGTACTAAAATTTCAACTCCTCTTCCAAGTTATTACAATCCCTAAAATCCAATCAAAGGTTCATGACTCCCCTAATTGTGTTAAGCCCTCAATAACAGATCAGCAAAGAAAGAAAATCATAGATAATTAAACAGGCATGAATACCAAGGAATACTACCCAATTCTCAGATTAGAGAATTAGTTACACATGATTAAATTAACAAAACAAGAATTAATAGAAGAAATCATAATTAGAAGAATATAGAAAAGAAACCTTTTAACTTCAATCTTCAAAGAAAATAATGGTTCTCCAGAAAAAATCCTAAAAGCTGCGTACAAATTGTATCTCTCTAACAATGAACCCTTAATTATCATCTTTTTCCGATCCCTAGATGTGTTTATATAGATACTCCTAATCTTGCCCAACAAGCAATTACCTTCTATTACAATTAGAATTTAAAGAAAGTACCAAAACTGCCCAAAATACAATTAGAATTAGAAAAAGGGCAAAACAATAAATTTAAAGCCTTCTTTTAAAAGATCAAGTGCGCGAATTTAATCAGCACGTTCCTTGCACCTGCTTCCTATCCCATATTGTAGAAAATCTCTCAAGCTTCGCGTGGGCAGTAAGATCGCTGAAAACGGACTTCTAGAACTCCAGATATGGCCAAAACAGTATAAGCTGCGCAGCCTTCCCGGAAAATCCGAATTTTAATCAATTAATTCTCCAAAAACAATAGAAGCATCAACTTTAATCAACATTTTCGTAAATCTGCACAACTAAGCAAAACACATCAAAACTACAACAACTTGAGTCCAAAACAATCAATTTAAGCCGAACGGAGGCATTCCCAGTGGATATAAAATCCACTTATCAATGGACCTGATCAGCTTACATATCTTTCTACCATCCTTTGGATTTACAAAACCTTTAGGTTGTATCATATATACATCCTCTTCAAGGCTTCCATTAAGGAAGGCTGTCTTGACATCCATCTGCCAGATTTCATAATCGTTGTAAGCTGCTATCGCAAGCAAAATCCTAATGGATTTGACCATTGCTACTGGTGAAAAAGTTTCATCATAGTCAATACCATGAATTTGTTTGAAACCTTTTGCAACCAACCTAGCTTTATAGGTCTGGACCTTTCCATCCATGTCAGTCTTCATTTTGAAGGCCCATTTGCACCCAATAGGTTTTACCCCTTCAGGTGGATCAACCAAAGTCCATACTTTGTTTTCATACATGGAATCCATTTCAGATTTCATGGCTTCTAGCCATTTCTCAGAGTTTGGACTGTTCATAGCATCTTGATAGGTAAGAGGCTCATCTTGATCCATGAGCATTATATCACCATTATCGACTAGGAGAAATCCATAATATCTCACAAGCTCATGGCGAATCCTACCAGATCTACGTACAACTTGTGTTTCTTGAGCAATATTCTCTTGAAGATTATCTTGAATATCTTGCTCACGTTCCATTTCCGGTTCAATGTTATCTTGTGGTTCTCGAACTTCATCGAGATTTATTTCCTCCCACTATTTCTTCTAGAGACAAATTCTCTTTCTAGAAATACAGCATTTCGAGAAACAACTATTTTGTTCTCAATTGGATTATAGAAATAGTAACCCTTAGTTTCCTTTGGGTACCCAACAAAATAACATTTATCTGATTTGGGTCCAAGCTTGTCAGAGGTCAAGCGTTTTACAAACGCTTCACATCCCCATATTTTCATAAATGACATGCTTTGACGCTTTCTAGTCCATATCTCATATGGAGTCTTTTGAACCGATTTTGATGGAACACGGTTTAGTGTATATGCAGCGGTTTCTAGGGCATCACCCCAGAAACTTATTGGAAGATCAGCATGACTCATCATCGATCGTACCATGTCTAATAAAGTACGATTCCTCCTTTCAGAAATGCCATTCCATTGTGGTGTTCCAGGAGGAGTGAGTTGTGATACAATACCACATTCCTTTAAGAAATTCTTAAATTCCAGGGTTAAGTATTCACCTCCTCGATCAGATCGAAGAATTTTAATACTCTCAACCTTTTGCTTTTCTACTTCAGCTTTGTATTCTTTGAACTTTTCAAAAGCTTCAGATTTGTGCTTCATTAGATACACATATCCGTATCTACTGTAATCATCAGTAAATGTTATGAAGTAGTAAAAGCCTCCTCTTGCCATAGAACGCATTGGACCACATACATCAGTATGTATTAGTTCTAATCGTTCAGTGGCCCTTTCACCTTGTTTGTTAAAAGGGGCCTTTGCCATTTTACCAAGTAAACAAGCTTCGCATTCATCGTATGATTCAAAATCAAATTTATCCAAAAATCCATCTTTATGGAGCTTGGATATGCAATTCTCATTTATATGGCCTAATCGACAATGGCAGAGGAAGGTTTGATTAGAGTCATTTGCTTTAAGGCGTTTATTAACATTATAGACAGGAGTAAAATTTAAATCTAGAACATATAAACCATTAAACATGCGTGCAATGCCATAAGTTAAATCATTCAAACCAAAAGAGCAACAATTGTCTTTAATAGTAAATGAAAAACCCTTCTTGTCCAAACAAGAAATAGAAATAATGTTTCTGCAAATCGCAGGCACGTAATAACAATTATCAAGTTCTAAAATAAGCCCAGAGGGCAACGATAAATAATAAGTTCCTACGGCTAAAGCAGCAACCTTTGCTCCATTGCCTACTCGTAGGTCAACTTCTCCCTTTGCCAATGTCCTACTCCTTCGCAGTTCCTGCACATTAATACAAATGTGAGAACCACATCCAGTATCCAATACCCAAGATGTTGAAATAGACAAATTGACTTCTATAACATAAATACCTGAATCAGTAGAAATCTTGACAGACTTCATCTTCTTCAGATCCTCCAAGTAGTTAGGACAGTTCCTCTTCCAGTGACCAGGCTTGTTGCAATAGTGACAATCACCCTTGTCAGCCTTTGCGACATCTCCCTTCGGCTTTCCAGCCTTTTTGAAGGAGGGCTTGGAAGGAGCAAGAGCTTTTGATGCAACCTTTTTCTTCCCCTTCCATTTCCCCTTTCCCTTAGCACCTTTCTTGCCCACCATCATTATGGGAGCTTTCTCAGGTGCCTTGACCATATTTGCTTCAGTGGTCCTCAGCATGGCCAACAATTCCATAGGAGTCTTATCTTGCTCAGTGATATTAAAAGTCATAATAAACTGAGTATAGTCGTTGTTCAAAGATTGCAAGATTATATCGATTTGAGCCTCTCGCTGTAGCGGGAAACCCAAACGAGCAAGGTAATCACAATACCCAATCATCTTTAGAACATGTGGTCCAACTGGTCCGTTGCCCTGCTTGCATGAGTAGAGTGCTTTGCTCGTGTTAAACTTTTCCACACGAGCCTGTGATTGAAACATCATTGAAAGATGTTCAAACATAGCATGTGCATTCATATCCAGATGCTGCTTCTGAAGCTCAGCATTCATTGTAGCAAGCATAAGACAAGCCACATCGTTAGCATCATCAATATGCTTCTGATAAGCATTTTGCACAACACGAGTGGCATTGGCAACAGGGGCTTCAGGTTGAGGATTATCAATCACATAAGATTTCTTTTCCTGCATGAGAACAATTCTCAAATTCCTAGACCAGTCAAGGAAGTTTGATCCTGTCAGCTTGTCCTTCTCAAGGACTGATCGCACAGAGAAAGTGTTTGTGTTTTGTGCCATTTGTTATCTACAATGATAAAATACATAAGATAAGTTAGATTGTTACAATAATTATGTTCAAGTGATTACGGTACATTCAACTTAATATACCTCCCACTATTTTTATCAAATTAATAACCCTCACTATTAACTCGGAAAGTATATGCGAAACTTTACTTTCTAGTGGGCCAAGATCCATATTTTATTATGTCTTGGGTCAGCGTTGGCCGATACTCCCAAAACACAACTATTTAGGTAGACAACATTTGTCAATTATATCTCGTATATAATTCTTGGACAGTTTGGTGAACAACAATTGCTCTAATTTATCAAATAAATTTTCCGCCAAACCTATGCTTCTAAGTTCTCATTTCACAATCCTATCATGATAACTTAGTTAAGTTAGACCCAATTGATTAACATGTCGAATATCACATTTATTCTTTCGCACCTAACCACGATAATTAGGAATGCTTTACTTTGGCAAACCAACTCCTAATGATCTAGGCTTTGATGAGTGTTATTCAATTGGAAAGCATCTAATAATTTAATATTTAATTAAGGGATTTTTAATTAAAACGACCATGATCCCATCATAAAGAGATCCTCAATTTTTCCTTGAATTAAATATTTCAAATCATAGTTCGCTGAATTAATGATTTCCAGGTAGAAAGGTTAACACACAAATGGCATTATTGACACCTTTTAACCTTACAAGAAATTAATCTCATTGTTGACAAAATCATTTCATCTTTGAACTATAATAATTCATATTTAATTACCGTGTTTCATAAACACAGGAATCTCATGATCATTTTGTTTAATCTTCATCTTAAATCGTTACGGATTTTATCTTGTTTAGCATGGCATGGATGACGTATCTAATACATACATACATTCTACTTATTCTAATTAAGCATGCATATCTATCACTACGCATACATATCATCATATGTAAAGTGCATGAATATAAAATCGTGTTTGTTATGGCCCAATCCTATATGATCTTTCCAAGCTAATGTAAAAATCTAGGTCAATCTATGGTGGTTAATAAAACTAAATTATTACATAGTTGGTCTTCATAAATACATGTCTTTATGTCTTCTTTGTGTCAACTGCCTTCATCTCCATTGATCCTTCATTGCATGCCTCCAATGAACTTCTTATTACATAAAATATAAAACATAACTATACTAATGTAATTACATAAGAACTCGAGTTACATTCGAGATGAACAATTACAAAGGAAAAAGAAAACGACATGCAAGTCGTATTTATAAAACCAAACCATAATAAATAAAACCACTAACCTATGGGTCTTAAGGCCATAACCAATCACCATGCTCAATTAACACTTAAGAACATCATAAATCACATTATCATATCATAACATATCAAAATATGTCACAAGCCCAAATTAAAACAAAACCCTAACCCCCGATGGCGGAAATTTTTACAAAATCACGTATCATAATACAAGCAAAACATGTATCAGAATGCAATTCCAGAAGCATGTATCAGTATACAGACGACCTTAATTCCAATTACCAGAAACATGTATCATTATACACGTAACCCTAATCCCTGTTTACGGATCATATCCAATAGCATCCTTCCGACAGTTTATATCATCATACAAACCAAACAGCATACATATGAGTTATGGCAGATTCTAAACATACTATTATCGTTATATCAGATTACATGCAGATTCATTATATCATCCATATAACATAACTGTATCATGGCATAATATCAGAATAGTATATACAGCATGCATAATATCAGAATATTCATAGATAGCAATCTGAAAGATTACAAACATGCATATATTCGAAAGCTTAAACACATAAACGAATTAAATAACCTCTCGCAAGTAGCTCATGATACCATTGTTCGGTTTCAAGCAATCAAACGCAGCGAAAAACGTGAAAAATAAAAATAAAATTGAAACCCACCGCTAGGATCCATGCGAGAATTGTATATTTGATTCGTAGTTCACAGAAATCAGTACCTTTTTAAAAGCTTTCCGAGGTCTGAGATTGTAGGAAGGATGTTCGATCACCACGTATCCCGCACGAGCGATGTACGTCTCTATCGGTATCCACACGAATGAATTATCGAAGGTAGATGTGTACTAGCACCACTGATCCGTTCTTGCTCTCTCTCTCTCTCTCTCTCTCTCTCTCTCTCTCTCTCTCTCTCTCTCTCTCTCTTTACAGCTAGGGTTTTTATAAAAACGTGAACCCTAATATTGAATCATAATTTCATTATATAGTGAGAGTGAAAACGAATCCTAAGTCTAGTATAAATCAGAATTTTGACAAATCCGAAATTCTATCTTTTTAATACTTTAAGTCCAACTTAAAGTCTTAATAAAATAATTTCAGATTTTATTCTAATTTAAATTAGAGTTTTATCTAATCCGAAATTCGTATTTAAAGCTTATTAAGTCTAACTTAAAGTCTTTAATAAATATGATTTCGAATTATATTTATTTATAAATTCGAAATTCAGTATTTTAATTAATTAAGTCAAACTTAATTTAATTAAATAATTTCGAATTATATTTGATTTAAATTAAATCCGAATTTAATTTAAATAATCCTTCATTCATTCTTTTGTGTGACCCTATAGGTTATTATTATATTGCCAACAATTTTATTTAATAAATAAAATCGTAAACAATGAGCGGCATCTAGTAATACATCATTGTTACCCAAATAATAATAATTAAATCGGTGAATCGATTTCGCCTTTCGTGAATAATGTACAATGTAATATAATCTCTTTAACCTTGATATTATAGATTAAACTAGAGGCATGGAATGTGTCATCCTCGTCATAATTTAATCTTTATTTTCTTGATCGATGAGTAGACTATTCAAACAAATCATTATTTGAGCACGACCATGCATTTCATAGTCTCACTCAAACAAGAGGCCAATAATATCACTCCTATATATATATATATATATATATATATATATATATATATATATATATATATATATATTAAGGAGGGTTAAATTCCATCTAGATCATTCACATTTCTCATACGATTTATAATATACCCAAGACCATCTTTATCATTACCCGATTAAAGATAACTTTTGATAGAATCAAAGTGTATTAATTCTCATATAGAAATGTAATGACTTCAGGTCTAAGGATCATTACATCATTATCACATTGAGATTCATAATGACACATTTAATCATTCCATGTTGAATCTCATAGTGGGTCTATCCAGTACATCGTACTCATACATGTACCTATGCATTGACTTTAGTATCATCATACTTATAATCAATGAGAAGTGATCATCAGTCAATCAACATACTAGTCTCGATGTATTATTATTGTCCCAATAACAATAATACTTGACTAGGGATATTCAAGATTATTATACTGTATATTATCTCATAATTATATAGTTCGTATCAATAATCTAGGGACATTTATTATACTAACAATTATATCACAGTAAATACTAAGCATAATAAAACATCAATATAATCAAAATAGAACATAAATGTCAAAGACGAAGTTTAACTAAACTGAAATGTATTGCCTTTAGAGCACCTACACTAACAGTAACTAATCTGTGAGTATACAAATAAACAATTGCAGAAGCATCACTTGTTGATTCTCATAATAGTTTCCTTTGTTTGATATATGAAGTTGATCGGTATCATCTCTGTTTTTTACTGAGTTGTTGTTAGTATCTCTATTTTACTGACTTGATGTTAAATTTGATGTTAAATGAGTGGAGACGATACTTTTAGCAACATATTTAGGCTATTAAATACCACGGTTTTCTTGAATAGCCATTGAAACTGTGAAGGGTGAAACATGTTTCAAATGACACACTAAATGGCAAAAGTTGTTTCGTGTTTTTTCGCGAGTTGTTCTCTGATTTGAATTTTTCCAATTGCATACAGAAATGCTGAAAGCATATTGGTTTCTAATTACATATGCACACATTCACAAAGGGGGTTTATGTGTTAATTCAAATATAATTAACAATTTGTTATTCTTTTCCTTGAAACCTGAGGTTTTAGGTTCAGTTAAGTGAATGCAAACCATACACTAGGCATTATTTAAGGAAATTCTGTTGCAATGTTTACAACAATTCAGTTGTTCTAGCAGGTGGGACAGGATTCTCTCGGGCTATAGGCAGTAGTGAGCCGGAATTTGGTTAAGATCAAATGGCTACAGAAGATATCAATTCCATTCAATTTTAATATGTTCTGTTTCTTTTTGAATTGGGAATTTGGAAAATTTTCTTGTTTGAAATGGCAAACAAAAAAAATATTAAAAAATTTGAGGGAGAAAGATGTGTTTTAAGTTGTATTATAGAAAACATTGGAACACCAACACCAAAATTATATTAAATTAACTTCATTAATTCCAATAATTCATTCAACAAATCATCCAATAGACAGAAATTCCCCAACTTTCGAGCCCTAAAATTCCTAAACCCAACTACACACATCACCAACCTAATCATCAAAAATTCACATTACTAAGCTTCATTACATATGATTCATGAGAACACAAATAACATATTAATTTCATTTAGTAGACGCCTTCACAATTTGCCATATTGCAACGAACAGCGAAATCAATGCTACCAACACACCCAAGGCTACCCTAACCCTCCTAGCCCCAGCACCAATAAGAAAATACTCAATCAACCCCCAGATACCACCCCAAATACCATCCTCAACAACCGGATCTTCAATCCCTTCGCCAGCAACCACCGGAGCGGCGATCACTGGAACGCCGACCACCGGATCGTCGGCCTACGGGAGTCCAGCGACGATCTTTTGGTCGCCGGATACCTGGAATCCTTGACCTCCTCCCTGGTTACTCATTTTTATCACCCCAAATGAGATTGTAGTAGGGATGGTGGTGGTGGTGGGTACAACTCGGGTGGGGCGCGGAGTTGGGTTGGTGGTGGGTGCAGCTCCGGTGGGTGTGGGGCGTTTTGGTGGCAGAGTTGGCTTGGTGGTGGTGGCTGGTGGGGTGGGGTGGGGTAGGAGTTGGGGTGGTGGTGGTGGCTGGTGGGGTTGGGCTGGTGGGGGTGGAGGGAAGTAAAGAGTGGAGTTGGGTTGGGTTGGGTTGGGTTGGGGAGGGTGGGTTGGGAGGGTGGGTTGGTGGACTGAACAAGGGAGGGTGGTGGGGGGAGGGTGGACTGAACAGGGGAGGGGGGAGTGGAAGGCATGGTGGAGAATGGAGATTGAATAAGGGAGGGTGCAGTGTAAGTGAAAAGGAAAGAGGATGAAGGGGTAAGTAATTTATGGTGGATTGGTAACTTGTTCCCCAAGAATGGGGAACAAAAATTTTTTTCCATCATGTGATGTGTGTCTTCTTTGGGTAACTCCAGTTGTTTATCAATGTTCTTAATATTTGTAGGTTGTGGTCAGTAGCCTTGTTTTGAATTAGTTTAGATAGCTGTTAACTTACTCTACATAACAGTTTAATTTACTCTGGAGATATTTTGAGTTAGTGTTGGTTTGTCTAGAGGTTCCACAGCCCATTTCTCAAGAACCCCCAAAAGAAGTGCAAATGGAGAAGGTGAGGTTTACAAGATTGTGCAGCAAAGTTTCAGAAAGATTTCACTTACTCCCTCTATCCCATTCATTTCTATATGTTTTTTTTAAGAGTGTCTGATATGCATTTTAAGGTGAATAACTAGTATAGTTACATAACTTATTTTTAAATTTTTTTTTTGTATAAACATAGGATTGTTCTATTTTTATACAAAAAAAGAAAATTGTAAAAATAAGTTATGTAACTATAGTAGTTAAGAGCCTTAAAATGTGTGTCACGTCCCCGTCCCACAATGTATATAATTCATTGGGACGGACGGAGTATGAATTATGATATTTTTCTTACACAGTGCTTACAAACTGATATTATTGTGATGAAGTTCATAAAATATACCTATCCATCAAATACTAGCTTATGATAAACATTATTATTACATCAAATTATCAAGTATATTTCTACGCCAGGAAGAATCAACTTAACCTGTATAATGTGTTTTTGGTAATCTTTGCAGCCAGTTGTGTTGTCACAATTAACCCCACATCATCAACAATTAGCAACTCAATGTGAACAACAATATTTCCCGATGGCTAGTGCTGCAAAAACTAATGGGGTGCCTCAAGCAGATGCTGGGATCAGAAATCAACCTAATTTTAACAACAATCATAAGCCGGCCCAGAATTGGAGAAACACAGTCAAACCAGTTCCTCCAAAAACGACGCAAGTCATCTAGCTGAGCTGGAAGATGATTCCAGCTGTACATCTACTCATGCACATGTGGCAAGCCAGTTGGCATGAGTTTGTTACAAAGTTAGTTTATTGTACATCTGAGAGATATAGAGTAGTGTTTTGAGCTGTAGAGTTAGTTAGTTCATTTCTATTTTATGCAGTTTTATATAACACAATGGAGATTCATCTTATACTTGATTAAGCTTTGTTAATGGAGTCATCTTCTACATAGAACATAATTCAGTTTTATAGTAGTGACAGTACCAATTATTCAGTTGATTATGGTTTAAAAAGTATATGATTTAATGTTGGGGTTTTATATGATCACATCCAAATTGCTATTTTTAGTCTCAAATTTTCTTTCTCATAATCCTTTTTAAATCTTTGTGATAGTTTGGGAATGTTCAACCTTCATATCATGTTGGGAACTCAGCATCATATACGAAATCGAGGCATGCATAAGCTGGAAGCTATTACATTATAAATTAATGATACAAGCCCTTTTTCAAGTGTACCAACTTCTAGAGTAATACTAGATCAAAAACAGTTGAACATAAGAAACCAAACAATGGAATAAACGAAAAATTATGGCTTAGTAAGTCATTATACGCTACGTTTTGATTATTACTAATTCTGAATTCATGTTGCAGCATTAATTTAATTTCTACACTTTTCTTCTTTATACTTCTGCCGATGTCTACTAAAATAATAATTTTTATTGCTAGAAGAGAATAGGATCATACTTTTCATGATACATCCAACTCCAGTCAGATCGGTACTATAGGCATCATCATAGCTCACAACTTTCTGAAAGCACTACCTTGGTTCCGTAAAATTATGGTAGAGTTTTAGATTTTTCGATCTCATCAATCAAACTCTGTCTGAAGATTGTTGACTAGTATTATACATTTTCAGTTTTTACTAATTTAGAAGTTTGTTAATCTAGTTGTTTAGTATAATACTCTCTTTTTGAACGTAAAGGGGGTTTTCTGTTGGGATTATAATTAATCTAAACATATTCAAATGTTTACTTGTTTGTTTTGTTTATTTGAATATGCCAATGTTCTTCTAGTCAACGTTGGCTTGCTTGTCTTGGTGTCTTGGTCTCTAGTGCTTGCAGGAATCTAGCCATAATATATGGCTTGATATATGACATGGATATGGGACATGATTTCCTGTTTGTAGGAACTTTATTGGCCCTAGTCCTATTTATAGTATCCTTTCTCATTGTTATTAAACATCCGATTGTGAGCTTTCCATATTGTTAATCATTCAAGTACTACCTTCTCTACATACACACTTTAAACCTTACATCTGGTATCAGAGCATCAATCACCTGTGAGTTACATTCGAGTGCTTTGTTCAAATGGAGGCAAGCAAAAGCAAAGAGGGTACTTTTGGGCTGAGCTATCCAACGCTTACAAAAACAAACTACACCATTTGTGCCATAAAAATGAAAGTGTTTATGCAGGCTCATGGGGTGTGGGATGCAATAGATCCAAAAGATACTAAAGCTGCACTCGATGACAAGATAGACAAACGTGCTATGGCTGTTATTTATCAAGGCATACCGGATGACATGCTGTTATCGATTGCTGAGAAAAAGACATCCAAAGAGGCATGGGGAGCAATCAAAACGATGTGTCTGGGAGTAGATAAGGTCAAGAAGGCAAAGGCTCAAACACTCAAATCAGAGTTTGAGTCACTAAAAATGAAGGACTCGGAACAGCTGGATGATTTCTGTATGAGACTAAATGGCTTGGTTACAAAAATCAGGTCATTGGGAGAAAAAATCGAAGAAGAATATGTGGTGAAGAAACTGTTGAGGGCCGTCCCAACCAAGTTCCTGCAAATTGCCTCTACGATCGAGCAGTTTGGGAATTTGGATATTATGTCTATAGAGGAAGTTATAAGTTCATTAAAAACACACGAGGAACGTTTGCAGGGGCAAACAGAGAACAACGAGGGGCAACAACTTTTACTAACAGAAGATGAGTGGTTTAAGAAGGAGAGTGGCAACGAAAGGCTACTTCTCACTAGAGAAGAATGGTTAAAAAAATCTGGCAAGACAAGCACACCCAGCAGCAGTGATTATCGTGCAAAGGATAGCCGAATCACCCGTGATAGGAGCCAAGTTCAGTGTTACAACTGTGGAGGTTATAGGCATTATGCAGTTGAGTGTCGCAAGCCAAGAAAGTTTAGACAAATGAAGGGTGAAGTAAATCTGACACAAGCAAATGACGACGAACCTGCATTATTGATGGTTATGTGTGAAAATAATGCAGACGAGTTGATCCTCTTCACTGAGGGCAAAGGTTCAAGCGATGTCAAAGAAGTTGAAGAGAACATGTGGTATCTCGACAATGGAGCTAGTAACCACATGACAGGGCGTCGAGATAAGTTTGAAAAATTGGACAGAACGGTGAAAGGAGAAGTGAAATTTGGCGATGGCTCTATGGTCAAAATTGAAGGAAAGGGGTCGATCAGAATCAAGTGTAAAAATGGAGAAACCAGGGTGCTGAACGGAGTGTATTTCATTCCCAGTTTACGAAACAACATAATCAGCCTCGGACAGTTATCTGAGGAGGGAAATAGAGTAGAGATGAATGGAGAAAACTTGTGGGTTTATGATAGTTGTGGGAGATTACTCATGCAAGTTCAACGGTCAGTAAATCGGCTTTACAAAGTTCAAATTGAAGACACACAGGAAAGGTGCTTGCTAACAAAAGGAGAGGAGGAAGCATGGCTGTGGCATCAACGTCTCGGGCATGTAAATTTCAAGGCAATGCACCTAATGACAAAGGAACACATGGCTCATGGAATGCCTCTAATCAGTCAGCCAACATATTTATGCAGTGGTTGTCTCATGTCAAAACAGACTCGTAAGCCTTTCCCATCTCAAACTCATTATTTTGCTAAAAATGCTTTGGAATTAATACACTTAGACCTATGTGGACCAATATCTCCTCCCACACCAGCTGGGAACCGTTACTTTATGTTGTTAGTAGATGATCATACTCGAATGATGTGGGTACACATGCTTAAAACAAAAGACGAATCTTTGTCTTGTTTCAAAAAATTTAAATTGTTGGTTGAGAATGGTGCGAAGCAGAAAATTCAGGTATTAAGGACGGATCGTGGCGGTGAATTTTGTTCCAAAGAGTTTCAATCTTACTGCGAGGAACATGGCATAACAAGGCATTACACAGCGCTCTACACACCTCAACAAAACGGTGTTGTAGAGCGCCGTAACCGCACGGTGGTTGCCATGACAAGAAGCTTGCTCAAAGAAAGAAACGTGCCTTCAAAATACTGGGGGGAGGCTGTCAAACATGCTATTTACATTTTGAACAAGGTGCCCACTCGAACAATGTCAAACATCAGTCCACACGAGGCGTGGTATGGACAAAAACCAAGTGTTGCTTACTTGAAAGTGTTCGGCTGCGTTGCTTATATGAAAATACCAGCTGTTCACACAAAAAAACTCGATGATAGAAGCAAATTGGTTGTGCATTTTGGCAGAGAACCAGGAACAAAAGCGTATAGATTATACGACCCAACTTCTGGGAAAATACATGTTAGCAGGGACGTCACGTTCGATGAAGCTAAAGAATGGCAATGGAACATAGAAAACAATCATGAGACTGGTGCACCTGGGCAATTTTACTTAGAAGAATTTGTCTCAACCACACACGATGAATTCACTCCCACCACACCAGCTCCATCAACTCAGTCTGAGTCTGCAAATTCTTCCCCAATTTCCCCAACTACATCTGCATCCATATTATCAACTCCTCAACCATCAACACAACGTTTTGGCACTATTGACTCTGCCTATTCCAGCAGCTCAGATGACAGTAGTGAACAGCCAAGGAAGTTTCGATCACTTACAGATATTTATGATCACACAACGGAAGTTGAGCTAGCAGACGGGTTATTACTCATGGGCATAGATAAGCCAGTTTGTTTCGAACAAGTAGTAAAAGAAGAGGCCTGGAAAGCAGCGATGAACAAAGAAATCGAGTCAATCGAGAAAAATCAAACTTGGGAGCTCGTGGATTTACCACAAGGACACAAGGCAATTGATCTAAAATGGATTTTCAAGTTAAAGAAGGACCAACATGGCGAAGTGACAAAACACATGGCTCATCTCGTTGCGAAAGGATACGTGCAGCGCTATGGTATAGATTACGAAGAAGTCTTTGCACCGGTTACTCGATTGGAGACGATACGTTTACTATTGGCCTTGGCAGCTAAACATGGTTGGGAGGTCCATCATCTTGACGTCAAGTCCGCATTCTTAAATGGCATCATTCAAGAAGAAGTGTATGTTTCACAACCAAAAGGCTACGTCCAAAAGGGTCAAGAACATAAAGTTTACAAGCTACTCAAAGCCTTGTATGGTCTTCGTCAAGCCCCGAGGGCCTGGTATTCTCGACTTAATCAATACTTGCTGAAACTTGGTTTTGTCAAATGCCCTTTCGAGCATGCTGTTTACATCAAAAGGGATGGTACTGCATCTTTAATTATTGGTGTCTATGTTGACGATCTCTTAGTTACAGGCACGAGTTTGTCAGCCATTGCCAAATTCAAGGGGGAGATGAGTCATGAATTTGACATGTCTGATCTTGGCAAGCTATCTTACTACCTGGGTTTGGAAGTCACTCAGAATAAAGATTTCATCGAACTATGTCAGTCTTCATATGCAAAGAAAGTCCTTGAAAAAGCAGGACTGGCGGACTGCAACCCAGTTAAGTTCCCTATGGAGCACAAGCTGGCTCTTCACGCTGACAATCTGGGAAAACCTGTGGATTCTACCCTCTACAAGAGTATGGTTGGCGGACTGCGATACTTGGTGCACACACGGCCTGACATTGCTTTTGCCGTGGGCATAGTAAGTCGCTATATGGAGAAACCTACTAAGCTACACTTAAGCGCTGTAAAAAGGATATGTCGATATGTAAAAGGAACACTACACTATGGTTTGATCTACAAACGAGGACAAGGTAACTACATTTTGTCAGGATACTCAGATAGTGATCTAGCAGGTAGTACGGATGACAGAAAGAGCACTGGAGGGATGGCATTCTATCTGGATGAAAATCTGATCACCTGGGTGTCTCAAAAGCAACGTTGTGTGGCTCTTTCGTCGTGTGAAGCCGAATTCATGGCAGCCACAGCTGCTGCTTGTCAAGCCATCTGGATCCAACGTGTTCTCAGTCACATTACAAATGTCAAGCCAGGACCAGTCATCTTGTACATCGATAACAAGTCGGCAGTTGATCTAGCACGTAACCCTGTGTTCCATGGAAGAAGCAAACATATCGACCTGAGGTACCATTTTATCAGAGATTGTGTCGAACAGGGTGTGATTGTTATAAAACATATTAATACAAATGAGCAGCGCGCAGACATTCTCACCAAAGCACTAGCAGCAGCAAAATTTGAAAAGATGAGAAATTTGTTGGGAGTCAAAAGTCTTGAAGATGTTTAGATTAAGGGGGAGTATGTTGGGATTAATCTAAACATATTCAAATGTTTACTTGTTTGTTTTGTTTATTTGAATATGCCAATGTTCTTCTAGTCAACGTTGGCTTGCTTGTCTTGGTGTCTTGGTCTCTAGTGCTTGCAGGAATCTAGCCATAATATATGGCTTGATATATGACATGGATATGGGACATGATTTCCTGTTTGTAGGAACTTTATTGGCCCTAGTCCTATTTATAGTATCCTTTCTCATTGTTATTAAACATCCGATTGTGAGCTTTCCATATTGTTAATCATTCAAGTACTACCTTCTCTACATACACACTTTAAACCTTACATTTTCGAGAGAATCATTACCCCTATAGTCAGGCACACATGTGTTCACTAAACCCTCGACCTCCCACTGGAATGAGAGGGGGTGATACTGCTGGAGTTATATCAACTAATGTTTTTTTTGTACTTGTATAAATTTTGATTCATTCTCATCATTAAAATGATCGACTCGGACAAAAATGAACTTTTCTATGGGACCGAAGAAGTGAATTTATTCAGTTTATACCATGTATGTCCGCATTGGAACATAAACATATGGCTGCACTTGTCAGATCTATTTCTGGTGTGCATTCAGACACGAGTTCAGCAGAACGCTGCGTTCTGAGGGATCAGCAAGTCCAACGATTAGGCGTCAGACAGCATCAACGAGGTCACCAAGTATTCCAACTCAGCTAGGCGGAGATTATGACTTTTCTTCACTAGTGCAAGGAATGTTTGGTAAAAGATGATATCCATATAATCTCCTTGGTAATTCTTTTTTTTAAATGAATTACTTTGTAATAGCAGATGAAATTCAGGCAATGTTTTTGATTCCTGGCAGTATACTGGTTGTTGCTACCAGTTGATCAGTGTGTGCAGTATTTTTTTTTTTTTTGAAACAAATCGTACTTGCATTACTTAGAAATTATCACTTTCGAGTACATAATTAATAAATGCAGGAGGAGTGACAAACCACTCTACATATGATATAGAATTTGTGCAGCATTTGCAAGCAAAAGAACCACACGATTCGCAAAGTATTTATTGAGAAGAGATAGTATCAGTTTAGGGGCTATTATTATTATTTCATTTTTTTGTGTGTTTAAAGGGCTGTTACTTTTATATGGTTTCAGTACAAGGAGTACATTATAATCTAGAGTCAAACGTCATGAACATCTTCCTAAAGCAATGAGTATTAGCAAATGCAAATCAATTGTGAATTTTAAGTATAAATGAAATTACAGGGGCATGTTATTCCAAGTTTATTGACAAAAAGTTGTGAGAATTTGAATGCTAAAATATTATTCCAAGTTTATTGCATTACACCGAAAAATTAGCATTTTAAAAATTGTTCGATTTTTTAAAATTTGTCGATAAATCACCGATTTATCGTTAAAAAATATTTGATCGATTTTAATTTTTAAAATTCAATTTATCAATATGAAATATTATTTTAAGTAGTATATTATATTATAAATTAGACTAATTTATTAAATATTATTAAAATATTAAAATTTATCCGATTTTTTTTTTCAATTTATCATTCCGATAAATCATCGATTTACCGATAAATCGCTATAAGGTAACTAAACCAATTTACTCCGATTTCTGAAATGTACAACCATACGAAAAACCATAAAAATAATACTAATAATTTTATAAAGAGTAAAAAGCACTTCGTGTACTTCAATTTTACCGAAATCTGCACTTGGGATACTGAATTTCAAAAACTCCTATTTGTAATACTGCACTTTCAAACTTTTTGCGAAGTGTGTACTTCCGTCAATTTCCCTCTAACGCCGTTACTTTGGCGAGGGCAGTTTGGTCCTTTCAGCCCTAAAATCAAAATAATTAAAAATCTGCACTTGGAAATTACTTTTATAAAATACATTATAAAATCAAAATAATTAGAGAAGTAAATTGAACTTTTACCACAAAGGAAAAAGTAATTTCTTTTTAATATAACTGTCATGGTAAAATAGTAATAAGTTAAAACCATAGCTGTTTACCACACAACACTCATAACAGATCAATTACAGGTTTTTAAATAAAACAAAATGAAAAAAAATCAAGAACAATTATGACTGTTCTTCAATTCTGCAGAAACCGGCCAACTGCCCAGTTTCCGGCCGGCCATCTCGACTTCCGGCGAGCATAAACCCACCCCATTTACTCTTGTTTTTGCACGTTCTGCTTGGTATTTCAGTCAAAAATTCAAGCTACACGTCCCCGTAACACCTCTGATACCAAATCTTCGCGAAAATAACCACAACAATTAACCTCCGGCAAAATTAACGCACATTCCGGCGAACTTCGACTTCGCCTCAATCCTAAACCAAATCAAGTGTTTGATATGCCAAATTAAATCTAGAAATACATAAAATCTTTCCATGGTTTCATTGTTCACGAACAAGCAGCATATTTGAAGAACGATTCAATACAAAATTTCGAAATAAAATTTAACTCGAACTACAATATCTAGCAAAAGAATGACACAATCATTGATGCAAAACGATTATATGTCATCCCCTAATGCTATAGGAATCATCAGAACAATCCAGAAAATCAAAAAATCAAAAACCCCTAATTTTAAGCACATGAACCCTAAAATTCGAAATATAAATTAAAATTTATAGAAAATCGAGATGATAATCTGGGTAGATGTTGACAACAAATTCAGATAGTAGATGTTATAGGCTTCGATTTGGTTATTCGAACATCAAAAATAGAATCCAATATCACCTCCAACCGAATGATCAATCCTCAAGAACACCATTCAAATTTGATTTTTGGAAAGGACCAAACTGCCCTCGCCAAAGTAACGGCGTTAGAGGGAAATTGACGGAAGTACACACTTCGCAAAAAGTTTGAAAGTGCAGTATTACAAATAGGGGTTTTTGAAATTCAGTATCCCAAGTGCAGATTTCGGTAAAATTGAAGTACACGAAGTGCTTTTTACTCTTTTATAAATGTTCAAGACTTTTACCAAGTCAGCTGATACGCTTACGTAATTTGGTTTATTTATTAATGATAATTGTGGATTAGAATAAAATATTGTTTTCCTACTGGTACTTAACGTTGAGTAGATGTATGTTGTCTAAGCATGATATGCGACAGCAGGAACAGTCCAAGCAGGACTTCTAAAAATACAAACAAACGCTACAGAATGCAGAACTAGTTGAAATGAATTAATCATGCATATTAGGAGGTATTGTCAAACAGATTAGCTGCCAGCAGCAAACCTTGCTTACCACCAACTTTTCGCAAAGTTTAGTTTTAAGTTATAACTAATCTTTTGCGTTTACTGTGCCCCAAAAGTATTAAGACGGGGATCGTGTAATTATAAATTTGGCTTCTAAACCTCACCTCCCGAACTACAGATAATATGCAACTACAGAAAAATGTGAAAATAAAACAGATAGATCGATGATTTCGAGGTTAACCAACAATTTGTTCAGCTGCATAAAATATACTAAAAGCTCACTCAACTTGCAATAATCTAACAGAAGCATGCATTTGGCTACTGTCCAAGCACAACATTCAAGTCTTCATATATAAAATTCAACTTACTTGTTTACAGTTTAATATAAATGGGCTGCAAACACATTCTTACAAGCTATTGACCAATCAAAGGCAAGCTTTGGGCAATGTTTCGGTGTATTTTAAATTGATGAAGAATTTAACTAGTCCGCTACGTCCTCCAAGTGGCAGAAAACCAGGCTTGTTCAACTAGCCAACAAAGCTGCCACCTACAAGAACATTACAAACAGAAGCAGTCAATAGTCCATGACAATATTCTAACATGGAAGTTGTCGTCAAGAGGTTTAAACCTAGCGCTGCATTGATCACGTAAAGAGCAATGAATATAAAGTCAATGTGAAGTCTGAACAGCTAGCTATAGACTACATGGATATGACTCTACCTCCTCTTGTGATTTCTTCAGGCTTTCTTCCAGTTGGGCCTTTGCTGGAATCACTGATTCACATCTCTAATGAAGTTGCATCAATTGAAAAGTTTCCGGTTGTACAGGTTAAGAATCTGTCGATGATGATAAGAAGGGTAAAGCTTCTTTCTTCATTGTTTCAAGAAATTCAAGAAACGAATGCCCCGCTTCCACCATCATCAATTTTGTGTCTCACTGAGCTGTTTTCTGTGATCAGAAGAGTGAAATTGTTGATAGATGGTTGCAAAGAAGGTAGTGCGTTGTGGAACCTCATGCAGACAGATCATATCTCAAATCAGTATCATGTAACAGTGAAAGAGATGGGAAGCGCGTTAGATATCTTACCTCTTAGCTTGCTTAAAATAACAACTGATACAAAAGAGCAAGTTGAGCTTCTTCGGAAGCAAGCAAAGAGGGTTGAATTGTTTGTTGAACCTCGAGAAATTCAGAGAAGGGAGGAGCTTTTTCTAATGATGGCTAGCTATAATGACAGAAACAAGAAAAACACGGGTTTAACTGATTTTAACAAAATGAAACAGATTTTGATCAGCATTGGTGTGAGAAGTCCGTTGGATTTCGAGGAAGAGATTTCAAAGCTTGAGGCTGAAGCAGAGAAGCAGGCAGGAACAGGTGGCCTTGTAGTTGTTTCCAATATCAAAAATCTTACGTCTCTTATTTCATTGTCGAAATCCATAATTTTTAGCAGGGAGGAAAAAGAGAAAGTCCCAGAGGATCTGAAGCAATCTTCAGCATCAAATTGGCAACATGATCACTCTTCATCATCTCAGTCATCATTCAACATCCCTGATGAGTACCGTTGCCCAATATCACTAGACTTGATGAGAGATCCGGTGATTGTAGCATCAGGACACACTTATGATAGAAATTCAATTGCCCAGTGGATAAATACAGGGCATCACACATGTCCTAAGAGTGGGCAGAGACTTATTCATATGGCACTGATACCGAATTATGCACTAAAGAGTCTAATACATCAGTGGTGTGAAGAGAACAACATAACAATAGCTGAATCTACATCTCCTTCTGACTTGGATCGGAGCAGTGGCAAGAGAGATTTACAAGAGAAAGCTGTAGATCATATTTCTGTCACAAAAACTGCAAGTGATGCAGTCAAGATGACGGCAGAATTCCTTGTGGGCAAATTAGCAACAGGATCACCAGACATCCAAAGACAAGCTGCATATGAGCTCCGTTTACTAGCAAAAACTGGTATGGAAAATCGCAGGATGATTGCAGAAGCAGGAGCAATACCATTTCTGGTCACACTGCTAGGCTCCAATGAGTCAAGAATCCAGGGGAATGCAGTCACTGCTCTACTAAACCTTTCCATATTTGACAACAACAAGATTCTAATAATGTCTGCAGGGTCACTTGACAGCATAATACATGTACTTCAATCGGGGAAAACCATGGAAGCAAGAGAAAATGCAGCAGCAACTATCTTCAGCTTGTCCATGGTAGATGATTACAAGGTAATCATTGGCGCACATCCTAGAGCAATTCCTGCATTGGTGGAGCTCCTTGGAGATGGCACTACAGCTGGAAAAAGGGATGCTGCAACGGCACTTTTTAACCTTGCAGTTTATAATGTAAACAAGGCAAATGTTGTGGTTTCCGGGGCCATTCCATTGCTCATTGATCTGTTGATGGATGACAAGGCAGGTATAACTGATGATGCCTTGGCAGTGCTTGCCCTTCTTTTGGGGTGCTCCGAAGGATTGGAGGAGATTAAGAAGAGTAAAGTATTGGTGCCTCTTCTTATTGATTTGTTGAGGTATGGATCCCCCAAGGGCAAGGAAAATTCTATAACACTTCTGTTAGGCCTCTGTAAAGATAGTGGTGAGGAAGTTGCAAGGAGATTATTAATGAATCCGAGAAGCATTCCTTCTCTCCAAAGCTTGGCTGCTGATGGATCATTAAAAGCTCGAAGAAAGGCTGATGCTCTGCTTAGATTGCTCAATAGATGTTGCTTTCAATCTTGAAATCCTGTCAGATAACAGTGACTACTAAGTCTAAAAGAAAATTAAAGCCGAAAAGAGAGAAATGTAAATTTATGGAGACACTTTTATTGTATATGGAAATTTACTTGTGCTACACTGTCATTGGACCTCATTTCAAATTCATCTAATGATTCATTACTACGAAGTAAGAACTCTATAGTCTAGTTGCCTAAGTTTCTACCAGAAGATAACAAAATAATGTTTTTGCAACCACAGTGCATTTTATTTATGAGTTCATCATACTTAATTTCCACAATCAAATCATATACCATTTGTGATTTAGTTATATTACGACAATTGTTGGTACTCGAAACTATTGATACACACAGTCCAAAACCGCTATACTTTGTTCGACAGACACTTTGCTGGACGGAAAGCCAACGGTCCTGCAACATAAACCTCAGCTTCATAATGTTGTCCAGAGACAGTCTTATTTTCAGAACGAAGAGCCGAACCGTCAAGTCCTCTGCTATAATTCACATTTGTAGGAAAATCACAAAAAACATTTGGAGACGAAACAAGCCTTACAATGCATGACTTGATAGGAAGTGTCAATTCATTTTTGCTAATCATAAATCCCTGCAGTTCTGCATACAAGTGCCCTTCCTCATTCGCTTCAAATGTCTTGTAAAAATTAACATCATTTTCGACATCAACGCAAAGAACACTAATGACAGCGCCATTGATAGGATTATCAAATGAAAATTTCTGTGATCCGACAAGTTCACAGCTCTGGCAATAAACCATTGATTCCACCACCACATTGATATTCTTCTCGGAATCTGATGCCTTGCGTGGACCATAATAAAAGACATTAGTACTATTGCTTGCTGATATGGATGGGAAGATGGCCAGTGCAAACACTAGGAAGATTACATATAATAAAACTGAACATTTGGAATTAGTTGCCATTTCATAAAGACAGACAAGGTTATATAACTTATGAACACTGATCAAAGCTATCAGAAGAATTATTTTGTTGAATGTATAGAGTTGTGCAGGGGAAGTATATATATAATGTAAGGAAAATGCTAGAGAACTCAAATATTCATATACGTCCAAATATTTGGTAACTTTCCTAATAAAATAATGTACGTCCACGAATTAAAACGTGCCAACTATACATTTATATGCCAACTCAATGATGCCACACATCATTTGGGAAAATTTTTTGGAACTTTTTTCGGGTTCTCTAACATTACTCATAATGTAATGCAGAAGTGGGCTAAATCTTAGTTGGGACAGACGTGTGTAGGACTAACAGCTTTATTAAGTTGCAAGCGTTTAAAATGTTCTTTAAACTTTAATATGCTTGATGAGCTTAGTGTAGTTGTCAAGATTTAGTTGATCATGTATTTCTAGATTTTCTAGTTCAAATCTGGTTAATACTTATTCAAATCCTCGAGGTCCTTGCATACTATAATTTGGTATTAATCTTTTTGTTAGTATATTACATAACCTCTAAGATTTTGTATTGACCCAGACCAACTATAATTTCGTCAACACACACAATGTGTAGTTTTTTTTTTTTTTTTTTCTCTTTTTTGTAGAAATAAAACATAATTAATGGAATATAAATGGGATGTGAGAATCGATTTGTTATTTTTTTTAAAAGACAGGATCCTCATCGCACGGCATATCCTAATTTGCATGGCTTTCTTGGATGGTGAAGAAATGAAGTACTAATGGTTTTTAAATGACCTGAGTCTGGTATATATGTTAGGCGACAGAGTTGGCTTGATACATAAACAACTTTCGATGAGTACACTCACATTTAATTTCGAAATTTCACATTTCGATTTACAGAAATAAACGAGTCAAAGACGAGCAGACACATGTTCTGCTCGTTTACTGCCTTTCAATCCAAGAGCAACCACACTCAGACTCAGTCACTCACATTTGAGTTAAAAAAGTTCACATTTGAATTCAAAAGGGGGGAAAGGAGACAAACACAAGCACGCACAGGTTCTGCTCATTTAGTGCCTTCCGAACCAAGAGTATAGAAAGACCTAATGTTGAAAATGACAAATGGAGTTCCAAAGAAATATATATATATATTTGCTTTGTTTTCCAAAACCATAACAGCAAAAATGCACACTAGCTTTAATCAGTTATATTTCCATCTTAAAAATATGTACACCAGTGAACCTCAGACAGAAACTAAACCGGGACATCGAAATAAAGGGCTGTAATTGTTACTTACAAGATCAACTTCATCCCTTAAGGCTTAAATAGCTTCACTAGACATTATTTCCAGCTCCGCCCACCAAAGAGGTGAAATTTTCGGGACAGCTCCATCAGTTCCGATCCCTGTTATATCTTTGAGTACTCTGGTAACTTCCCGCATTGTGGGTCTTTGTTTCGGATTGGGACAGCAGCAAGATTTTATCACTTTGTCGAACTTTTCGAGCTGTTCAGCATTGTGTGAACTCAAAATTGGGTCAACCATATCTCTAAGTGGTTGTTGTCCTCTCAAATAGTCTGAAGCCCAGTCTTGAAGTGATAAACTGTCCACCAAGTACGGGAGCTTACCAGTTATCATCTCAAATAATATAATACCAAAGCTATAAACGTTAGATTCTGGATTTATTTGCATTTCGGTGGCTGCAGCAGATTCAGTCCACAGACCAAAATCAGATATCTTTGCTGCATAGTCTTCAGTGAGATTTACAGCTGAAGAGTTCAGATTTTTGTGGGACATGGGTGGCTTTAGCTGGTGCATGTGGTCGAGGCAGTATGCCATTCCCATTGCAATCCTCATCCGCATCCCCCAGTCCAAGCGCTCTGCTTCTTTTACTGCAGGACCAATAAACTCTTAAATACAGAAATGCAATGAAATAAGTACAGAACAGAATTCAGGGTAACATATATCACAAACCCAAACTTGGTCCCATAGTAGACATGAACCATGTTCAATTTTTGAAAAGATTACTACTTAGATTTTTATAACATGTAGAAGTACTAAACTGTATCAACTTCCTAAGATAATTTAAATGTCCGCAAACAAAACAAAACAGAATGAGCTGAATTATGAAATTCCAATTCTGAATGACACCATTCTAAGGCTACGACTAAAATACTTACTATGCAAATGCTCAAATAATGTCCCATTAGGAGCATACTCGAAAACCATCATTCTAGTGAAGGGATCTTCTTCTTCACAATATCCAATAAGGTTTACGAAATTCTTGTGGTTTATTTTTGATAATTGATCAATCTGAAAAGAAATTAAAGTGAACCATAAGATTTACATGCATGGACTAAAGTAGTTAAAATTAGTTCTACATGTACCTTCTTCCTGAACTGTGACTGGAAATTCTTAGGCCAATTTTTAGCAGATGCCACTATAAGAGAAGTCACAGCTATTTCAACACCACTGGACAGTGTTCCTTTGTACATTGTTCCCATTGAGGAAGAGCCAATTACATTGCTGAATTCTTCACAAGCTGCTTCAAGCTCTAACCTTTTAAGCTTTGGCACACCTGAGGTTTCACGAGAAACAATTTAAAACATACGAGTCAGATTATAATATGCAAGATAGTTCATTTGAAAAATAAAACGATAAGATTGTAAGAATGTGAGAAAGGAAATATAATATCTATAGAAGTACATTCATGTCATAATTCAACTCCTGTGGAGATGCTCTATAGACAGACCACTGAGGAGCAGACCTTTCACATAATTCAACTTTCTTAGCAACCCCTACTGGAGATGCTCTATTGAGGGACAACTGAGGAGCAGACCTTTTGGGCTTTTACATAAAATAAATGAAAGTTTGGTTTATTTAAAGTAATAGCACTTACCAGTTACAAATGCTTTTTGCAGTTGCCCACTTAATCCAGTGGCCCAAGGTTTGACAACAGATACTTTGCTTCGGCAGAAGTATAATACAATAGCCACAAGAATTAACAATGCAGGACAGCCTACGGCTAGAAATAGTATTAGGAATCTATGCCGATTAGACATTAAACTATTGCCTGATGTACTGTGCCTCTTAGCAGGGGAGTTTTCTGTACGTGAAGTTGGAGATGGTAATACAGTTGGAGGAGAAGTCAGTCCTGTACTTATAACAGCTGAAGGTGCCGGAGATGGTGAAGGTGAGGATGAGGTTGAAGACAAAGAGGAAGGCGAGATAGAGGGCGAAGGTGAGGGCAAAGAAGAAGGCGAAGGCGATAAAGAATCTGATGAGGGTAAAGATGAAAACCAGTTGAATAAATTAGGCATGGTTGTTAGCAGCCTTCTTTGAATAATGTGTCCATCACCAGCAGTTCTCCTGAAACCAATATAAGCAGCTGTTACCAAACTAATTAGCTAATCGAGTACTGGTGATGTACCCTGTTTACATGGTAAGTTATTTGAATTTTGATCAGGAACAAAGTCTGTACAGTATAAATATTGGAAAAAAGCTTTTAGAATTACGGCCACCATCTTCTTCAATTATCACATCTATTGATTTAACTCAGTTGAGTGTAAGATCAGTTATACTGCAATTGTCTGTGAAAAGATGTATATAAACCTACAGTTCCGACATACCATGAGGCTATTCTACCAAAGCATGATGAGGTCTATCTTGAACTAGACAGCTGTTTCTCATTTCTTCGAACTTTAGAAAGTACCTTTATCTCATCAATTTCAGGGGACATGCTAATAGTACGTTGTTGTCTAATAGACTGCACTAGTTTAAATTAAGATAATGCGAGCTCAGATATAGAAGGCAAGCATTCTGTTGAGTTTAAGCTGTTTCAGTATCTTGACTTACAAGATTGACAATCGAAGATTACTTTTAAGGTCAGATGGAAGTGTCCCACCAAATTTGTTGTACCCCAGATCTACAACCTTCAACTTTTTGAGCTCTTTAATGTCTTCAGGAATAACTCCGTAGAAGGAATTATTACGAAGAATACTGCAAGAAATGAGGATTTAATTTATTTAAAATGATTTAAAAGAAGTACTAACTAGTTCTTTACGATACAAACCACATAAGTACTTTAAGCTTACATGGACTCTAGATGAACCAAATTCCGAAGATCAGGGGCTATTGTTCCTCCCAGACGAAGATTTTTCAGGTTCCTGCAAATTGCAAACGATTTTAATAACTCTAAGAACACCAATGTTAAAAGTTTGGAATCTATGAAAGATAAAGCTTAACAAGAAGTAGATACTGACAGTAAAACAGGTTGTTTTAAAATTTTTAAGTGCACACTTACATCATGTCTGCAATAAGATACACACTAGCCATATAAATTAGTAAAATTAGCACATCATATATGGTCATCAAATGACAAAATTGAGTCTTTTTTCAAAAAGCACCTAAAGCATGACGATTTTTTCCTCAGCAATCAAACCCACTAGGCCAAAATACCGATACTGAGAAAGAAACACGGATCTTCAAAGCAATGCAGTGAAGATTTTACAATAAAAAGCATTATCAACAACTCCCCCACACCGAACAATAAAAGCCATACATGGATAAACTTACAGGATAACAACATTTCCCTTCACACACTCGACACCGAACCATGTACATGGATCAACAACTCCATTTTCTTCTTTCCAATTCAACAAAGCCCTGAATGGATCACTCACCACTCTCTCTTTAAATTTCAACAAAGCCAGACCTGCAACAAAACAAACAGCTTACAACACTTCTACCAAGCATACTATTTCCACTTCTTCAAAATTAAATTCAAAAAGGACTACTTAACATAAACAAACCATAACCACTACATTCAATTCTAAACAATAACGAAAACCTCAACTTTACATTTGAAATTTTCTTTACACAATTTCCTCTAAACCATACAATATAAACCACAATTTCAATAAACAAATATATATAGCCTAGGTGCTCGACTCGAGACCAAAAGTCATGAGTTCGAATCCTCACTCACCCTCCTCGTACACTTAAAATCTAAGGGTTAATGATCAAATGAATCACTTATTCCACTTCAATATATCAAGTGGGTCATCGGGAAATTTTTGGTCTCTATTAAGTCACTCAATAGATGAATGGTTGCATTCGGTTAAGCTATATTGGATTTACCGTTAAAATAAACATATTCAGTTACATTAGTCTACGTGGACTTGACATGGGCTTTGACTTGGAATGGAGTGTCATTTGATGTGGATTGTCTACATAGCAATAAAATATTTCAGTTAAAAAAAAGAATAGAGAGGAAAAATGTAAGATCAATTTTTTCTTCTATCATTGTTAAAATTTTAACATAATGTTAGGTATCATCCATCAAGTGATTCAATTGAGACCAAAAATTTTTGGTGACCGGGTTGATATAGTGGAATGGAAGAATAAGTGATCCATTCCACCCTAAAATCTAATGCAACAAAATATATGTAACACACAATCCACACACACACATACATAAAAGAAACCAAATGTACCTTCTTGATTAAGTGACCAAGAAAGATTCAAATTCTGATACACCAAACAAACCATCATCAAAACCTTATGAAATCTAAACAACTCCATCATAAACTACTTCACTTTTCACCTCACCACCTCAATCAAACCAAAATTTTCAATACAAACTCAAAAAACACCATCCACTTGACTCACTAAAAAAGCCCACCTGGAAATTACTAAGCACTGAGCAAACCCAAACCCATATCACTCACAACAACACTTACATGTCTATATAATAAAGAATTAGAGATAGTGTCATAGTGACAGGTAAATGTGAAAACGAGTGTGTGTAAAAGAAAAGAAAAAACGCGTGGAAAGAAGTAAGAAAGAAGAGTATAGATTACTACTGATAAGATAGATACAGTGAAGGGTGTATGTATAGGTGATTTGAGTAAAAGGGTAGGATAAAGATTGGGTGTTTGTTTAGTTGAGATGCGATTTTCAGGCAACGTGCACAACATGAAGATGAAGAAACTTGCGCAGTTCTCTCAGTTAACTCAAACTCGAACACTCTGTTTGCCTACTTTCAAATGTCACACTTGATAAAGGGGGCCTAACTATGTAGTACTTTGTATCAATATTTTTTTGAAAAATATATTACATTAATATTAATTTTAGGCTCCGTTTGCAAATTTATTATTATTATTATTATTATTATTATTATTATTATTATTATTATTATTATTATTATTATATCATGCATATATTGTTTAAGAATATATTAAGATTTTTTTTATTATTGTTATGCATAAATTGTTTAACCATATATAAAGAGAATAGGGATTATGAGGTTTTTAGTCTTTACAAACAAATTCAATCATTTATTCTTAAATATTTGTTAACTAACCTCTAAAATCTTAAGGACTTGAGATGTCAAACAAAGGATCCAACGCGGTTGTTGGGTGGCAAGTCCAAACAGTATACAGTATATAAATGTTTTCTAGGAATTATCTGTAAGCTTATTTTATTTTAAATTAATTTGGAGTGTAGTAGGAAAACACATGGAAATTTAAACTGGGACAACTGGTGACTAGGCTTGCTGCTAGTTTGAGCTTTGGAAAAGGATAGCCAAAAAAATCCAATAAAAATATAAATTTTATGTTATAAATTACTAGCTATATTACTAGAAAATATTAACTGCTATATAGAGAAAGAGAGCAGAGGTGATAAAGAAGGCAATAGAAAGATTGCTTTTGTAATAGAGGTGATAATCTCGGTTCGGTTTGGTTTTTTTTTTTTGAAAGTTCGGTTTTTCTGTTTTTTCGGTTCAAACCGAAATAAATTTCGGTTCGGTTCGTTTTTTTTTTAAAAAAATTGGTTCAAACCGAAATAACCGAATTATTTATATTATATATATTTTATTTATATTATATATATATATATATATATGCATGATTTAATTAATTCAAAATTAAGTTTAAATATTTAAATTGAAAGTTTGTGTTTTATTTTATTTTAATTGTTACCTATTTTAATATATTTGCTACTAAAATTAATTTTAAAATTAAAAAATAATAATATTATATATAATTTTTTTTAAATCGGTTCGGTTCGGTTTTTGGTGAAATATTTCGGTTCGGTTTCTGGTGACAAATCAATTCGGTAAAAAATGGATTTCGGTTATTCGGTTTTTCTAATTCGGTTCTGTTTTTAACCGAACCGACCGAATGATCAGAGCCCTATTTTGTACCTCTTTCACTTCTTCCGGATTGATCTATTCATAGCCAAGGTGAGAGACATGATGATTAATTACATGCCTAACTTTACCATGCTACATTTGACAAAGAGTAACAATCAATGCCTAACTTTCCTGTGCTACATTTGACAAAAAGTAACAATCAATTTACAACACTCCCTTTTGATTGTTATTTTAGTACGGATCATACACTGCCTCGTTAAAACCTTGTCAAAGAAAAATCCAGTGGGATAAAAACTTTGATGAAGGAAAAAAAGTACAGTCTCCCCTTGGAAGAAACTAATCAGTCACTAAAGTTTTGTTGCAACAAGTCCTTGAGTCGTCGCATTCCAATATTATGTCGTAGCTCCTGAGTGTTGAATTTGGTAATGATTTTGTGAATAAGTCTGCAAGGTTATCACATGATCGAATTTGTTGTACATCAATTTCACCATTCTTTTGAAGCTCATGAGTGTAGAAGAATTTTGGTGAAATGTGCTTCGTCCTGTCTCCCTTGATATATCCTTCCTTGAGTTGATCAATACATGCAGTGTTATCTTCAAACATAACAGTGGGATTTCTCGTGATGTCCGGTAATCCACATGATTCTTGAATATTCTTGATGATAAACCGCAACCAAACACATTCTCTACTGGCTTCATGAATTGCAATTAGTTCTGAGTGATTTGATGAGGTTGCCACTATAGTTTGCTTTGTGGATTTCCAGGAAATGGTTGTACCACAATATGTAAATACATATCCAGTTTGTGATTTCCCAAAATGAGGATCTGATAAATATCCAGCGTCTGCATACCCAATCAACTTAGATGTCGAGTTTTTCGGGAAGAATAACCCAAAATCAACTGTTTCACGAAGATATCGGAATATATGTTTGATCCCATTCCAATGTCTATCCATCGGAGCAGAGCTAAACCTGGCCAATAAATTCACAGCAAATGCAATATCTGGCCTTGTATTATTCGCAAGATACATAAGTGCACTAATTGCACCAAGATATGGAATTTCAAAACCAAGAACATCTTCATCATCTTCTTGTGGTCGAAATGGATCTTTAAAGATCTAACCACCATTGGAGTGGTCAAAGAATGAGATTTATCCATGTAAAATCTGTTCAAAACTTTTTCTGTATACGTGGATTGGTGAAGGAAAATTCCTGATGACAAGTGCTTGACTTGTATACCAAGACAATATTTTGTCTTTCCAATATCTTTCATTTAAAATTCTGTCTTTAGATATATGACAGCATCATCAACCTCTGTAGTTGTTCCTACAAGATTTAAATCATCCACATATACAGCAATGATTACAAAACCAGATTGTGATTTCTTGATAAAAACACATGGACAAATCTGATTACTAATATACCCATTCTTTTGTAAATAACGACTAAGTCTGTTATACCACATACGACCAAATTGTTTCAGTCCATACAATGATCGTTGAAGTTTAATGGAGTATATATGACGAGGTTTCTTGAACTCATCCATTTTCAACCCTTCTGGGATTTTCATAAATATTTCAGTATCAAGTGAACCATATAGGTATGCAGTAACGACGTCCATAAGACGTGTTTCAAGTTTTTCATTTGATGCCATACCTAATATGAAATGAAAAGTAATTCCATCCATTACTGGCAAGTATGTCTCTTGATAATCAATGCCAGGTCTTTGAGAAAACCCTTGAGCCACAAGTCGGGCTTTGTATCTCATTACCTCATTCTTTTCATTTCGTTTTCTTATGAATAACCATTTATTTTCAACAGGGTTCACACTAATTGGTGTTTGGACTACAGGTCCAAATACTTCTCTTTTACATAATGAATTTAATTCAGTTTGAATTGCGTCTTTCCATTTTAGCCAGTCTTTTCTTTGACGGCATTCATCCACACTTTGTGGTTCTGGATCAGAATTTATATCGACATCCAATGCCGCAGAGTACACAAATACATCATCAATTATGGCTTTACTTCGATCCCATAATTTCATATCATGCGCATGATTTATTGAAATTTCATGATTACTTAATCCCTCATCTTTAGGGATTAGAATCTCTTCAGGAGATAATACCACTTCAGGGGTATTTGCTACTTCTGGAGCATGTGCCACTTCAGGGGCATTTTTCTTTGTTTTTCGTTTTCGTGGTGCAACATCTTTTGCACCGATCGGTCTACCACGCTTCAAGCGCGGATTTGATTCTGTAACCAATTCTTTTGTATTTGATTTTTGAATTGGTACATCTATTCTAGATGGAGTATTTACTGCAGGTATATGAGATTTCATAATTTTTCAAGAATCGTTAAATGCTTCAGGCATTTGGTTTGCGATATTTTGCATATGAATAATCCTTTTAACTTCAGTTTCACATTGACCGGTACGTGGATCTAGAAAATGTAATCCCGATGCATTCCATGTAATGTCAGGATTAGCTTTATTCGAATATTTATCTCCCCCTAAAGGAGGAAACGCTGACTCGTCAAAATGACAATCTGCATATCTTGCGGTAAATAAATCTCCAGTTAGTGGTTCAAGATATTTAATTATAGATGTCGAATCAAAACCAACATAGATACCTATTCTTCTTTGAGCTCCCATCTTCGATCTCTGTGGTAGAGCAATCGGTACATATACAGCACTTTCGAAAATTTTGAAGTGAGAGATATTAGGAATTTGGCCAAATACCAGTTGTACTGGAGAATGTTTGTTATAGGCAGTTGGCCTAATCCTAATTATATTGGCTGCGTGAAGTATTGCATGACCCCAAACGGATGTAGGTAATTTTGCTTTCAACAATAGTGGTCTTCCAATAAGTTGAAGTCTTTTGATAAAGGACTCGACTAATCCATTTTGTGTATGTACATGAGGAACTGGGTGCTCAACTGAGATTCCTACAGACATGCAATAGTCAACAAAGGTTGCAGATGTGAACTCGCCGGTATTATCTAAACGAATTGACTTGATGCAGTGATCTGGGAATTGAGCTCGTAATTTGATTATTTGGGCAAGTAATTTTGTAAAAGCATTATTACGAGTTGAGGGAAGACAAACATGAGACCATCTAGTTGAGGCATCAATTAATACCATGAAGTAACTAAATGGGCCATAAGATGGGTGGATAGGCCCACATATGTCACCTTGGATCCTTTCAAGAAAATTTGGACTTTCAAGTTGAACTTTAGTAGGAGATGGTCGAGTAATCAATTTTCCTAAAGAACATGCTGAACAAGGAAGGTCATTACTTGAAAGAACTTTAAGATCTCTTAGAGGGTGTCCAGTAGAATTTTCTATAATGCGACGCATCATAGATACACCAGGGTGACCTGTCATGCCAAAATGTAAATGATTTTGGGTCTACTAGTTTCGAAGCAATGACATCGTGTGACTCAATGGCTCTAATTTTCATCATATATAATCCTGAAGAAAGTGAGAGAAACCTTTCTAAGATTTTCTTGTTGCTAGAATTAGCTGAAGTGATAAGAAGATATTCTTTACCAGCCTCGGAAGTGGTTTCGATGTGAAAACCGTTGAGTCGGATATCCTTAAAACTAAGAAGATTTCTAGTGGACTTACTATAAAATAATGCATTTGGAATACGTAAGTGTGTACCATTAGGTAAGATAAAACTAACTTTTCCAAAACCCTCAATTATATTTGAAACACCAGATATGGTCCTAACTTGTGCTTCAGTTTCGGTTAGAAGGCTAAAATATTTCTGATTCCGTAAAATCGTATGAGTTGTGCCACAATCAGCAATGCATATATCCTCAGAAATCATTCTGTGCATAATTAAGAAACATACTTTTATTCGATAGAAAAACATAACAAATAATTATCTCCAGAAATGTCCAATGCAACGAACGATAAGCTTGTAAGGTTTTTCATACTAAATCTGAATTTAACACACAAATTATTAAACTTAAATCTTCAATAGAAATATTTACATAAGTCCTAGTTAATCAGGTGCGTTAACAAATATGCAATAATAAATGTGTATATCATTATTATCACTGATATTATAAACAGATCTATGTATAGAACAACAAATGGATTTTCACCCGCCATACGGACGTCTGCGTATACAGGTTATCTCCAACTGATAAATATATTTAGGTAGAAAATCCTGCATAAGTTAGTTCGTGCATAAAGATTATTTTAGGATAAATAATAATCATAAAAAATGTTCCCACACTATCTTTCGATGAATGGTACCATTGTAACAACAGTGTAGATAAATGTCAGTTAATATATAACAACAATTGATATATTATTGACAATGTAATTAAAAGGTTCTCACATTATTTCGGCATTACCCAAAATTAAATGGTACCATTTTTAATAGGCGGTGCTCCGGCCATATATTTTTTTAGTAGACAGCATAACCACGTCTAATATATATATATATATATATATATATATATATATATATATATATTAAAAAATCATACCTTTCTCAGTTTCGGCAGGGCTTCGTGCTAATAACGTGTTATAAATTACTAGCTATATTACTAGAAAATATTAACTGCTATATAGAGAAAGAGAGCAGAGGTGATAAAGAAGGCAATAGAAAGATTACTAATTGCTTTTGTACCTCTTTCACTTCTTCCGGATTGATCTATTTATAGCCAAGGTGAGAGACATGATGATTAATTACATGCCTAACTTTACTATGCTACATTTGACAAAGAGTAACAATCAATGCCTAACTTTCCTGTGCTACAATTGACAAAAAGAAACAATCAATTTACAACATTTTAGACGATTTCATAGCATTTTCATTTTTTTCGTTATAGCATCTTGAAAAATATTTTAAATTCATTTTTTAATATCAATGGTTATTCATATGTTTTGATCTTTAACAATATTTTTTATATTCATTTCATAATCCTTAATCAATTTTTCACTATTTTATTCATAAAAATACAAAAAAAATGAAAAAAAAGGAATGGAGCCATGGTCAGTATCCATCTCGTTTATCCAAGCATTCCTGGGTCGATCATTTTCTCCAATAATATTAAATTATTAGAAGGTTGTGGTGCTCCTTTGTGAACTTGTAGTTTCTTGTTGTTGTAGTGATTGATGATCATGAGTATCCATCTAGTTTATCCAAGAGTTCGTGGACTAGATCATTTTCTTCAACAATATTATATTGTGAGAAGTTTGTGGTGCTCCTTTATGGTCTTGTAGATTCTTGCTGTGTATCGATTGATGGTCCCGTTCATGAATGTTTGCTCATGCTGGTTCGTACTTATCATGCTCAATTATTAATGGAAATTGATTTCTGGAATTGAATTTAAGTATTAATATTGTAAAATACCGATGTGGGGTGACAACCTCTTATGATTATGGCTTGATTAGCCTTAATATGTGGTCATCTCTTCGAAAATTGTACGGTTTGTTTCTGACTGATCGATTGAATTTAATCACATTGACCATTATATATTTCCTTCACAAAAAAATTAATAAGATTTGGTTATTAAAATGAGAAGAGAGATGGAAGTTTTAATGATTTTATAACCCATTCGCATAGGCCTGTTGGAGGTATGACAATGGTAGGCGAATACTCAATGTTTGCAGAATGGTTACATTCGGTGTTTAATTAATGTACAGGTGAGGAAACGAGGGGCGAGTTATGCTAAATTGGTCAGTATGGAAGAGCCGAAATGAGCTAGTATAGAACCAAAAAAGTATGGTGGCTGCATAGATCGTAAAGTCAGCAAAATCGATCCTTAATTAATGGCAAGGCGTTCAAGATAAATCATTTGATAATTTTTTTTGGGTTCATGACCCAAGCAGATGGTGATGACTGTTGGAGACTTCCAATGGTAAATACTGTTAAGGTAAACACTGACGCTACGCTGTTTAAAACTTCTAATTGTTATAGGTATTCGATGGTGGCTCGAGATCATAGCGGGGAGTTGGTAGAGGCAGTTTCGAGATGCAAACAAGAAAATATAGTTCCAGAAATGACAGAAACTATACGAGTTCGAGAGACATTAAGCTGGGTGAAGCAATAGTAATGGCCAAATGTTGAGGTGGAATCAGATAGTCTATCAAGCACTTCGATGTTCATCTATCAAATTTTCGTATCTTGACATATTATAGACGAGTGCAAGTAGCTGATCTCCGAGTTAAAAGATAGAAATGTGTTAAAATTTGTTAAGCGATCCGTAAATAGGTATCTCACTATTTAGCAGGATATAATTATTTTATTACTGATCGTGTTTGGAGTATGGATAATGCCCACTCAGAATTTGTTCATGTAAAAAGGAATGATTTGATAAGTTAATGGAATTTCATTTTTCTTGGAAAAAAAAAGAAAACACTACTTGGAATAACATTTTTGATTAATTTCTCCAATTTTTGAGTTAAGTGTCCAAAAAAAAGAGATTCTTAATTGTGAGAGGTTTGTTATCGCTTCTTGATTATGAGCGGGGATCTTGATTGTTATAGGGATCTTGATTGTGCGCTGTTTAAAACTTCTAACTGTTATAGGTATTCGATGGTGGCTCGAGATCATAGTGGGAAGTTGGTAGAGGCAGTTTCGAGATGCAAACAAGAAAATATAGCTCCATAAATGACAGAAACTATACGAGTTCGAGAGACATTAAGTTGGGTGAAGCAATAGTAATGGCCAAAGGTTGAGGTGGAATCAGATAGTCATTCAAGCACTTCGATGTTCATCTATCAAATTTTCGTATCTTGACATATTATAGATGAGTGCAAGTAGCTGATCTCCGAGTTAAAAGATAGAAATGTGTTAAAATTTGTCAAGCGATCCGTAAATAGTCAATATTTAGCATGATATAATTATTTTATTACTGATCGTGTTTGGAGTACGGATAATGCCCACTCAGAATTTGTTCATGTAATAAGGAATGGTTTGATAAGTTAATGGAATTTCATTTTTCTTGGAAAAAAAAGAAGAAAACACTACTTGGAATAACATTTTTGAATAATTTCTCCAATTTTTGAGTTAAGTGTCCAAAAAAAGAGATTCTTGATTGTGAGAGGTTTGTTATCGCTTCTTGATTGTGAGCGGGGATCTTGATTTAGTGATGAAATTTTGTATGGGATTGTAGTTCTGGTCGATAGCTCAATCGATAGCTCCATCGGGACATGATGAAGTGGGTACCAGTAATCAAACGAGGATGCATGAAGTGAGTACTTGTATTTGTATATACATTACCTTCAAAATATCGTTTAACTATATTTTCATGAGAACATACGATTGCAATTTACTATTTGTTCGACTCAATCATTGGTGTAGATGCCGCATGGTTTTTTTATTATTGAATTAACGCCTTTGTTCTTCAAAAAAAGAAAAATAAAAAGAGATTCTTGGAAATGATTTTACACCATTATATTTCAAGTATAAAATGTTAATGGGACAGATTCAATCAACTATGTATTAGGTGATTTTTTAGAATATCAAATGTGTTATTGTGTCTTCGGTATGAGAAATCAAAAACAAATGTACTATGATTGAATAAAATTTGTTTAAAGTTACATATATTGTAACAAATTTTCAGATTTAACATGTAAAACAAACCTTCCACATCACTTAGGTTATCACATTTCACTGTAAAGTTTTTTTTTTTTTTTGTAATTATTGTTGGGTTTCAACCCAATAGGATGTTATGGGCTTGGGTGGTTTAAGATATATATTGGCAAGATAATAATTGTATGTGTAGACAATTATTATATATGGTATGTCTTGATCACTAAGTTGGTTAATTAGGTGCCAAGAATTGGAAGACTTGTATAACAAGTATGGTAAGACTTGTAGAACAAGTATGGTAGGTCTTGGTGGCTAAGTTTTGGATGACTATATATACATAGTCATATTATATTTATTTGATATGTGAAAGCTTAAGAGATGTAGTCTTAAATATTGTTTGGGTGATGCTTGAGCATTGTTGGCTCAAGTATCGGGTTTGGGACACCATTGAGGTGTCATTGTTTTGAAGTATTATTAATTATTGATTGGATTAATAATACGGGTTGGGACGTGGGTGTTTCTACATCAAATATTGTTTGTGTTCTTGTTTTGCTTTTAAATATTGATGATAGAAATATAAGTAATACTTGAATAGTGTTTGACCGCGCTTTGGTAGATCTTGTTAACTAATTGATTGGTTATGTGTGTGCTCTGTATTGGTGGTTGGTGAATCTCGGATTGTGCAAGTTCCCTAACCTAACAAGACATTTCACTGTAAAGTTTTTTTCTGTTTTACATTCTTCTGCATCACAATACTAATATAATTCTTGTTAGTCGGTGAAGTCAATGTTCAAATATGCTAATAAGTTAATATTTATGGAAAACAACTCGAAGTCTATTGCTCCAAATCTACGCAACTCTCATCATATTGATTGGGTTAATATACAAATAATTCATGGACCAAGCAGCAAAATGAGTGAGAAGCCCATCGGCCCAATTTCAAAATATTATAACCAATGTTCATTGGGCTTGTATACAGATTATGTCACAAATTTTATGAAAAATTAAATGACAAACTCATCCGCTAGGTTGTCCATATCAAATTCCTGTAAACGGGCCAATGAATAATTGATTGCTCTCATGTTGGGGTGAAATCAAATAATCTCATACAAAGATAAGATCTCAAAACGCAATGACACAATCTTCCAATTTTTATGTAACCGAATACATATTTGACTAGTAGTATGAGTTCACAACCAACACTAGTATTGCACTACTCCAGTCTATGAATCGATAATAGTTGCATTCTCCAACTAAAATTTTCAAGAAAACCAACCATCACACATACAATTAACAATAAAAATAACAACGAATTTTCAGAAATACATATCCGGTTTAGTTTAACCATTCAACCCTGTATCTTTCATAGTACAAGTACTTGTGCAATAATTAATTACTTCCTATTAACTTTCGAATTTTTCAGTTTTTTTTGAATTATCTTAAGCACTCATTTCTCAAGTAAAATTTTTACATTTAATCAACTTTACCTTTGATTAAACGTGATGAGCTTGGTGAGTTAGAAACTGAGTCAAACAACAATTGTGCTTCAGCTGATACTCTGCACTGACAATATGATTATACAAATAATCTCATGTCAACAAAAAATAAGATCTCCAAGGCCAACATGACATGCTTTTCAACATTCATGTAAGCGAGTGAACCGTAACTATTCCAGTATCCAAGTAAAGAAATTGAAGATATTTCATTGACCAACTCAAGGTACAAGACACATTTTTATAGAACAACACAAGTAGGGAGTCAAACTCAACATTCTGCCTTCGGTGACGACTGAATTTAAAGCCACAACTAAGCTATTGGAAACTAGCTAGTTGGCTATTAACATGAGTTCATAACCAACACTAGTATTCCACTCCGGTCTATGAATTAGTAGTAGTTGCATCCTCCAACTAAATTCTTCCAGAAAAACCAACCATCAAACCAAAGTTCTTTAGCATATTACAGATCGCTTAATCAGACATTTGAAATAAAGACAACCAGAGGGATACTAATACATTATGATTATCGTTCTCGTCCAACTTCATTGCTACACTGACCAACTCAGTTCAGCGCCCCCATGTTGTAGTCGAAATCGAGCATCCCGATTTCATCAATTGAAAAATTCAAATCTTCTTGGCGGCCTGGTTTAAGAAAATCAAATTCACTATTACCATCAAGTGCTGTGGCATATGCGTTATTTTCTAGCTGTGGAGAGAAATCTGGAGGGTTCCTCAAGTCCACTATGTTTTTAACATATTCCTCCTCGTGACAAAATTCGCTCCCCCAGTCACTCTGATCTAGAACATGGTTGAGACCGGAGCCTACATTATCCGTGCTGGAATTTAATATATCCATAATCTCCTCTCTGTCTGACATATTTAAGTCTTGCTCTTCATCTCCGTATCCATCTTCCGTGCTTATACACTCCTTCATTTCCTCTATTGGCTCCTCCACCGGCTCTTCTTTCACTACAACAGCCTCGCTTATCACAAATGGCATACTAGTGTCTAATATTGATAGACCCTCCCAATAAACTTTTTTAATATTTGGACCATCAAATACTGACCTCCAGTCTTGTCGGGCAGTGCACATAGTACCTATTGAATGTACAATGGAAGAATATTGGTTTGATGAATAATATTGTGGTAGGTTGAGTCGTGCACAAGTTCCATGCATGGCACTTGCAGCTTCATCATAGGCACCAGCAGCTTCTTGAGGAGTCTCATATGTACCAAGCCAGAGGCTTTTACCCTGGTTTGGTTCTCGAATCTCCGCCACCCATTTGCCCCAAGTCCTTTATCTAACACCTCTAAAGGTGTAGTGTCCATTATCCGGTCCCCCTTTACCTATCATACAACCTTTAGTTGATCCTTTCATAGGGACTCTAGGTACGTGTGTGTTACAGATATAGAGAATCAAGCTGAGCAAGAAGCTGATGTGGTAAACCAGACTGGCAGCTCAAGTTTACAGCTTGTAGAAGTTAGTTAGAAAAAGCTGTTACTTGTTTTGTATATATTAGCTTGATAGTCTTTGTCATTTTCTTAAGTCATTTATTTTCATACTCTCTCTGTAATTAGGTTACAACATCTTTCACCATTGTCATCTTCTAGATGTAGCTTTACTTCATTATTTTCTGCATAATATCATATTCTGTCATGGTATCAAAGCAAGGAAACAGTGTATATACACACATGTTTTTCCGATCACTCATGTTTTTCGATTTCGCACTTGTTCTTTACGACTGATCGATCTTGTTTGTTGATCTTCATCGATCTTGTTGTTCTTCATCGATCTTGTTGTTTTTTATCTGTTCGTGTTCATCTTGTACACCAGACATTATCGATCTTGAATGTCTTCTTATGCATCTGTGTTAATGGCGACTACTTCTTCGTCTACTACAAATACTGTAATTGACATCAATCATCCTTACTACCTCTCTAATTCTGATAATCCAGGATTATCACTTGTTAATGAAGTTCTTACTGGAGTTAACTACAATCAATGGAGTCGATCTGTATCGATTGCTCTATCTGCTAAACTGAAACTAGGATTCATTGATGGATCACAAATAAAACCTGCAATTACAGCTCCACATTATGCTTTGTGGATGCGTAGCAATGATTTGGTCATTTCCTGGTTGCTTAATTCTATGTCTTTTGAGATACGAAAAAGTGTGGTGTATCTTCATACTGCTAAAGCAATTTGGGATGATCTTGCTGCTAGATTTTCACAAACAAATGTTCCTCGTTTGTTTCAGCTGAAAAAGGAATTGTTCTCTTTAACACAAGGTACAAAATCTGTTACTCCCTATTTTACTGAATTTCGTGGACTTTTGGATGAACTTGATACTCTGTCACCTATACCTAGATGCACTTGTACTAATAGCACTTGTTCTTGTACTGTTGGCCAGAAATTAGATCAATATGAGCAGTTGAACAAATTAAGTCTGTTTCTTATGGGACTTAGTGATCAATTTGTGCAAACAAGAGGTCAAATTCTTCTCATGAATCCATTACTTGATTTAGCGCATGCTTATGCTATAATTGTTCAAGAGGAAAATCATAGAGACTTTGGTAAATTACTACCTTCTGCGTCTGATTCTTTGGCCTTAAATGTGAGGTTTAATAACAATACTTCTTACAACAAAGATAGAATTAAATCTCAGAAGAAACCTGCAGATGCTTCTGTTCAGTGTGACTATTGTTCTTTGTCTGGGCATACAAAGGATAAGTGTTTTGCCTTACATGGTTATCCTGACTGGCATAGACTTCATGGTCAACCTAAACCAAAAGTCAAGTCAACTAATACAAAAAGAATGAATGCTGTTGTTGGCAATACTTCTGGTGTGAATACAACTATGTCTGCAGAGCACAATACTGGTAATTCTGAGACATCTCTCTCTGAGCAGCAATGTCAACAATTGATTCAAATGTTACAATCTCGTTTGACTACAACTACAATCACTCCTTCTGCAAGTGCTAGTTGTGTTCTCAATTCTGGTTCTACTCCACTGTCAGGTACTTCAGTATATCAATCTCATTCTATGTTTTTGGCTGGTAACATACAGTTTACCAATCCTCAACATGTCCGGATCATAGATTCAGGAACTACTCATCACATTACTCCTCATATTTCTTTGCTTACTAATATACAAGTATTGCAATCTGATTTATTTCTTCATAATGGTCAGAAAACTAGTATTACTCATGTAGGAGATATTCAATTGACATCTAAATTGTGCTCAAACAAGTTCTTTATGTTCCTGGTTTTCATTGCAATCTTTTGTCTGTAGCCAAATTTACTACTGACAATTCTTGCTCAATTCACTTTGTTGCTTCCAAGTGCCTTCTGCAGGTCCATGGTTTGATGAAGATGAGGGAGATTGGTGAACTTGAAGGGGGCCTGTATAAACTTGTTCTTCCAAACTCATTGTTGACAGCTTCTATTTCTACAGTTTCTTCTACTCAAACTCAAATTATGCAATGGCATAACAGGCTTGGTCATCCTTCTTCGGTTTTTCTTAGTCATATTTCTCATATGAATTGTACTGTACCTCCTATAGCTGATTGTGATGTTTATCATATGTCTAGACAGCATAGATTACCTTTTTCTAAGAGTACTTCTCAGACATCTACTGTATTTGAACTTGTTCATTGTGATGTTTGGGGCCCTTACAAGCATTGCACTTTTGGTACTTGTAAATATTTTCTTTCTATAGTGGATGATTTTTCTCGATGTACTTGGGTATTCTTTTTCAATGACAAATCTCGAGTTTCATCTCTTATTATCAATTTTATTGCTTATGTTTCAAATCAATTTGGAAAAACAGTTAAAACCTTGAGATATGATAATGGCACAGAATTCACCAAAATTACTCTGCAAAATCATTTATCCTCATTAGGGATTATTCATCAAACCAGTTATGCATACACTCCTCAACAGAATGGAACTGTTGAGAGAAAGCATCAACATTTATTAAATGTTGCAAGAGCTTTCAAATTTCAATCTAAAATTCCTATCAGTTACTAGGGAGACTGTATCTTGGCAGCTGCTCATGTCATCAATTACACTCCTTCAAAACTTTTAAAGTACAAATCTCCTTTTGAGATTTTATTTTCAAAATCTCCAGACTACAAACAACTTCGAGCCTTTGGCTGTCTCTGTTATATTAAAAATATGTCTGCAGATAAATTTGAATCCAGGGCTCTTAAATGTGTTTTTCTTGGATATCCAGGTCATAAGAAAGGTTACAAAGTTTTGGACATTCAAACCAAAAAAACATTTATAACCAGAGAAGTTGTGTTTGTTGAGCATGTTTTTCCATTTGCATTACCTAACTCTGTCAGTTCAGACTTATCTGATAGTTCAACTCAAAATTTATTTCCATCTCCTACTCATTTAAATGAGGATAATTCTGATTCTGAGGTAATTCTGGAACCTCCTCATACAGAAAATCCTCAGCAATCCACTTCTCATCAGCCAATTACCATCACTTCAGCTCCTATTAATGATAATGTTGTTCTTAAGCCCAGGTCTACTAGAACCAGAACCATATCTACCAGATTCAAAGATTATACAGGTCTTCCACAGTCAGTTTCCAATCTTCATCAAGCTTCAGCAACCATGGTTTCAGATATTGAGAATCAAGCTGAGCTGATGTGGCAAACCAAACTGGCAGCTCAAGTTTACAGCAGGCAGAAGTTAGTTAGAAAAAGCTGTTACTTGTTTTGTATATATTAGCTTGATAGTCTTTGTCATTTTCTTAAATCATTTATTTTCATACTCTCTCTGTAATTCTGTTACAACATCTTTCACCATTGTCATCTTCTAAATGTAGCTTTACTTCATTATTTTCTGCATAATATCATATTCTGCCAGCGTATACCTGCACCATTCAAAGCATTAAGTTTGTCATTGGAAGCCTTCCACTTGGCAATGATTTTTGATACATCCGTGCGCCTTGTTCGTCCCAACTTGTTCTCGTGCTGCTTAACGGAGTAATGAATTTGAGAAGTAGAGCCTTCACCAGTACTATTAGCCATATCAAAATTTCTGTAAAATTTACACGAGTTACAATTAATACTTAACAAGGCAAGGGATCATAAAGCTATTATTACCATATGCAATTTGAGATGGAAGATACCTTTTATAAGTTAACTTATAAAAATGTTGAAGTATAAATATAAATTTCTTTTTAATGAAATGTTGCTCGACCGTATACTATATTCTCTACATGACCGTTCACTAACAATATAAGTACAATAAAACAAAGATTTATAGTAATGAAACATACCTTTCAAATATTTGAGACAAATAGTTTACAAAGTTGCCTGAGCCGGAGGAATTGACAGAATGGTTTACAAAGTTTAAGTTAGAAGGATTATCGGAATGTAAAATTAGTGACTCTAAAGTTGAAATTGCTCTCAAAACTTGAGTTGAAGGGATTGAGGAAATGTAAAGTTGATGATACTGAAATTAGAATAGCTCTCTCAAAGGGATTGACTGAATGTAAAGTTGATGATACTAAAGTTAAGAGTAGCTCTCTCAAAAGGATTGACGGAATGTAAAGTTGGTGATACTGAAGTTAGAATAGCCCTCTTAAAGGAATTGAGGGAATGTAAAGCTGATGATATTGAAGTTAAAATAGCTCTCACAAAATCTAAATTAGAAGGATTGACGAATAAAGTTGATTATACTCAAATTAGAATAGCTCTTTAAAGTACATATTTATATAGGGAGGATAGGAAGAAGTAACAAGGAAATAACCAGAGGTCGGTTTACTTACCGGAGAAGAATCTGGTTCATTTATTTATTATCATAAGAACATTATATTAAAATATGTTAATAATACATTATTTCATAATTTCAAAATAACTAATAATTATAATTGATTAAACTTTAATTTATAAAAGAATAATATTATTAATGTTTTTACATAAAATAAATTTGAAATATGTACCGACAACTAGGTCATAAATGGTGTGATATAATACAAAAACAACACTAGTCAAAATTTAAAATTATTTAATGAAGTAATAAATAAATAATTTAATATTGATTTACATTTATAATGCTGGCAAATCATCACATGTTAAATGTATATATAAGTTTCATAATGATCAACTAATTTGACGATATTTTTGCTTTTATAACAATGTGATATATGTATATATGAATTTTAAATTTGAATTTTACCTGTTTTAAAACTTTAATAACCAATATTTCTTTTATTTCATTTATTTCTTTACACCTTTTATTTTAGAAGTCCTATTCCTTTCCTAACATTTTTTAATAATATTTTTTTAATCATTCATCAACTTCATTAATATATTCATGTTTTTAACTTTATTTTTTCTTTTACTTTTTTATACACTATGTCCATTATAAATATTAATAATTAAGTTGGATGGAGAACGGAGGAGTAGTACACAAGGTATTATATCGGTAAACTATTGGGTAGAAATCTAGTACACATAAATAGTACCAAACTCAAATAAGGTTGTGATTTTTTGGTGTATTATTTAGTCACTAAATGAATATAAGACATATTAAATCATTTTATAAACATATTAAAATTATTAATATTTTCTAAATTAACTTTAATCTAAACTTTCTAAGAATATGTTTATTCACAGATAAGGATATAAAATTTGTTTCAGACATAATATTTTTATAAAATTACCTAAAATAAAATGTAACACATTATATAATTTGTTATCATATGTATGTTGTATAGAAAGAATAAATTATTATTCTATGCGTCATGAATTAAATAATTATTAATATGAAAATTATAACTTGGATTATTTTTCTACTAAATAACTTTATGCTAATTTTACCAAAATCTTAGTATTTTATAATTTATTATCAATATTTAAGTCAAATAGAGAGACTGTCCTTTATTCACAAAATATTATTCTTGTAATTATTTAAAATTTATGCTTAGTGATTGATATATTAATAAAGTTAATATTAAATTTTCCAACAATTAAATTATATGATTCTAATATTTAAGTTAATCCATCTATATTACTTAGGGTTTAAAAAATTAATTTAAATACTAAATAAATAATACTCACTCAATCCCTCTTTTTTGTTTACAAATGTGTCGGGACAAAGGTTAGGTTAAGAAAAAGTGTAAAGTAGTTGAGAAGTAAGGAAAATGAATAAATGGTGATATCAATCTAATAAAGTTAGTTTAATGAATAAAGGTAGTGGGTGCAATTATTATTTACCTTATAACATTTTATTATTTTTGATAAATTTTGGAATGTAAAGAATTGAAAGAACATCCAAAATAGAAATGAAAGGGATAGACGGAAATTATGAAACGTTACATAGATTGTTTACCTAATAATAGACAAAATCAAATTTAAAATAATATTTTAGAAAAACCATGTTTCTCATTTGACAAATTTTGAATAAGAATTGACAAAATTATAAGTGCAAGTTCAACAACTTACTTGCTTCCTAAGTTAAATTAAATTTAGGAAAGTTAGTACAAAATGCAATGTTTTAATAGTCCATGAAACACTAAAAACCTCTATTCCTATTTTTGCTAAAGCACCGGTCATCAACTTCATTTTCAGGAGCACACTTATATATTGTCTAGAAAAGTTAGAAAAATGAGAATCTAACAAAATTCAAAAACAACTAAAATTTTGAAATAACAATTATAAAATTATCCCTAAATTTGTTTTTATAAATAAAATGGACATTCATTTGAATGCAAAAATAAATTTAAAAATGAACATATAAAAAGGAACGGAAGTAATAATATTATATTGGATTAAAGAAAAGTTGAATTGGCTCTAACTAGCTCTAAATCATTTTTATTTGTAGTCATTATTGTAAGCTAACTCTAAATCATTTTTATTCGTATTTATGAGTACTTTAATATAGTGAAATTTTTATATTTAATACTAATACGAAATGAAAGATATTAACGATTAAAAGTGTGTGTTGGCAAATGTGTACAAGAGAAATGAGAAAAGTTTTTTAGGACGGAGGGAGTACCTTTTTTACTTATCTTGATTAGTAAAATCTCATTGTAATATGTCTTGGTGTGTTTGGTTTTGTTATTTCCGTACTCCGAAAATGTTTCAATTGATGTCTCGAGAGATCTGGAAAGGCCGCATCGAAGCTGGGACAGTGATGATTATTGCAAAAGCTCACCTTTCACAACAGGAGAGTGTTCATCCTCGGGGAGTCTTTATTTTCACTTACGGCAAGTCTATAGCTGGTTACCGGCAAGTAGATAGCTGGGGTACTCCTCTCGAACAATGGGCTACCAACGGTTTTTACGTGTTAAGGTCAATTGTGATTTTGCTGTATTCAGGGATGTTGGTACAAATTGGATTTATTGGGTTGTCTTTGTTTTCATTTTCAGTCAACAGATTTTTTCAGATCTGTATTGTCAAACGATCCGGAAACAAATCAGCTAAGTGTTTTAGCTTGCCTTTGTTTTTCAACCTGGTCGTCCCACCAGTTGGGGGTTTGTCTCGACTGTGTGTTCGTTCATTTTAATGAAATCCTTTAATTTTCTGGCCAAAAAAAAAAAAAAAACTCATTGTAAGAAAGTCCAAACACGGCCTTCGACTCTTGACTCCTCTTGGACCTGATCAGCATTTGTAGTAGCTAAGGTTCATTCACCGTCGTCCCGAAGAACTCTACTCTTAGAAATGAATTTAGTTAGGGAAATGTTAATTTCAGAATTGTTGTTTTTTTATTTTCAGTGTAATATTGTAGTTTCTGAAAATAAAGAAACTATTTTGAAAATAATACTGTTCTTTAATTAATTATATGGTTTAATATATTGAAAAACAAAGAAGGTCCAAAAATATTAACCTAATGATGCATGCATGTTCACCACGTGTCAGACAAACTCATGCACACGTAAACATCTCTTTACCGTACAATATTATGATAATATAAAATTTGTGTTCCATGCAATTCGAGGAAACTAGTGAAGAAATAAATTAGCATAAGTACACACAGTGACGGATCTAGGGGGGTCTAGAGGGGTCTATGGCCCTCCCTAAAATTTCTAGGTAGTATATACCCTATAAACAATGGTACTTCAGGTCAGCCCTGGTTAATGCATGTCCTTTCTTCCCCAAAGACAAGGGATCGATTCTCTGATTCACCTATTTGTTAGTAATTTTTTCCTTTGTTTTCCGTTGTCTTTTAGTTAATTTTTTCATTGTTATCCGGTGGAGTTAATTTCTTCCTTTGTTTTTCATAAATTGCTTTTCCAAATTGTAGAACTTGTTTACTGAAGGCGTTACATGTACTAAGCTTTCCATTGCAGATCTTTTATCCATTAAAATCAAAATGTAAAACTAGCCTCCCCCTAAAAAAAATTTCTGCGTCCGCCAACTGAGTACACAACATACCTACTGTGTTTGTGACGTCTTTGGTACGTGTTTCCTTAACTGGGTTACTTTAGATTTTCACAATACTGTAATAAAAATAGGCACTCTTTACAATTTGACTGCATTGCAAACTTCTCATTCAACAACGTTTCGGTTAAGTAACCAACTTATCTAAAATCTTAAGGTGTTAGAGCAATGTTTTACCAGGATTATATAATGTATTCAAACACTTTCCCTCACTCGAAAATCCATTTTGAGTCGAATATGAGACTTCTAAGCTCTGATACCATGTTATGTAACCAACTCATCTAAAACCCTAAGGTGTTAAAGGGATGCCTTACCAAGATTATATAATGTATTCTAACCGTTTCTGTCATTGATATAATTTTAAAATTGATCGTGACTGTGGCTCCATGCATTCTTTACGTGTTATCATATTTCCAGTATAGAACTTTAAATAGTATATTAATTAAAAGGAATTCTACTGCATTTGTAATGATGATAGATCATAAGATCAATGGAAAAAAAAAAAGACTATCCAAGTGAAAAAACAGAAGACATTTCATTGACCAACACAAGATACATTCATTGAAAATATGGAAGGAGAGATGACCAAGAAGGGAGTCAAACTCAACATTCTGTATTACAAGAATCTCGGTTAAATTCGATTGCGAATTTGCAGTTGGCAGTCGAATTTAGCCAAATTCAACCGATTCGACTATATTTATTTAGCCGCCCTCGGTGGCTCGGTGACGACTATATTTGTAGCCGCAATTAAGCTATTGGAAACTAGTTGGCTAGTATAACATGGGTTCACTAGTTGCATCCTCCCAACTAAAATCTTCAAGTAAACTAACAAACACACCATATTTCACTAGCATATTATCCATAATGAATTAAGCTTAATCAGACATCTAAAAGAAAGACAACCAGAGGGCTACTAATACATTATGATTATCGTTCTCGTCCAACTTCATTGCTACACTGACCAACTCAGTTCAGCGCCCCCATGTTGGGGTCGAAATCGAGTATCCCGATTTCATCAATTGAAAAATTCAAATCTTCTGGCCGGCCTGGTTTAAGAAAATCAAATTCACTATAATTACCATCAAGCGTTGTGGCATATGCGTTGTTTTCTGGCTGTGTAGAGAATTCTGGAGGGTTACTAGAGTGCACTATGTTTTTAAAATTTTCCTCCTTGTGACAGAATTCACTCCCCCATTCACTCTGATATAAAACATGGTCGGGGCCGAATTCGACATTATCCGCACTGGAATCAAAAATATCCACAATCTTCTCTATGTCTGACGAATTTAATTCTTGCTCTTCATCTCTGTTTCCGTCTTTGGTGCTTACAAACACCTTCAACACCTCTACTGGCTCCTCCACTGGCTCTTCTTTCACTACAACAGCCTCGTTTGTCACAAATGGCATACTAGTGTCTAATATTGATGGACCCTCCCAATCAGTTTTAATATTTGGACCATCAAATACCGACCTCCAGTCTTGTCGGGTAGTGTACGTACTACCTGTTGATCCCATACTACCTGTTGAGTATACAATGGAAGATTGGTCCAATGAATTATGTTGTGGCAGGTTGAGTCGTGCACAAGTTCCATACATAGCACTTGCAGCCTCATCATAGGCACTAGCAGCTTCTTGAGGAGTCTCATATGTACCAAGCCAGAGCCTTTGACCCTGGTTTGGTTCTCGAATCTCTGCCACCCATTTGCCCCAAGTCCTTTGTCTAACACCTCTATATGTGTAGTGTCCGTTATCCGGTCCTCCTTTACCTGTCATACAACCTTTAGTTGATCCTTTGGCAGGGACTCTAGGTACGCGTGTACCTGCACCATTCAAAGCATTTAGTTTGTCATTGGAAGCCTTCCACTTGGCAATGATTTTTGATACATCCGTGCGCCTTGTCTGTCCCAACTTGTTCTCGTGCTGCTTAATGGAGTAACGAATTTGAGAAGCAGAGCCTTCACCACTATTAGCCATATCAAAGTTTCTGTAACTTTTACACGAGTCACAGTTAATACATAACTGCACAAAGGCAAAAGATCACTAATAGATTAAAACTTTTAATTTATTACCATCTGCAAATTGTGATATAACAAACCTTTTAGAAGTTCACTTTAAGAACTAAATTTACATAAGTGGTCAAATCTCTTCCAACAAATATCCTTTTTATAAAAAGTTACCGGACCACTTACTATAGTTTCTATATCACCATTCATTAACAATGTTAATGTAGATATAATAAAGATTTATACTAAGAGGACATACCTTTCAAATATACGAAGAGGGCACAGAGATTCTGAATTAGAGGACTTGACGGAATATAAAGTTAATGATACTGAAAGATTGAAAGATAGTTTTCTGAGAATGATTAGACGCAAAATTGATGACACTCAGGTTTGAGCTCTAGCTGATCTCCTAGATATATATAGATAGAGAACGAATCGATAATAGTGGACGCAAAGTTAATGACGGAGCTAGTCTCCGACGTATATAGACTGACTGAGGACACGTTAAAAAACGTCGGTTACACAGATTACATCATTTTCTTATCCTAGAAGGAATTTAATTTTCTAATTAGTGTTATTTTTCCATTTTTGGAAAAATATGTTAGTAATACATTAATCAAATCATAAATAACCTATTAATCGTTATTAAATAAATTTAAAATTATAAATATGAAATGGATTAACAAATAGTAATATTATTGTATAAACCGACTAGCTAGGTAAGAAATAGTGTGATATAGCATCAAAACAATATCAATTTAGCTAAAATTTAAAATTATTTGATGAAATTAAATTAATTAATTAACATTATAAGGCAACATATAATGACAAATTATATGGCAAATCATTGACACCACACGTCAATGTCAAATATAAGTTTCCTAATGAGTTGATGATACTTTAGCTTATTTTTAACAAATATGAGATATAGCTATGAACTCTTTTCTTTGTTATCAATGAAAAGCACAATTTTAAAATTTGAATAGTACATGAACCCAATATAATGTAAATTTGAATTTAACATGTTTTGAATTTAATTGAAGTTAAAGTTACATCACACACATTATTTTATTATATTTTTTATAAAATTTAAAACTTAAAACAATAAAAAAATCGTACTTTACACATATTATAAATTGATGTTCACATTATTATGCAAATAATGAGTTGGGTGAGTAACTTAAAGTGATTAGTGAAAATTTTCAGTTAATATCGATTTGGGTAATTTTATATTGTATAATTTATGAGTTATTAAAAATGCAAAAATAAAAATAATTTGATAAATAGTAACTTTGATTGATGATATTAATTTTATCGAATAAAAGCATTAAAATAAAAAAAATCATTAAAAAAAATATCTTCTACCAACTTCTGACTTTAATTTTTTTTTTTAATTATGATTCATTTTTCAACTTACACAAACACCTCTATATTCAATTTTATTTTTTTACACAAGCAATTATTTTTTAAGTTAAAGTCAAAAATGCCTTTAAGCCACTAGCTTAAAGTTACTGCCAAACAGCCTCGTTATTCAATTTTTTTTTTTTGAAGTCAGCCTCGATATTCAGTTACTAATGGACTTAATATTTTTTAATAATTAATTGCCTACAAAAATATAATATAAAAATATATATTAATATAATATATTATAATATAAAATTTTAAAATAAATCAAAACGTAAATTAATAATAAATTTAAATAAATTATGTGCTTGACACTAATTATAATCTAAATCATAATTATCAAAGAATTATCCGAGAACCACATATCCCACTTGACAATTTCTGTATTTTGACCCCTCTAGCATCTGATCAGACATTCATCGTCGGTGAGGAAGTTTTACCTTCATCCCGAAGAACTTGACTCTGAAATGAATTTAATATGATTTGAATATCAAGAAACATTTTTAAGGTCCAAATTACTGATCGTTGATGCATGCATGTTTGCCACGTGTCAGACAAACCCGTGCGCCACGTGAACATTAAACAATGCATAGTAGTACAATACTTGATGCAATTCAGGAAACTAACACTGCACAACATATCCACCAGTGTTTGTGATGTCACTAGTGCTTCCTTAATACAATGACTTTTCACAATTAAATTATAGTCATCAGCACCTAACGAAATTTCAAAACAGCTAGAATCAAACTAGAATATCATTAATATTTTGATGTTAATTGGGTTTAGTAAATTTTTCTTTTATCAATTTTTAACTAAAATTTCAAATTAAAAGAAAAAGGAGTATACCGAGGACATCCTCATGGATAATTTCTATTATTACAAAAATGTCACTCACCGATTATATTAGAAATAAATATAACCTCATGTAGTGCCTGAGACCAATCTCAGGACCATTTTTCTCAAAGAAAAAATTTATTAAAAATTTTGATCTAATCAAAATTTCAATCTTGATTTAATCCCTTAATTGGCCCTGATCAATAGGAACAAATACTTTGCAACATGACTCACAACTTAGCTACAACTCATAGATTTCTCACCTTTCTGTCTCTACGTCTAAGATTTGACATGACTGCCGTTATCATTCTCTTATGGGTTGGGATCCTCTCTCCTCTTCCTCCATGTTCCCTTTGTGTCCCCTGCTTTTTTTAATAAAAAAGAGTGTCTTGGTGGATCCATTTTAATAAATAATAATTATTTATTAAAATTGGCTCGACATGGAGGAAGGGAACAGAGGATCCGATCCCTCTTATAGTGTCATATATATATATAGGGAGCTACTCTAGTGAGAACATCTTAGAATGAGAACTTAGTTCCTAAAGCAAATCACCAAAATCCAGCAGAATCACCAAATCACAAATAAATATTATTTTCCAGCGCCACGTCATTGCTGACGTCAGCATGACATCAGCATGATGATGTGGCAGTGGGCCCACAAAAAAAATTTTAAACAGGGGAAAAAATTTGGCGGGAAAATTTTCCAATTCACCAATTTTTTGGCGGGAAATTTTGCCAAATCACCATTTTTTGGGGAAAAATTTTTTGGTGGGAAAATTTCTGCCATGTCATCATCATGCTGATGTAAGCACTGACTTGATTTTTTATTTTTTTTTTATTAAATTTAAGGATTTGGTGATTCTGCTGGATTTTGGTGATATGCTTTGGGGACTAAGTTCTCATTTTAAGAGTGGTTCTCATTTGAGCACTTGCCTATATATATATACACAATGCTTTAAACTAAAAAGACACAAAAGTATATAATGATTTTTCAAGAAACACATGCAGTTTAGTTCAACTCACCCCTGTATCTAGAGGTGGCCAAACGGCCGTGCCGTGCGGGCCGTGCCGGTTTGGCCACGTGCCGATCTGTTTCAAACAAGGCACGGGCACGCACATATAGTTTGGACGTGCCGTGCCGTGCCGTGCCCCTAAATTTAAAACCCGTAACTGGCACGCGAGCTAGGCGGGTTTGCGGGCTTTTTTTTTTTTTTTTTTAAGGAAAAATCGAATGTGGTGGACATAAAATTTGAATTTTTTTATTAATTTAATATTTACTTTTATTATTGTCAAAATATGAAATGTTTCGAATTAAAATGTTTCAAATTTGTAAATTTTTTCTTTCGAATTTTTAAGAAAATACGAATCATACAATTATATTGAAATAAAAAGAGTAAAAGAGGACGGTACCTCTATTAAATTTTATTAATTAGAAAATATTTTACAAATGGGGTGAGAGGACTCCTCTCTAAAAAAACGGAACAAACCGCATTAAACATGTTTACAAAATTACAAACAAATAAATTCTAAATCTAAAAAATAAATCTAAAAATACAAGATAATACAAAATTCTACTCACTAGTCTTCTTGTTCGGCCCCCGATTCTGATGAAGTATCCATTATCATCCACGGATCATCTTCTCCGTCTGAATCATCCGCTTTTTTTCCTTGTTGTCTTTTTTCGGCTTGATCCCAATCTTTTTTGCAAACACATATTTTTATTGAATCGGGTGCAAGACTTGATCTCTTCTCGTCTAACACTCTTCTACCCGCACTAAAAGCGGATTCGGATGCAATTGTAGAAGCGGGGACTACTAAAATATCTTTTGCAATTTTTGCTAAAACCGGAAATTGTAACTCATGATTTTTCCACCATGTTAATATATCAAACTGATCATTTAACTCATAATGATACGAAAAAAATTCATGCAACATAGTAAAAGCAGTAGTGGGAGTACTTTTACTAGATTCGGAAATCATAAATTTTGGTTTTTTGTTAGTTAATATCGATGCAATTTTCGGTCGGCGCCGGGACTCTATTAAAATAATTCCAAACATACGAATTTCTGCTCGCGGAAGACGAACCACCTACAAAACAAAATTAAAAACGATTAATTAACATGTAAAACTTACCAAAAATAAAATAAATCAATTTAAAAGATACAAACATAAAATAAAATAAAACGAATAAAAACAAAGTTATAAACCAAAAATACGAATAAAAAACAAAATAAACGTACCGGCTTCGACAACAGGTGGTGGTGGCGGCATGGAGGAAGTTGCTTGGCTTGAACCTTGCGAAGAAAATGTCCCCCTTCCTTCTTCCATTTAAGCTCACCGGAAATTAGTTAAGCTCACCGGAAATTAAAACCGGAAATTAAAAATTACTATAGAGATAGAAAGTCGATAGGCTAGCCGAGATAGTAATTAAAAATTAAGGACGAAGTCGACAGAGAGAGGTTGAGAAACTGAGAACAGAGAGAGGATGAGAAATGAGAATGGAGAATGGAGACAGAGTGTGAGAAGTGAGAACAGAGAGAGTGTGACTGGTTCTATTTATAGAGTGGAGATTGAAAGAGCCGTTGGTGAAAGAGCCGTTGGTGAAGGTCTGAAAGAGCCGTTGAAGAACAGCCGACAGCGACAGGGACAGCCGACAGGGACGTGCAGAGTTGCAGTTGCAGACCGTTACCACGTGCCGAACGGGCCGTGGCGTGCCGAACGGGCCGCAACGTTCAGATTTTTCGTGTTTTTTTTTTTTTTTTTGGCTAATCGTGGTTTGTTGTATTATTGTATACTTGTATATTTAATATGTATATAATTTTAGTTTCAAATATATTATAAAATAATAATAAAAATTTATTAAGAACATATAATTTAATTTTTTAATTTTCTAATTTAATTTGACTCATTCTTTCATTTTTTTTAGCAAAAAAAAAAAAATTTAAACGTGCCGAACGGGCCTCCACGTGCCGAACGTGCCGTGCTTTGTTTTTATTTTTTTCGTTTTTTTTTGCTAATCCTGCTTTCTTTGTTGTATACTTGTATAATGTATTTAATATGTATATAATTTTAGTTTCAAATATATTATAAAATAATAATAAAAATTTATTAAGAACATATAATTTAATTTTTTAATGTCCTTTTGCGTTAAATATTACCAAATTAGTGTATATATTATAAAATTTGTACTCCTAAAAAATTATTTATCAATTATATAATTAAATTTTCACTTGAGAAAACAAAGATTTTAAAATTATGAGACTAATTATAATTTAATTTGATTCATTCTTTCATTTTTATTTAGCAAAAAAAAAACATGATTTAAACGTGCCGAACGTGCCGGTCCGAACGGCCCGTGTTTGCTGTTTTCCTCACGGGCTTCACGTGCCGAACGTGCCGGGCTGCGGTTTACAGTTTCTGGGGTCGCGGCACGGCTCGTTCCCTGTAGCGGGCTGAACGAGCCGTGCTGAGCTCATTACTGTAGCGGGCTGAACGGTTTTCTGGACGAATAATTCACGAACGGTCCGGTTTGAACCGCCCGTTTGGCCAGCTCTACCTGTATCTTTCAAAATATATAAAGTACTCATGCATTCGCTATTTCATATACTTCGTTTAAATTTGATTTTGCAGGGAAAGAAATTTAAAATTTCATTACCTTAATTCAGTCGCTATTGATAGGTCCATAATTAATCATATTTTTAATACCTATTTTATGTCCGTTTTCGTAATTTTATTAATTAATAAATTGTTTTATTTTGTTTTGTAGGAAAATAAATAAAAACAGATTTCTAGCAGGAAAAGGTGCAAAAAGGGAAAGGAGGTGGAAAATACTTGAAGAAAAGGAAATTGGAGGAAAAATCGATTACTTATTGGAGAAGAAAAGGAAATTGAAGAAATTATATTCAAGATTGGATTGTAATCAAAGGGGCCAAACCCAATATTTTCCCCTATATATATGGCCTTCTCCCTTGTAATTTGGGACACCTAGAATTTGATAGCTCTTTATTTTCTTGCTTTTTACTTTCGTTGGTAGCTTTTATCCGACATACTCGTCTGAATTATTAATATTTTTTAGTTCTTCTTTTCCTTCTTTCGTGCGTTCACTTGTTTCAAATCTTCTGCTACGACCTTACTATTTGATTACATGCATGCTTCATTAGTTAACTAGATTTATTAATTTATTATATAAATACTTGCCATTCACGTTATTAATATTAGGCTTATTAAGTTTCTGACCATATATAGATTAAAGTTAGTTTTGTTAAAATCGTTGATTCATGTTTACTTGGTATTATTATAATTGTTTCGTTATTTTTATAATCATGAGTAGCTAATTCTCTTGCCCTAGGATGAAGATGAAGTTAAATTAATTCCCCTTGATTTCTTCTCGTTCCTATTAATTGATTCTCATAATTTTTCTTGGTGCTTAATTATTCAATTGACAAAGTGATTTTGATATATTATTGTTACCGGATTTGTTTTTCATAGCCTATGCTTGCTCCTTGAAGTTTTGATAGGTTATTGTTAGATAACAAGTTTCATAGTATATGCTTGTCTCGTTGATTGATATATCTTATTTTTGAAGAAAAGAGGATTGATTTAGGGCGAGTTGATATTATTTGTGATTGATTAACGGATTCGGATTCTTAGGTTTTCCATATTATTTGATAATCTTTGTTAATTAGTTTAATTAGGTTAATTAAAACTCATCTCAAACCTATTTGTCTAGTTCGCCTGATTTAATTATTAGGGTTTTGAAAATTCATAGTCTCTGTGGATCGACCTGTATTTGCTACAATTAACCACTGTGCGCTTGCAGTTATTTTACACATCAAGTTTTTGGCGCCGCTGCCGGGGACTATTGGTAATTTTCACTCCTTGATATTAATTCTTCGGATTAGTTTCTTGTTTTCTTTTGTTTGTTTTTTTTAGGGAATTGTGAAGCGGAGAAAAGCTTGGACAAGAAGATCGCTAGAAGGCCTCGCTGTCTCTTTTGAAATTTTTAGAAGCGCTTTTCGGTATTCCGTATCACCTCTCTCTATTTTTCTTTCTTTCTCATTATTGAAAAAACAAAAAATAAAAAATAAAAATTCAAAAAACCCAAAAATATTAGTTAGTTAATTGTTTGTTAAACCAATTTGCTGCATCATTCATTCTCTCACACAGGATCACATCATCTAGATTTCTTTATTGTATTTATTGCTTTCCATCTTATATAACTGTGGTGATTGCTGGAGGAAAGAGGTACGTACAATTTAGAATAGAACACGTAGTGTAGTGCATCCATAAGTGTTTATTTTCTTGTTCTTTGTGTGTTGCATCATTCAATCAATCTTAAGGGTGCCACCCAATTACAAGATAAGGTGGGGGATTTCATCACCCTTTCCTTGGCCCACAAATCACTAATTCCTTCATCTTGCATTCCCCTTTCCTTAATAAAACTAAGTAGACGTTAGCCCCTAGGATCTCACGCTCAATTAGGAAGAGAATCTAGGAGGAACAAATCACTAAGTATTCTTTCGTTTGGTGTCTAGGCAAGCGTCACGCTTACCTGGCTAATTTGGATTGGTGTCTAGAAAGGTGTTTAGCCTCTTGGCAATGCTTGCACCTGCCTGGCCAGTCAGGACGAGTGCTTTTTGAGTTGTGACTTTTAGTAGATCTTATTGTTAGGAGCAAGGTCTAGATTTTTCTTAGGATAATATAGATTTTTTCTTTTTGATTTTTCAATTTTTTTGGGGTTTACTTATAGTTCTTGTCTGCTACGTGACTAATTGTTTACTTCTCTTGTATGCAAAGTGCTTGGGTTCGAGACACTACATCTAGATTAGTAAGACAAACCAATCTGTCATCTCCTAAAGTAGTAAGGCAACTTGAGTTCTCTTCACCCACTAGAATTGAGTCAAAAGAATTAGAAGTTCAACCCGTAGTCATGGCTGTTTCACTTAAAGACCGTTGTTACCCCGCTCGTACCGCTCAACCCTCATGCATAGTCTTACCCGCAGTAACCGCGAATAACTTTGAAATCAAACATCATAACATTAGCATGTTACCTAGGTTTGCTGGGGTAGAGGGAGAGGATCCATATCTTTTCATTCGAGAGTTTGAGGAAGTGTGTGCATTACAGAAACTTCAACAATTGAGTGAGGATTCCATTAGGCTCAGGCTTATTAACTTTGCTTTGAAAGAAGATGCTAAACAGTGGTTGTACAGTCTACCCGTTAATTCTATTTCCACATGGGAGGGATTTGTTGCTATCTTTCTTAAAAAATATTTTCCAAACCATAAGGCAAACAGACTTAGGAATGAAATCAACCAATTTCAACAAAATCGGAATGAGTCTTTTTGGAAATATTTTGATAGATTTAAAAAGCTATTGTCTAAGTGTCCTCAACATGGTATAGAAAAATGGAGACTTTGTAAAATTCTTTATGAAGCCTTAGATAGCCAAACCACTGCTTTGTTAGAGTCTATGTGTAATGGTAAGTTTATGGACAAAGATGAAGATGAAGCTTGGCAATTTTTTGAGGAGTTAGCTGAAAGAACAATGTTGTGGGAGTCAACTAGGGAACCTAATCAGGAAGCTGAAAAATCTAACTCATCTAAGGGCTTACACACAGTTGGTAATTCTATTGCAACCGAAGCTAAGTTAGCTACACTCACTAGACGTCTAGAAGCCTTAGAAACCAACAATGCGTCCTCTCAAATGTCTCTCTGTGCAAACTGTAGTTCTCCTAATCATGTGGTAGAGAATTGCCCTGAAATTGAACAAGTCAATGCCATGTTTCAACCTAGAGTTAGGAATGATCCTTATGCACCCACATACAATCCTGGTTGGAAGAGTCACCCAAATTTCTCATGGAACCAAGGTCAATACAATCAGTATAATCAAAACCCTCAACCTGCTTTTCAAAAGCCCAATCCTGGCCCATACCCAACTCAAAATCCTAATTCCTATCCTCCTCAAAATCTTGGTCATTATCCAAACTCAGTCCCCATGAATCCTCCTGGTTTTGCTGAATCTGATAAGAGATTCAATTCTTTAGAAAAGAGTATTGAGGCGTTATTGAAATCTCAAGCTAATCTAACTCAATCTCAACAATCTTTTATGCAAACCATGACCTAAGATAGGCAGTTAATAAATTCCAACACTCAAGCCATATCTAAGCTAGAGGTCCAAGTCAGTCAATTGGCAAACACAATCAATGAGAGAGAGAAAAATAGATTTCCTAGTCAACCCGAGACTAATCCTAAATTTCATCCAAATCAAAAGTCTCATGAAAATGTAAATTCTGTTATCTCTCTAAGGTCTGGTAATCAATTCAACAATCATGCTGGTGTCAATACTCAAGAAGAAGATAAGCTAACATCTGAACCAAATCCTTTACTCTTGAATCCTAGTCTTAAGCAATCTTCAAATTCCGAGAGTTCTGAAGTAGATAAAGCTGATGAGTCACCACCATCCGATGAACCACCTTCGAAACCCCACTCTGATGTGTCTAATGAAAAAGTCTTTAAGCCGAAAGCCCCATTTCCTCAAAGACTTACTTCAAACAAACAATCTGCTCAGTTAGATAAGATTTTGGAAGTCTTTAAGCAAGTCAAGATTAACATTCCTCTTTTAGATGCGATTCAACAAGTTCCCTCTTATGCTAAGTGTCTAAAAGATTTATGTACTCATAAAAGAACCACTCATGTTCCTAAGAAAGCTTTCCTAACATCTCATGTTAGCTCTATTTTGTCAAATCAAATCCCTGTGAAGTATAAGGATCCTGGTTGTCCTACCATCTCTTGTGTCATAGGTGATACTTTCATTGATAAAGCTTTACTCGATCTAGGAGCTAGTGTGAATCTTCTTCCATTATCTGTCTACCAAGCCTTGGGTTTAGGTGAACTTAAGAAGACTAGTGTCACTCTTCAGTTAGCTGATCGTTCTGTTAAAACTCCTACAGGTATAGTGGAAGATGTGTTGATTAAGGTTGGTGATTTTGTCTTCCCCGTCGATTTTGTTGTTCTAGAAACCGAACCAGTCAAAAATCTCAAAAATCAAATTCCCATAATTTTAGGAAGACCTTTTCTTGCCACATCTAATGCCTTAATTAACTGTAGGAATGGTTTAATGAAGCTAACTTTTGGAAACATGACAATTGATCTCAACATTTTCAATGTAGGAAAACAACCCAATGACTATTTTGACCAACCCATAGAAATTAACATGATTGATGAGTTAGTTGATAATGAAGTCATGAATGTTGATGATGTGCTTAGCTTTTGTCAAAACTACTTTGGTCAAGAATGGGATGATACTTGTCATAAAAATGAGGTCAATGAAATGTTAGAGTCCACCATTCCTAGTTCCAACCAAGAGTTAGAACCTTCTCCTTTGCCACTTTATGAAGCTAATGAATCAGTTGAGACAAGTCCACCAGAATTAGAACTCAAACCTCTTCCCGAAACTCTTAAGTATATGTTTCTAGGCCCTTCTGAGTCTTTCCCAGTCATAATTGCATCTGATCTGTCACTTTCTCAAGAGGAAGAACTCTTACTTGTACTTAGAGAGAATAAGGAACCCATTGGGTGGAGCATATCCGATATCAAGGGAATTAGCCCTGCCATTGTCCAACATAGGATTCACTTAGTTGATGATGCTAAACCAGTTAGGGAGCCACAAAGGAGGTTAAACCCGACTCTTAAGGAAGTTGTTAGGAAGGAAATCCTTAAATGTCTAGATAATGGAATCATCTATCCTATATCTGATAGTTCTTGGGTCAGTCCTGTTCAAGTAGTGCCTAAAAAGTCAGGGATCACTGTAGTTGTCAATGAGGATGATGAACTAGTTCCCACTCGTGTCCAATCTGGTTGGAGAATGTGTATTGATTACAGGAAACTAAATGCTGCCACTAGAAAAGATCATTTTCCTCTACCCTTCATTGATCAAATCTTAGAAAGGTTAGCAGGTCACTCATACTATTGCTTCCTAGATGGTTTTTCTGGTTATTTTCAAATTCCCATTGCTCCTGAGGATCAAGAAAAGACCACCTTCACTTGTCCATTTGGAACCTTTGCCTATCGTCGTTTAGCTTTTGGTCTAACCACTGCCCCTGCCACCTTTCAAAGATGTATGATGAGCATTTTCTCTGACATGGTAGGAGAATTCCTAGAAATCTTTATAGATGACTTTTCCATCTTTGGTTCTTCTTTTCATCAGTGTCTTCATCATCTTGACTTAGTTTTAAAACGATGCAAAGAAACAAACCTTGTTCTTAATTGGGAAAAGTGTCATTTCATGGTTAAAGAAGGAATTGTTCTTGGTCATAAAATTTTGTCAAAGGGAATTGAAGTTGATAAAGCTAAAATTGATCTCATTGCTAATCTACCTCCACCAAAATCTATCAAAGAAATTCGTTCCTTTTTAGGGCATGCTGGTTTTTATAGGCGTTTCATTAAAGATTTTAGCAAAAAGGCTAGACCATTGACCAATCTTCTTTCCAAGGACATAAAATTTGAATTCTCTAATGAATGTCTTCAATCATTTGATCATCTTAAGAAAGAATTGACCTCAGCCCCTATCATTCAATCCCCTGATTGGAATCAACCTTTTGAGCTTGTGTGTGACGCGTCTGATTATGCCGTAGGAGCAGTTTTGGGACAAAGAATTAATAAGATACCTCATGTCATATACTATGCTAGTAAGACTCTAAATGATGCTCAACTCAACTACTCCACCACTGAAAAAGAACTTCTAGCTGTTGTTTTTGCTCTTGAAAAGTTCAGGTCGTATCTTATAGGTTCTAAAATCATTGTTTACACAGACCACTCTGCTCTTAGATATCTCTTCTCTAAGAAAGACTCAAAAGCCCGATTGATTAGGTGGGTCTTGTTGCTCCAAGAGTTTGACCTAGAAATTAGGGATAAGAAGGGTTCTGAAAATGTTGTTGCTGATCATCTTTCCCGTCTAGTAGTGGAGTCCACCATTGATATGCCTTTGAATGAGTTTTTTCCTGATGAGCACCTTCTTTCCATATCTACCACTCCTTGGTTTGCTGATATTGTTAACTACCTTGTCACTGGTGATATTCCTTCTCATTGGTCTAAGCAAGATAAATCCAAATTTCTCTCACAAGTCAAATACTTCTTTTGGGATGATCCCTATCTTTTTAAGTATTGTTCGGACCAAATCATTAGGAGGTGTGTTCCAAACCATGAGTTTAGAAGTATACTTTCCTTTTGTCATGATCAGGCTTGTGGAGGTCACTTTAGTGCTAAAAAGACTGCTGCTAAAATACTTCAATCTGGTTTCTACTGGCCCAATCTGTTTAAAGATTCTGCTGAATTTTGTGCCGCTTGTAGTAGGTGTCAACATTTAGGAAAGATCACTAGAAGAAACATGATGCCAATGAATCCAATCTTAGTTATTGAGATCTTTGATGTTTGGGGAATAGATTTTATGGGTCCCTTTCCTAACTCTTTTGGTAACCTCTACATTCTCTTAGCGGTTGATTATGTCTCTAAATGGGTCGAAGCCATACCAACTAAGTCTAATGATAACAAGGTAGTTCTTAAGTTCTTAAAGGAGAATATCTTTTCTAGATTTGGTACGCCTAGAGCTATAATTAGTGACCAAGGTAAGCATTTCAAAAACCATCAGTTTGAGTCTCTTTTGAGGAAGTATTCCATCACTCATAAGGTAGCCACACCTTACCATCCTCAAACTAGTGGTCAAGTTGAGGTCTCTAATAGGCAGATTAAACAAATTCTAGAGAAAACTGTCAATTCAAATAGGAAAGATTGGTCTGTTAAGTTGATAGATGCACTTTGGGCTTATCGCACTGCTTTTAAGACTGTTTTGGGCATGTCTCCTTATAGGATTGTGTTTGGTAAAGCATGTCATCTTCCCGTTGAACTTGAACATAGAGCTTTTTGGGCCATTAAAGAGTTGAATTTTGATTTACCCACTGCTGGTAGTCATAGGAAGTTACAACTGTCTGAGTTAGAAGAAACCAGGAATGATGCCTATGAAAATGCTAAGATTTATAAGGAAAGAACTAAAATTTTGCATGATAAATCTATTTTGAGAAAATCTTTTTCTCCTGGTCAAAAAGTTCTTTTATACAACTCTAGGCTGCATTTATTTCCTGGTAAATTGAGATCTAGATGGGAGGGCCCATATGTTGTTAAAGTTGTTTTTCCTCATGGTGCTATTGAAATTGAAAATCCTAAAACTGGTGAAACATTTAAAGTTAATGGTCAACGCCTTAAACCATTTTTAGAACTGCCAGTTGATTATGAGGAGGAGGTGATCCACCTCCTTGATGCGTGACTCAAGTAAGTTACCTTGTTGTATATAGTAGTTAGTTATATTCCTCCGTCTTGCCTTTATCAGGTATTCTCGTCCTTTTACTTTGTCATTTTTTTTTCTCTCATTTGCATACATTGAGGACAATGCATGATTTAGGTATGGGGGAGGGATTTAGTAGTATTATTTAAAAAAAAAACCCAAAAAAAAAAAAAAATTGAAAAGTGAAAAAATACAAAAATAATTCTAGCCTTGTGAAATGATTACTTGTTAAAAGTTAGCTTGATGCACCCTTACATGCTATAGTACTCTTGTGTTTCTGAAGCTTTTGATTGAGAAGTGATAAGCTAAGTTCTTGTGCACACACATACACTAGCAAGTTGAAACTAGTAGACTTATTGAATGTTGTAAGTAATTAAAAGGACATGAATATGTGCAAGAAGATTTGGTTTCCATGCTTTGAGTACAAGTAGGTGCATTAAAGAGATTTTTGCTTGGGATTAATTATGTTTTACCACCAAGTGAGATTTTGAGCCTATATGCATATCTTTTGCATTTTATATTCGTTTGCTTGAGTGTCCACATGTTGTTTGCATTGCTAGCACTTGTTTGAGACCTTTCTTGAAATGCATGACATTATTTGATGATAAGATGATAAAGGCATTTAGGAATAACCAATTATTATCCAAATTACCACACCCTTTACATATGATCAATTAGTTACCCCTTTGAGCTTAATCCTATTTTTTCGGTGACACACCACATTACTTGCCTAGACCTTTTTGTTGTGCAGCCTTACGTATATTTGATCCCATTTGTCAAAGGCTAGTAGTAAGTTGAGGGAGTAATAAGGTGTGTGAGATGGGGTTTACTTTTGTTCATTACTTTTTGGGAAATATTGGGTTTTGTTGCTTACTTGTCAATCGTTATTCAATAAATTCTTGAAGAAGGATTGTGGTTTCTTATATATTTATATTATCTATCTTAGCTCTCCAGAAAAAAAAAGAGAAGAAAAAAAGAAAAAAAAGAGAAAAAAAATTGAAAAAAAAAAAATCATATGAGAGCATACTTATGTTTATGTGTTTTGTGCGATCCTTCTTCATTCGACTAGTCAAGCAGTTTGTTGGAAGAAAATTAGAAATCCATGTATGGGGAGGATGTATGTTGTTGTGTATGATTTATTATGGTTCCTACTAGCTTTTGACACTTCACCTTATTTGGCCTTACTTGACATACCTTGTCCTTAGCCCCGTTACAACCCAAATAAAAGACCTTTTGATTATCATCATTAATGTATGTTGTGTTAAAGTTAGATTGATACCAAATGTCAAGCATGCTTATGATTTTGTTGGAATTGAGTGATACACTTACCCTTGTTCTTGAGTGAATATTCTTTTGTGAGTGAAAGGTGAGTTATTGCTTGTTTTGTGCATATGAGATCCCAAGTTTTGACTTTAAGGTGTACTCTTGTGGGCTTAGCATGGTTACCAACTTATTTTTACACTTGACGTGGACTTCTAATGACCGCTGCATATTTCTTTGAGTAGACTATGTGAATACTTGCACCTTACACACCAAGACATTGCAAATTCACTTTGATTTCTTAAGTTGATGTAGCATGAGATGACTTGTATGTGTGGTGTTGCATTGAGCAATCTTTTACATGAGCTAGATGGATTTTGTGGGTACATTCACTATAGGCCCTCACGAGACCTCACTCGTCCACTAGGGCTGCCTAGGGGTTTAAAGGGCTTGTTGCATATGCCAAATGCAACCGTGATCACCTACGGAAGTGGTATTATATATTTAGGTAGTATTTTATTATATATTTTTCTCGAGGACGAGCAAAAGATAGGTATGGGGGCATTTGATAGGTCCATAATTAATCATATTTTTAATACCTATTTTATGTCCGTTTTCGTAATTTTATTAATTAATAAATTGTTTTATTTTGTTTTGTAGGAAAATAAATAAAAACAGATTTCTAGCAGGAAAAGGTGCAAAAAGGGAAAGGAGGTGGAAAATACTTGAAGAAAAGGAAATTGGAGGAAAAATCGATTACTTATTGGAGAAGAAAAGGAAATTGAAGAAATTATATTCAAGATTGGATTGTAATCAAAGGGGCCAAACCCAATATTTTCCCCTATATATATGGCCTTCTCCCTTGTAATTTGGGACACCTAGAATTTGATAGCTCTTTATTTTCTTGCTTTTTACTTTCGTTGGTAGCTTTTATCCGACATACTCGTCTGAATTATTAATATTTTTTAGTTCTTCTTTTCCTTCTTTCGTGCGTTCACTTGTTTCAAATCTTCTGCTACGACCTTACTATTTGATTACATGCATGCTTCATTAGTTAACTAGATTTATTAATTTATTATATAAATACTTGCCATTCACGTTATTAATATTAGGCTTATTAAGTTTCTGACCATATATAGATTAAAGTTAGTTTTGTTAAAATCGTTGATTCATGTTTACTTGGTATTATTATAATTGTTTCGTTATTTTTATAATCATGAGTAGCTAATTCTCTTGCCCTAGGATGAAGATGAAGTTAAATTAATTCCCCTTGATTTCTTCTCGTTCCTATTAATTGATTCTCATAATTTTTCTTGGTGCTTAATTATTCAATTGACAAAGTGATTTTGATATATTATTGTTACCGGATTTGTTTTTCATAGCCTATGCTTGCTCCTTGAAGTTTTGATAGGTTATTGTTAGATAACAAGTTTCATAGTATATGCTTGTCTCGTTGATTGATATATCTTATTTTTGAAGAAAAGAGGATTGATTTAGGGCGAGTTGATATTATTTGTGATTGATTAACGGATTCGGATTCTTAGGTTTTCCATATTATTTGATAATCTTTGTTAATTAGTTTAATTAGGTTAATTAAAACTCATCTCAAACCTATTTGTCTAGTTCGCCTGATTTAATTATTAGGGTTTTGAAAATTCATAGTCTCTGTGGATCGACCTGTATTTGCTACAATTAACCACTGTGCGCTTGCAGTTATTTTACACATCAGCTATTTCATTACCTTAATTCATTTTAATTTCGGTTATTTTGTGATCTACTAGGTCACTGCAATTGGGATTCGATCCACCATATAAATGATTCAGCTCGAACTTGACAAACCGACCTGAACCCTTTGCTGCCAAAGAAGCTCTTAATTTGAGATGACCCTAGCTTCCCTGTCAGAGACACTTTTGGTAGTTCTTCCCTCCTAAGTAACCGGTTAATTTTGTGAAGAGACATTTTAGTTGTTTCTGTCCAGGTAGTAATTGATTTAATAAAACAAATTATTTTAAAAATAATGGAAAGTTTCAATAATCATAACCTTACTTTATTACTCTCGGTTCCGTTATACATGTATTTCTTAAAATCTTAATGGATTAATTTAGTGTATTTGTTAAAAACTTATCTAACGAACATTCCTTTTAATATGCGTGATTTTTTAAAAGAAATGAGTAGTAACAATTTCCTTGGTCTATTTCCTGGGTCCCATTTTAAATTGACCAATTTTTGATTAAATATTAAAAATCATTTAATTATTATTTTTGAAAATTGAAAGTTATATTGTAACATAGCTTAGATATACTTTTTATAATATATATTTTTATTATTTGAATTATATAATACATATAAAATTTAGTTAAATTTTGATTAATTTGATCAATAAAAATAAAAAAGAACATGTATTTTGGGACCAATAACTTAAAATTTTTTTCAAAATGTTTTTCAAAAGAGATAAGTAATAACTAATAATTTAGATTGAGCTCTATGAGATAACTAAGTGAAATCTCCTTTTCGATTCTTTTTCATCTTCAAAATTTATTAAAATAAATAATTATTTATAAAGCTTATAAACTTAAATATTAAAAAAAACTAATAACTGAATTAGATTTGACTTTTCACAATCGTTAGAAACATTAGTATAACTAAATATGTGTTACTATTTTTAGTCATCGAGGATTGGTTATAATATATGTTTGAAAAGAAAACAATACAATAGCATCTCGAAGAACACAAATTTGTATAAGTAAATTGATCATCTCAAATTTTGATATGAAATCTTTTGTCCTATTTGATTTTTATTGATTATTAATTAAATTTTTATTAAATATTATATATATATATATATATATATTATATATATTATATATATATTTTTTAAATGAAAATTATAATAAAAATTAAATTACTAGAAATACGCTTAATCTATTTTCATTTGTAATTTTCAAATTTTGTAAATTATAAAAAAATTGATACATAAATCTCAGATAAAATTTGATCAATTTAACCATAATAAATCAAAACAAGATCAAAGATAAGAAAGTATATAAAATGACAACAATAACCAATAATCTAAAAACATATGGGGCCCTCTAATCCTATCTATCTATATTATAGTGTCTGTTGCCTGTTTTGTACAGTAAATTATACAATTTAAGTCTTTGCCACTGATATTGACGTTTATTTCAAAAATGCCACTGACTCATAATCTGACACGTTTACAGATAAATGGAACGTCTTCTGAAAGCTTTAGTTTGTAAACTGATATTTCAAATTCATATACACCATTTTCATTAATTCAAATTAAAGTTATATACAAGTGTTATCTCTCTCTTTCTTCTTCTGCTCTCTCTCTCTCAGTCTCTCTCTTACATCTCTTCCAATATATTTTGTCTATCATTATCTTCATAGTTCGATATTGTTTGATGATTGTTTACTAATAATTGTTTCTAATTCATTGCAGTTTGAAGCTTTGCTGAGGAATTGTTTGATGATTTGTCCCAAAGAAAAGATTGATAAATTTCACACTATTTAGGTATTTTTCTTAATTTGTTAAACTTATCATCAATTAGAAAATGTTGTAGTCTAATTTGTAAACTGATATTTCAAATTCATATACACCATTTTCATTAATTCAAATTAAAGTTATATACAAGTGTTATCTCTCTCTTTCTTCTTCTGCTCTCTCTCTCTCTCAGTCTCTCTCTTACATCTCTTCCAATATATTTTGTCTATCATTATCTTCATAGTTCGATATTGTTTGATGATTGTTTACTAATAATTGTTTCTAATTCATTGCAGTTTGAAGCTTTGCTGAGAAATTGTTGATGATTTGTCCCAAAGAAAAGATTGATAAATTTCACACTATTTAGGTATTTTTCTTAATTTGTTAAACTTATCATCAATTAGAAAATGTTGTAGTCTAATTTTTGTACGTTAATTTGTTAAACTTTACAAATGTTTTCTTGCTACAAACACTCATCTTGATCAACTTCAGATTCGCCACTTAGTAGCTGCTGAGTACAATTACTTACATAATTGAAATCAAGGTAACAAACTCTCCTTATTTTTAAGAAATCCCTTTTTGAGTTTTAGTTGAATTTTGTGTTTTGTTCAATGTCGACAAGGTGTTTGATGGAATGCCTCAATGAGTTTTTTTTAATAATTTGACCCCGGATGCAGCACCTGCTCTTGCTCCTGATGTGGAATATCGTATGCGTGAGATAATGCAGGTATTTGAGTTTATGAATTCAAGAAATGTCATGGTTGTTTATTTTCTGTGAAAATTATGGATTAATCGTTAAACTACTTGATTAGACTACGTTAATTTCTGTTGAGTTTCCAATATCTCCATTATTCATTTTAACTCTAATTTGTTTATATTGCTAGCTCCTGACACAACTACATCGATAGTTCAAAGGCTTTAAAAAGTTGTATAGCACCATTTTAAAAATATGTTTAATCCATTCTATGGATAGTGGAGTTGATATGGTTGATAGGGAGGAAGGTTTCGATGATGAGGAAAAGCTTTTAAGACTGTTTTTGTAGGGAATTTCCTTTGAAGGTGAAGAAAAAGCCTTTGTTGAAGGTATTTAGTCAGTTTGGAGGTTCTTATGTGTATATTCCTGTTTAATTTCATTTCTGAATTAAATAGTCAAGGCTTTGTCCTATTCTTCAATAATGTTCACCTATCTTAAAATCTGGTTTTGCTTCTCTTTATTGTAGAAATGTTTTAGTAGCAAATCTGTGTTTCCTTTTGAAGTAAAAAATCCTTATATAATTATATAATAGCACAACTGATTTTATGTTGTCTGGTTGACAGTTACAAGCAGAATCATGTTGTTCTTTTAAAGTTTACTTTTGTTGCCAAAGGCCTGCACAAGCTAGATGTATAACCTGTGTAGTTAGTTGATTTTTTACTCTGTTTCTTTAGCATGTAAGTAATTACCTTTTTCTTTTATCAGCCTGGTCCGGATTCAGTTGGCATCTTTGCTATTTCACATAGTTGCAGTGGATTGGCGGCTAGGGCCTGTGGTTTAGTAAGTTTAGAGCCTAGAAAGGTACACAGAATGATTTATATGCTAATCATACATGCGCTTTAGTTTGCATCTCTTTTCGGTTCACTTACTCATTTAATGCAGGCTAATGTTGTACTAAGCTGTTATGAGTTTCATATCTTCAATTACTTTTTACCTCTGACAGATTGTGGAAATCCTTAAAGATCGTCCAGCTTGGTTCCGTGACTGTCGGAGGCATGAAGTTTATACTATGTTACCTACTGGAAATGGAGGAACAATTGAACTGTTATACACACAGGTTAGGTTTTTTTTTGTTGTAGCAATTTCTTAGTTTTGTAGTATATGGTTATTAACGTCTTACAAAAAAAATTCAGCGTATTCTGTCCTAACTATGATCTGTTTTTAACATCACATAGCCTGTTATAGATGAAAATTATTTCTAATCACGTCTACTTGAACATGTTGATTCTAGCAATTCAGGGTTCTGAAATTGAACTTCTGGTAGGAACAGATGTAAGGGATGGGACTGGCACTACACGTGTTATAAATTGGTGTGGATGTCCGTGCTCTTGGATTTCTACCCAAAGAAGGACATGGCGTATATATTACAAGGTAAGTTTTTTGTTTATTTAAATGAAAGCCAAACACTTTATCATTTGGTGATGGTTAGGTAGAGCTTAATTTTTGGTTGTTACGTGAATTGGATGAGTAGGATTTTGTATTTTGTTTTTTCTATTAATGTTTTATAAGTTTGCACTTCTGTCTAATACTGTCTAATACTGTTTATGTAACTCATGTACTTTCGAGGTGTTATTATTATGGATACCGCAAATGGTAACCAGTCTTTTTTGCTGTCAAATCTTGGTACAAGCTTTTCTCAAAATTTGAAAGAAAACACCAATCCTAATGACCTTTAATTTTTATGTTGTATATCCATTTTCAGAACCTAAGCACCTATCTGCAAATGCAGGTAACACTGGTACGTCTCCGTCAAATTTTACAGAGTCTTCCATTTCGACAACAAACAGTTCAGGTTACTTTGAAAGTCTCTGCCTAAGGCACCAGCGGTGCAAGAAATCTCTTGGTAAAGTTTCAATGAATCACAAGATGACCAGACCGACAGTAATGATGACCGGATTATTTTGAGTGACAGTATGTTTTTTTAATATAGCCATATTTTACTTAAATATGATCTTAATCTATGAAATTTGAACAATTTGTTTCTTTTGCCTATGAATCTGATCTTAATCTATGAAATTATGACAATTTTAAAACTTTTAATTTCTGGATTTTTGCTGCATTTATCGTGCAGCTTAATGTGCCGCAAGCTTAATTTGCCGCAAGCTGCAGATGCTTAAAGTGCGAAACAGCTAATGGTAGAGGGCTGTATAGACTCACATTTATGCACTTTTGTTTTCTTTTCTTAAATCTCTATGTTAATGTTCTAAGCTATCCACTTGACAACCATTCATGAGTAGTTCTGGCTCTATTACATGTATCACGAGGAGTCACTCAGTATTCTGAAACAATGCTGATTTTGGAAGCTAATCTATGCATTAATATCCTCTTATATTTCTTTAATTCAGGAGGTCTAATCCTACAGTCCTCATTTGTACTTCTAAACTAAGAATTGCTATATGCTTTTACATATATTTATATGTATAGGAGCCATTTGTTGTGCTCAATCAGTTCAATCAAAAATTTAGCTCCGTTATCTCGATTGTACTAATTTGTTGCCACTATTTATTGAGTTGGCATGATCAAGGTACAAGGTCGTTGCATTATCTGTAACAGGTTGCTTTATCCTATTTTGCTCATATCTCTTAAAGGTTGAAAGAGGAAGCATCAGTAAGTATGAAGACTCTTGGATATCACTCATGGTCATGCAGTTTTAGAAGATCTTACTTATAATTTTGGTTGTTTTCTTATCTTGATATTAGAACTCTTATAAACTTAGCTTCTATGTTGACTTGCTATTGTACAATCAGGTTAAAGGTCTTTCAGCAGAAGAATTATTACAAACCTGTTCTCCCAGGTGACTGCAAATTTGTTTTGCTGCATAAGGGGATGCTTTGATTGCTTTTTTTGTAATGTGATCCCATTTGTATCACTTATGTCATTAAGTTATAGTAATAGAAAAATGAACATGTTTATTCCTTCACTATAAATTGTGCATTGTTTCTGAGTTTGTGTGTGTTAAATATACTATCAATGTGCTCCTTGAGATATGGAACTTATGGTTTGAGGTCTCAGTCAGTTTCTTTGAAAATATTACATATAATACAAAAGTTAAATTCAAAAGTAAGTTAAATTATTATTTCATTTGTTTATATTTGTGATAATTTTTTTTTTTTTGTCAAAAAGTCGAGGTGCCGGCGGTGCCGAGAAGTTTTATTACATATAGTGTTTATACATTCATAATTTTAAATTTTCATTCGTGGTTATTAGTCTACATAAATAAATAGCTATTTTAGTATTAGACATATTAAGTACAACCAATGTCAAACTTAAATTTTCAATCAAATTACAAGGATACATGCAAAATGAAGACTAAAATTTAAGTTGCTTACTATTTCTCCTCGAATTCTACAATTAAGTATTTGTTTTTTGTAATGACTTATATTATTAACGAAGAACAACTCCTTTTTATATAACCAATTTTCCAACAATTTCAATGCATAAATCAACCAAAATATTTTTTTTAATACCTTTTTTTTTGAAGGTAATACCTTAAACGCCCAGCATGGCGGGCTATAATCCTAGTATATATAAAGTTGCTCCTCTAGTGTTAAAAGCAGAAAATTATGTATTATTTTTGTTTTTCTTGACCTCCGTTTGTTTACCTACCAAAAATACAAATTAGTAAAAAAGGAAAAGAAATAGCCCCAAATGAGGGTGAAAAAACAGGGAATAAGTAATTATTAGAAGAGTAGTGGCCCTTGTGACTATTAGCACAGTGGCAAGTCTTCAGGAGCATGCTCTAGAGTTTCTAATTCCCCATCTCCATTTTCAACAAGGAAAGCCATAGCTAAACCCCAACTGATGTGAACATCCAAGTGACAATGCATGATCCAAACTCCTGTCACACCAAACAAATAATCGTTTTAAAGATTTAATTTTAAGATTTATTTTAGACTTGATAAAATGTACATTAATCTTACCAGGATTATCAGCAATAAATCTAATGACAGCCCATCCGTTGACAGGCAGACTGACTGTATTACGAAGAGGTGGATCAACCAGATTAAATTTCGATGTATCGGTTTTAGGATCGAAGTTACCGAATCCCTCTGCTATAACAAAAAAGTCGTATCCGTGGAGATGAACCGGGTGATTTTCAGCTATGACTATACTTGTCCCCTGTAATACTACTTGCACATTTGATCCGTAATTTAACCTGTACAACTTAGTTCCCCTAGTTGGTTGCCACATCGAGCTGCTGACATTACCAGTGTAATCGAATTTTAGAGGCGGAGCTGCTGGAAAATCAGTAGTGAAAACGCCCGGAATTCCTTGATGATGAGCTTGTAACAGGGAAAAGTTTGATGGTAGTACAAATGAAACATTGTTCATACTAGCTGTGAAGCGTGTTTGATTTGGAGCTTGACATGTACTAGCCTTAGCACCTAAGGGGCATCTGTTGAGGCCTAAACCAACTGTAAAGAAAAGGCTTTCATCGATATCTATTGGTACTTCAACTTCTCTCGGGCTTCTGAAGCTGGTAGAGAATGCTGTTGCTGTAGCCGTGTCATTAAATGCGGGTAGAGAAGGGAACACGGGATTAATGGAGACTTGTTTTGCTGGACAAGGTGCTCTTTTGTATTCAAGAATGGCCGTGGTGGTAGTGTTGTCAAAAGGTGCATTTTGGGCACTGGCGTAGGCACGTGCTGCAATGTAGTACCGTGAAGGTGTTTGATCAGCATTTATTAACACATCAGTTGTTTGTCCTGGTCCAAGCATGAGTGTGTTGGTAGTGAAGGGTTTAACATAGGAAGCGTCAGCTCCAACAACAGTCATCTTGTGGTTAGCAATGCTGAAGAATAGTTGTTGGTTTAGTGCTGAGTTGATGACTCGCAGAAGGTTGGTTTCACCTGAATCAACTGGAACTATCACAGTTTCTATGGAAAAAGCATTTGTAGTTAGCAGAGTTGTTGCATAAGAAAGTTGATATTAGTTGGCTAAACATCTAAAGTTATTGACACAGACCTTTACTAGAGCAATTGTAGAGGTCACCAGGTTGGCCGTTAATGGTATATGCATCAGACACATTAGGAGCTCCTCCCGTTCTTGTTGCTTCTCTAATAACATCGATTGGGTTTGCATTCCACCATTCACCTAATCATTAGTATAGAAGTCATTATACATTAATTGACTCAATTAAGTTTTTCGAATTGAACTATGTTGCCTAGTACAATGTTGAGAAGTGGAAAAGTACCAAGAAGCAAGGGTGTTTCACGCTTTGGCTTTTGGAATGGATAGGAATCTCCTTCTTTTGGATGAATAATAAGAGCTCCATATACGGTGGCTCTAAGCCACGAACTGTGTCCATGCCACCAAAGTGTCCCTTCTTGCCCTTGTATTCTAAACCGATAAGTGTAACTCTCCCCTGGTCTAATGGGGCATTGTGTGACGAATTCAGGTCCATCTGCCCATCCTGTCCTGATTTGTCGAATCCCATGCCTGTTATTTTATCGCAACATTAAAAAAATATAGATCAAGTAACAAAATATTACATTTTGTTTGACATTTCCAATGCAATTTGAGTGCATGCACAGATGCACTGATGCAGTACTTACCAGTGGATGGTGACATTATATCGTGCCCTGTTAACAACTTTCACGACAAGAGTGTCACCGTTATTTACTTCCAAGGTTGGTCCTGGAAATTGGCCATTGACAGTGATGGTCCTGTGAGTATTGCACAGCCTCTTCACTGGGGTTGATTGAACCTATTACAACATTCACTTAGTTCCGAAAAATATATACAAATGCAAGCAAGTTACAAAAAAAAAAAAAAAAAGAAACATACAAGGAATTAAGACATACAACAAAGTCGTGGAAGTGAGTTTTGGGGTTTGCATTCACAAATAAAAAGAAGAAGCTTAGGAAGATGAAAGAGTGAAATAGGCTGGCAATGCTGCTCATAGCCTCCATATTTTCCTTTGCTCTACGCTGAATGATGGTGACTTTGGCGTTGCGATTAGGTTGTGAATGAGAGTGAGAGATAGGATTTTCTTTTATAACACAAGAAATTGTTAGTGAAGGTGGTTTAAAGTTGGCAGATTAGGTTTTGATTTAGCAAGATGGCTAGAATGGGAGGCAAACGTGCTTAAATTATAAAAGATATTGGTTCAACAACTAGCCCAGCTATGAAAATGATCATAACTTTCATGAATGCTTGCTTAACAAGTCTCACACAGGGTGATTTTTTTCAACAAATTTTAATCAAGTATATTTAAATTTCCCCTGGTCAAACCCAAATATTTTTTCACCCACAATCACTCCAGTTCTTGAGCTGCATACCTCTTCCAAGCGAAGTCAGCACACGAAATCTGAAATTTGTTGCTTTTTAGTCTAATTCTGCTGGAGATAATCTAATGATTACAAGTTCCATGCAGGAAAATGCATCATTTTTGTTTATTTAAGACAGTTTAAGTGTGCACACAAACATTATAGTTCTGACTTTTATAGTGTAAGTATACATTTTCCATGGGTTGGTGTAAAAGTTCTTACTCGAACTTCAGAACCCATTATCGCAGGAAACGACATTAATGTTGTACAATTTTTGTTAAATGTTTCGGCATTACAGTTAAATTTTAGATTTAATTACAACTTAGCCATGATGTGTACTCTAAATTTCAAAAAATCTGCAAATTTTGTATCACCATTAGTAATAACTTAAAGGCGTCCCGGACAATAAAGTATTCACAATTTCACACATAAACAACCAACATATTATGGTAAAGAGCAAAAGGTTCATAGGAACATGCTACGGTGATAGTAGCCTACAGAATTGTGTGACAATATGCCAAAGCAAAGGTTTTGAGACTGGTTAGTGTAAAAGAGTGTTATCCTGGAACACCTCGCCAGATGGAGGCGATCTTGGACAACTTCCAGCTAGCAGAACCTTGTGAAGGAGACGTGATGAAATTTGAAGAAGAGCCAACAGAAGGCAATCGAAGAAAGCTTCAAGAAGAACCTCCGACATTGTAAATTATTTTGGAAAGTTCACTCTGCATCTTTGTGGCAAAGATAGTTCATAAATATATCAATATATGTTAGGATTCTAGACAGATTATAAGACTCAAACAAACTGCAGAATATTCTCTGGATAGTTTGTTAATATTCTGGACAGATTCTAGACTTCTCTGGACAGATAATATAACTTAAAGAAGAGCAGAAAACAGTAAAGAATAATCACACAAAGAACACAGAATTAACGTGGTTCGATCAAGCCGATCTACATCCACAAGGCAAGTGTTTTCTTCTATATTCAGAGAGCAAAAGAGAGATACAAAGATGATACAAAACTGAGATGCAGAGTACTTTACTTATCTCTCAGTTTGTCAAAATATCTACTGCTATGAACAATAGCTATAAATACTTTCTATTAGATAATACAAATATCTATATGGGCAGTTGTCCCAACAGTTGTCCCAACAGATAATAGCCTAATAAAACTAGAAAACAAGACAAATATCCAACAATATATGTAAACACCGATAAGAAAAAGTTAACTACATCAAAAGAATGCTATGAGTTTAACTGAATCCGGATAATGGTGTGAAACAAAACTTGAAGAAAAAGAAAGTAAGTGTGGTTCCCTTGGAGACACACTTCCTTTCCATCTAATTGAAATTTACTCGACGAGTTTGTGTGGTTCCCTTGGAGACACAAATAGTGAATTATCAGAAGAAGATGCTGAAAGAGTAACTACTTGTGATTTACTCGACGAGTTTGTGTGGTTCCCTTGGAGACACACTTCCTTTCCATCTAATTGAAATTTCAAGTAGGATTTTCGAAAATTAATTTTTATTTCTCCAAGAGCCTCCTGCCATGCTACTCCCAAAACAACATCAGCTCCATGTAGATCAATCACATAGAAATCACTCTTAAATTGGTGTCCTTGTATGGTAAATTTCACATTTAAGCACTGTCCAACACACTTCAAATTTTGTCCATTGCCAACTATAACAGAAAATTGGATCGATGGTGTGATTGTGAGACCCATAAATTTTGCAACACGAGTTTGTATAAAATTGTGACTACTCCCTCCATCTACTAGAATATGGACATGCCTTTTATTGATTTCACCTTGTAGTCTCAAACACTTAGAATCAGGATTTCCAATTAGAGCATAAAAGTTGCCATGTTCAGTTTCACTAACCCGTTCATCGACCACCTCAACTGGTATCTCATCACAACCTTTTGGAATCACCCCATCAAGTAATAATAAGGACATTTGACCCTTACATTTATGGCCTTTATGCCACTTCTCCTCACAATTGTAGCACTGCCCTTTCTCATTTTTAGCTTGTCTCTCTGCCTGCATTAATAAGTCTTTTAAGTGGCAAATTGTGATAGGGTGGATTACCGGTTAGTGTACTTTGGGTCTTTTCCGCAACCAGGGGTGTAGTATGTGTCTGGGGTTAGGAAAACATTGAAAGAGGCTTATGGTTTATCACATTTGGGGTTTGATAAAATTTTGTTTAGCTATTAGATAATTTGGTATAGCTAAACTTTCCCTCATATAGTTTAGAGAGGCCTATAGCTTGTTGTAAATTATAAGGCTGACTAGCTATAACTTCACACTGAATATCTGGTTTGAACCCACCAATATAACACCCTTTCAAAAACGTTTCAGGTAATCCTGGAATTCTATTTGTAAGAGATTGAAATTGTAACTCATAATCAGCAATTGTCCCTGTCTGTTTGAGTTTTACAAGCTGGGTATTGGGGTCTTCATATGGTGAAGTTCCAAATTGGATACGAATCTGCATCTCAAACTCTGGCCAAGTGCGTAATAGATGATTAGTTTCCATCCATTAATACCATGTAGAAGCAGCTTCGTCAAGATGAAGAGTAACCAAGGAGAGTTTATGAGCTTCTGGATTTCGCTGATACTCAAAAAACTTATTAACTTTGTAAAGCCACTCTGTTGGGTCTCCACTTTCAAAACGAGGGAAAATCAATTTGGGTTTCTGGACAAAATCATTATATTGGCGATAGGGTTGTGCATTACGTATTTGAAGGCCATTAACTTGATTTTGCACTTGTTGAAGTTGATTAGTGAAGGTCTCCGTAAACTGGGTGAGTTGTTGAGTGAGGTTTTCAAGTATTTGTATAAATTATGGGTTTAATTCAGCCATGACAGCTCTCAATGAAAGCACCAGTGAAACAGAACTTGAAGAAAAAGAAAGTAAAGTTAAACAACAATTTCATTCATATCCCCTTCTCAATAGTCCTCCACCTTATATATTAAACATAACAAAATTAGTATGAATCTTAGCCATAAAACTGTTATTTTACTTTAGTAGACACACTTATGCCTGGACCCCTAGCTTAACTTTTTCTTCCTGATTTGCCCTTGTGGTAATCTTTCAGCCATATAGGTTCCATAATCTTCGTTTTGGACTTTCTCAAACAATCTAAGACTTTAAGTTTCTCAACAATAGTTACTCTTTCAGCATCTTCTTCTGATAATTCACTGTTTTTACTTACAATTTCTTGTTCAGCATTTTTGTTACTTTCATTTATTGATAAGTCGTGTTCTGAATTTTGAACCGTAACAATACCCTCCTCTTCAACAGACACCTTGTCCTCAAGGTGGAGATTAGGATGCAGACCAGAAAGTTCTTTGTCATTTACCCATGTAGCTTCATCTAGTAGAAGTCTCTCCCACTAAACTAATGATTGCGGCATCCAAGAATTTTGAACCAACTTCTTACGAGTCGACAAAATGGCAGCGGGTTGAAAAAGTGGTTGGTTATTGTAACTACTGGGAGGCAAAGAAGTGACGCACTCGGTGTAAGAGCCATTGAATTCCTTTAAGAGATAGATGTGAAATACAGGATGTATCTTATAAGATTCTGGGAGTTGGAGTTTATAGGACACATTGCCAATCTTTGATATCACTTAGAAAGGACCAAAATATCGTTTGCTTAACTTGTGGAAAGGACGAGAAGCCACACTATGCTGTCTATATGGCTGGAGTTTGACTAGAACCAAATTGCCAGTATTAAAACTCTTATCTGTCCTATGCTTATTAGCTGTAGTCTGCATCTTCAGTTGAGCACTTTCTAATATTTTTCTGAGACTTTGGAGCTTGACATCTTTAGTCTGTAGAGAGATATCAACAACATCAATTAGAGATGTCCCTGGTATGTAATTAGCCAAAGAGGACGGTGGTTTTCCGTATACCACTTCATAGGGAGTCTGTCCAATAGTCGAATGAAAAGAAGTATTGTAACACCACTCCGCGAGACCAACAAACCTATGCCACGAATTAGGTTCCTCCGAGGCAAAGCAACGCAAATACTGTTGAAGACATTTATTCACTATTTCTGTTTGACCATCCGTTTGAGGGTGGTATGAAGATGACATCTTCAAAGCAGTACCTTGAAGACTAAATAATTCTTTCCAGAATTTGGATAGGAATATAGCATCACGATCGCTCACAATGATTTTGGAATTCCATGTAACTTGCCCACCATTTCCATAAATAATTGAGCCACCTTTAAAGCAGTATAACTTGTTGGAAGAGCTCCAAAATGAGCTGATTTTGAGAACCGATCAACTACTACAAAAATGGTAGTAAATCCATGAGAAACAGGGAGATGAGTAATAAAATCCATACTGACTTCTACCCACACATTTTTGGGGATCTCTAGAGGTTGTAAAAGTCCATAAGGAGATGTATTGATAGCCTTGACCTGTTGGCAAGTGATGCAAGATTTGACAAAATCAACTACATCCTTGCGCATGCTATGCCAGAAAAAGCTTGCACTAATTCTCATAAAGGTTTTATGTACACTTCCATGACCACCAACTGGATATTGGTGAAATTCTTGAAGAATGATCAATTTTAAAGACGAGTTTTGAGGAATGTAAATTTTACCTTTGTAGAAGTACAACTCATCAACCTTTGCCCATGGAGATGATGTCGAATCTTATAAATTTTGTATCTCAGGTGCTGCAGCCTGGTCTATTTTTATGTCTTCAACAATGAGTAATTTAGGAATGGAAATCGCCATAAAGGAGCTAGATGGTTGCTGATGATCAGGTCTACGTGATAAAGCATCTGCAACTACATTGGACTTTCCTGGTTTGTACAGTATCTCATAATTGTAACCAAGTAATTTAGTTAAATGGTATTGTTGTTCAGGAGTTTGGATCACCTGTTCATCAGATTCTTCAAGCTTTGTTGATCAGTATAAATATAAAACTTGGTGCCTAACAAATAGTGTCTCCATTTGGCAACCGCAGATGTGATGGCAAATAATTCTCAAATATATGTAGATGCTTTCTGCATACGCGAGCAAAGCTTTTTGCTATAATAAGAGATAGGATGACCATCTTGTAATTGTTAGGTTAAGGGACTTACACAATCCGAGATTCACAATCACCAAAACAGAGCACACACATAACCAATCGATAAGTTGACAAGATCTACCAAAGCACAAAATAAGAACACACAAATACTTGACGTGTAAACACCCACGTCCCAAACTTGTATTATTAATCCAAACAATTGTCAATAATACATCAAAACAATAACACCTTAAAGGTGTCCCAACCCGATACTTGAGCCAACAATGCTCAAGCATCACCCAAACAATACTTAAGACTACATCTCTTAAGCTTTCACCTCCCCACAGACAAATACGATATGACTATGTATATATATCCATCACAAACTTAGCCACCAAGATATCCTTTTCATACTTGGTTTCCAATTACAATCCTTATCATACTTGGTATCTAAATATACCATCTATAATAATTATCTAAACATATAATTATTACCCAATCCATATATGTTTTGGATCACCAAAACCATACTATTCGTATTGGGTTTAAACCCAACAGTAATAATACATCTCCAATTGAGAATAATGATGCATCTGTTTCCATGGAAAATGGCTTCGAAAAATCTGGTAACGATAATACAGGGCTTTGAACTAATGACCTTTTAAGTTGGTTAAATGCATTTGAAGCCCTTTCATTCCACTCAAACGTATCTTTTTTAAGAAGATCAGTTAAGGACAAAGTAATAGAAGCATATCCTTGAACAAACTTTCGATAATATCCCGACAAACCAAGAAATCCCCGTAATTGCTTCAGATTAGTTGGTGGAGGCCACAAGGTAATAGCTTCAATTTTAGCAGGGTCAAGATGCATTTCTTCTGGTGTAATAACATGTCCCAAATAATCCATTGAAGTTGTAGCAAATTTACACTTGGAAAGTTTAGCAAACAAATAGTTTTTCCGCAAGCATTCAAGCACTATCATCAAGTGTTGCTTATGAGAATCCCAATCTTTGTTATAAATTAAAATATCATCAAAAAAGATGGTTACAAAACGTCTCAGGTACAGTCCAAATATTGTATTCATTACAGCTTGAAAAGTAGATGGAGCATTTGATAAGCCAAAAGGCAACACTAAATATTCGAAATGCCCACAATGGGTGCGAAAAGCTATCTTGTGAATGTCTTTCTCAGCCATTCTAATATGATGAAATCCCGAACGTAAATCGATCTTGCTGAAATATATGGCGCCCCCTAACTCGTCGAGTAACTCATCGACCGTGGGAATTGGGAACCGGTCCTTTAATGTTATTGCATTTAAAGCCCTATAATCAGTACATAAACGCCACGTACCATCTTTTTTTTTTCACGAGAAGGACAGGGGAACTGTAGGGACTAGTGCTAGGCCTCACAATCCCTGACTCAAGCATTTGTTGTACTTGTTTTTTAATTTCAGTTTTATGGAAATGTGGAAATCTGTATGGACGAACATTTACAGGTTTAGCATTAGGTTCCAAAGGTATATGATGATAGAATGGTCTTTTCGGAGGAAGGGTTTTAGGTTCATCAAATACACTTGAATAAGATTGAAGTATTTTGGCTATATCAGGTTGTGGATGTAAGGATGACAATGGTGACGAAAGGGTGTTATTAGAATGCGGAGAGTGCAAACTGAATTGCGTAACCTTAGCAGGCTGTTCCAAAAGTTGCACCATGAAATAATGTGATACCTCTTCCTTGCGAATCAATTTGGTGATATGGGAAATAGAACTAGGCTAAATAGGAGAGTTTGAGTGGTTCCCTTGGAGACACACTTCCTTTCCATCTAATTGAAATTTCAAGTAGGATTTTCGAAAATTAATTTTTATTTCTCCAAGAGCCTCCTGCCATGCTACTCCCAAAACAACATCAGCTCCATGTAGATCAATCACATAGAAATCACTCTTAAATTGGTGTCCTTGTATGGTAAATTTCACATTTAAGCACTGTCCAACACACTTCAAATTTTGTCCATTGCCAACGATAACAGAAAATTGGATCGATGGTGTGATTGTGAGACCCATAAATTTTGCAACACGAGTTTGTATAAAATTGTGACTACTCCCTCCATCTACTAGAATATGGACATGCCTTTTATTGATTTCACCTTGTAGTCTCAAACACTTAGAATCAGGATTTCCAATTAGAGCATAAAAGTTGCCATGTTCAGTTTCACTAACCCGTTCATCGACCACCTCAACTGGTATCTCATCACAACCTTTTGGAATGACCCCATCAAGTAATAATAAGGACATTTGACCCTTACATTTATGGCCTTTATGCCACTTCTCCTCACAATTGTAGCACTGCCCTTTCTCATTTTTAGCTTGTCTCTCTGCCTGCATTAATAAGTCTTTTAAGTGGCAAATTGTGATAGGGTGGATTACCGGTTAGTGTACTTTGGGTCTTTTCCGCAACCAGGGGTGTAGTATGTGTCTGGGGTTAGGAAAACATTGAAAGAGGCTTAGGGTTTATCACATTTGGGGTTTGATAAAATTTTGGTTAGCTATTAGATAATTTGGTATAGCTAAACTTTCCCTCATATAGTTTAGAGAGGCCTATAGCTTGTTGTAAATTATAAAGCTGACTAGCTATAACTTCACACTGAATATCTGGTTTAAACCCACCAATATAACACCCTTTCAAAAACGTTTCAGGTAATCCTGGAATTCTATTTGTAAGAGATTGAAATTGTAACTCATAATCAGCAATTGTCCCTGTCTGTTTGAGTTTTACAAGCTGGGTATTGGGGTCTTCATATGGTGAAGGTCCAAATTGGATACGAATCTGCATCTCAAACTCTGGCCAAGTGCGCAATAGATGATTAGTTTCCATCCATTAATACCATGTAGAAGCAGCTTCGTCAAGATGAAGAGTAACCAGGGAGAGTTTATGAGCTTCTGGATTTCGCTGATACTCAAAAAACTTATTAACTTTGTAAAGCCACTCTGTTGGGTCTCCACTTTCAAAACAAGGGAAAATCAATTTGGGTTTCTGGACAAAATCATTATATTGGCGATGGGGTTATGCATCACGTATTTGAAGGCCATTAACTTGATTTTGCACTTGTTGAATTTGATTAGTGAAGGTCTCCGTAAACTGGATGAGTTGTTGAGTGAGGTTTTCAAGTATTTGTATAAATTATGGGTTTAATTCAGCCATGACAGCTCTCAATGAAAGCACCAGTGAAACAGAACTTGAAGAAAAAGAAAGTAAAGTTAAACAACAATTTCATTCATATCCCCTTCTCAATAGTCCTCCACCTTATATATTAAACATAACAAAATTAGTATGAATCTTAGCCATATAACTGTTATTTTACTTTAGTAGACACACTTATGCCTGGACCCCTATCTTAACGTTTTCTTCTTGATTTGCCCTTGTGGTAATCTTTCATCCATATAGGTTCCATAATCTTCCTTCTGGACTTTCTCAAACCATCTAAGACTTTAAGTTCCTCAACACTAGTTACTCTTTCAGCATCTTCTTCTGATAATTCATTGTTTGTATTTACATTCTTGTTCAGCATTTTTGATACCTTCATTTGTTGATAAATCGTGTTCTGAATTTTGAACCGTAACATGGTGGTCTCTTGAACCCGGATTATACGTTCACCATCATCATTCAGGACATCGAATGCAGGTCTACCTCTTGCACTTTGCTCAAAAAGAAAGCCTATGTTCTTCCAGCACATATAGACTTGGTGCATTTACTTCATATTTAGGTAGATGTAGCTTGCTAGATTTAATTTTCTACATAGCGTTCCTTAGATTATTTCATGAATTTTACTAGGAAAAGATACGCACCTTTGCTAGGTTGCATATGTATAGGAAACTCTATATCCTATGTTTCTTAATATGAACTAACTTTGCCAAAAAAAAAAAAGTTTTATTGATCTTAATGTTTACCCAAGTACTTTCTCTTTTATTGCTCAATTGATACTTACCATTCAAAGATCAACGGACCTGCATTTTGTAGGATTATAAATTCAGCCGATGCAAGAGTGCTTAATTTACTTTTATTTTTTTGCCACAATGCAACATTGCTTTATTAGTTGATTTAGAACAGATATTCATGCGAAATAAACCTGACATATCGATGTCGCAATGAATGCATACATTAGTACCCATTCTCTTGTAATCAATAGGAGGGAGGAATACTTTTCTGTAGGTTATAAACCGATACTACAAATTGACCATTCTAACTTCTGTAATTAAATTGAATTTTGATCAGCTTGAGCACGTGCGAGCTGTGTCATCGCACAGAGTAGAGAGATGCACAAAAAGTATTTCGGGTCGGGCTTTATCCGGATTTAAAAAGTCCGGGTTTTTTAAGAATCGAGCCGGGTCGGACCGGGATTTCTCCAAAATATGAGGCCCGTTTTAGGCCTTCGGGCCGGATCGGACCGGGCCGGGTTTTTTTAATTTATATATATGTATTTTTTGTCTTTTTTTTGCAAAGCTGATATATTAATGTACAAAAAAAAACAATCTCTAAAGAGTTACATCCCTGAACTTCTAAACTCCAGAATACATAAGAAGCACATCGTACAAATCTTCTCGTATATGACCATTTCGAGAAGCACATCCTCTACACTCAATAAGTCTTCTTAAAGAATGATTTGTCTTGCATATTGTTAATTTTTCCTAGCCTCGTGATCCTTTACATCGTATTGCTAAGTTTAATATTACTGAATTTTATTAAAAATATTATATATTATATATTTTATTTATAAAAATCGGATTTTCATCCAGATCTTAAAAAGCCCAGGCTTTTATCCGGGCCAAATCGGGTTTTTTAAAAGCTCGGACTTTATCCGGGCTTCGGGCCGGGCTTCGGAAAAATATGAGGCCAATCTTAGGCACTCGGGCCGGGCTTTTTTCGGACCAGGTTTTTCGGGCTTTTTTTCGGATCGGATAGGGCCGGATTCAGGTTTTTTGAATATCTCTAGCACATAGCTCTTTATTATTATATTAGGACACATTTTTATTAAAAATTATGTATCTTTTGAATGAAAATTAAAAAATGTACCTATTAATTTAATTTTTTAAGTAAAAAAATAAACAGAAAAAAGTGATAAAAATATTTTGAATTATTATTTTGAGTAAATGTTGCTTTACATAACTATTTTTAAATTTTAAGGTTCAAATACATGTTAAATTATTAACTATTTGTATTTTAATATTTCTTAACCTTGTGATAAATTAATAAATTGTTTAAATTATATATAAGGTGAACAATGTCAAAAAGAGATTGAAAAATTAGTAATGTTTTTATAAAAAAATTATATACTTAAAAATATTGGATACGAATATATTATTAGTGAATTTGATTTAAAAAAGGCTAAAAAATGATTTTTTGTAAATAATTTATTATTTAATATACTTGTTATTTATTTTTGTTATTACAGACACTTTTTTTGAATTTTGCACTGGGTACACAGCTTTGATTTTGGTAGCCCAAGAAATGAAAGCTAAGCACGAGTACAAATGTCCCCTGGATGAACTGGTACTTAAGGCAGGAGCCTGGATGCTGAGGAATTATTGTAAGTTTATAACTAATAATGTACATGATTAACTGGGAATAAGTTTAATATTAGTTTGGTTCAGAGTCTCATTTAAAACTCAGACGAACAAGAGAAGGTACGTAGAATAGGGTCGTATGTCTATTATAAATGTAGATGAATAGAGATTTAATTAACGAGCCATCATATTTATAGATGATAAAGTAGTCCTAGTTTGCAGTTGCGTTAACAAGATTTCGAAAGATCCGTCTGGAATATTTTAAAATCAACTTTCCACTAATTATCCAAGATCAGTTGGGCACAAAACAAATTTCTTTACTAGTATTTAGGACAAAACGAAATTTAAAACAAGAACAAGTCACTGATTTTCTTAGACCAGCCGGGACATTAGTCTCAGTCGCTGCTAGTTCGTGAGGGACAGAGGGTTGATTCCATTACAAGTTGCTTGGTTGCTGTAGGTGTAGGAGTTATTTACACATTTCTACCAACAAACTTATTAACAAGGATTTCACTGAAATGCTGTGGAGCAAGTACAATGTAAACAAAGAGTACTGTTCCCGAAGATCTGAAAGTTGAAATCAGTTTCCAGTGTAACTCTTCAACAGATACCTCTTCATTTGTGCCGACAGAAACATTTCAAGATCCGAAAATGATTCTGTACATCTACCAATCTCTAACAAATTTATCTTCATTTTGTACGGACAAAAAAAATCAAAGATCTGGAAATATCATTGTTCTACTTCTACATAAAAGGTACAGTACACTTCCTTTTCATTGTTCAATCTAGCCATGTGTTCAGATTCTGATGTTACAAAGTTAAACCCCTTAAACCCCTTCCGCAACCCATAATACTAATACATACCAAATTCACGATGCTTTGAAAAAAAAAATGTCATTCCTTTCATAAAGGGATAGTGTCCTTAATAAGGTAATGAAAACCCAGAAATAACACGATAACAAACCCTTCTTTTAGTAGAGCTAGGCAATAGGCCGGTGAAATAACACAGAAATATTGTGTACACTAACAGAATTGTGGATAGATGGGATAATACGAAATCCACCAAATCAAGTTTCCCTGATCGAGTAACATTTGTACATGGTTTGATCAGATAAGGAATCATCATTTATACATAAATGGTATAGATCGAGAATTCGAGATTTTGCTTTCAAGCACTCAGTGGCCCGGATTTGCTTTGCATCCCAAAGTGCGGATAATTAGCTAGAACCATTTTAGTCTTTTTCATGATTTAGCGCAATTAGCCTAACCCACAAAGCAGCATAAGAAAACGAAATGCAGTATGTGTAAAGAGTTAAAGGTAGACGTGGCTAACAAGAAAGAATAGTTGTCCTTTATATATTGCATCAAACTTTCTAAACAATTGTTCACACTCTTGTTGCCAAACCAAGCATATTTCCAGAATAAATAACCAATTATTTTCCTGTATAAGACATGCATGTTAATGATTTATAAACTTAAGAAATAAAAAACATTTAGATATGTTATAGACATTTAATTATTTTTGTGCTCAGACACTGTATGGAGGGGACAGGAACCTGTACATGAATGGATCAATATCCATATAGAAAAAAACAAGAAAAAGGAAGGCAAAGACATGAATCAAACAAATTGAATGAAACGATATGTTTGGTGGTACTTGGGGAAAAAAACAGCTCATGAGCGAAGTACAAAGATACGACAATAGCGATTCCCCGTGGGTGGGTGTTACGAAAAATATTTTACTATTTCGAACTAGAACCTTAAATATTTTGAAAAATAAAAAATATTTTATGAATTTTGCCGGAGTTTAGGTCAGTAAATAGATAGCCAATCGTTGTCAACACTGATTGCAAGCTAACCTGGGTGAAAACGAATGGTACCTGGAAGATCGATTCGATCCATATTGTGTAGTTGGCATTTTCAAGCAACAAACAATTTATGGTTCGTACTCAAAGTCCACTTCCTATATATCTAGTTCCCTACCACTCATTTTTAACACGCACATATAGCTAAATTATTAAGCTACGCCCATAAGTTTTACAATCCATTATGTAACAACGCGGGAAAAAATTTGATATTTTACCCATTTGTTCATTCAAATCAAGTAATCTACCTAATTTATTCCACGTGTCAAGTAGCCTGTGATACAACTATTCATTAATCTTTCTGATCATCATCTCATAGGTTTTTAACAAAGTTATACCTTAGGAAAACATATAGATAAACATGTGCACATTATCACACTAATATCTACTGGTATAGGGCTGTACATAGGTCGGTCAAATCAATCAGCCCGAACCAAATCGGCCCTATTTTTGGTCGATCCAACCCGAAAAATTATAAACTGTGACGTAATTGGGTTAAATCGACTCTAATCCGATTTTAATGGGCTGGGTATGGGTTTAGATTATTTTGGACCAATCAGGAAGCATCAATATATATATATATATATATATATATATATATATATATATATATATATATATATATAAAGGAGGATAGCGGGAGTTTAGGTGGCGCTCTAATATCGTTCAATCGATTTTTCTAATTTTTTAGAATTTTAAACACTAATAAATATAAAAATATCAATTAGTATATTTGAAGTAGAATAGGTGTTCGAATTTATAAAGGAGAAGAGTTCGAATTTGTTGTGGAATAAAAACGAGGGTTTGTATGTATTAAATACAAGGGATGGTGAGCTTCGAGCTTTAATGGCTGTTCTTGCGTTCGAGACTGATCGGTCCTCACAAGATGCCTACGTATCTCTGTATTGCTAGAGAATCAAGCCAACGTAGTTCTGAGAATGAGGGGTCAGGCCCTTTATATAGGCTGAGAAGCCTTAGAATTAAGGTAGGAGTTGGAGACTTAATAGATAAGTCACCTCCTTGAGGAAAGTTCTAGACTCCTTCCTTGTAGGAGTCTGTTGCCATATCGAATTGGATGCCTTGGAGGCTAAGTCTTGTAGAGATAATGTCCTTATCTGACACTTATTGCTGAGCTGTTTATTACCCCTAATATTTAATTACGAAATTAATATTAAAAATAGGACTTTGGACCCTGTTGGTGGGCCCCACGTTCGGACCATACTGGGTCTAATTAATGCAACACTAAATGTGTCTTTAGGGCTTATTTTTAGCCCATATCATTTGCCCCCCAACTTCTAGGAAAACTGATCAGGTTTTCCTTGAAGTTTTAACGGTCCTTTCCAAGACTCGGGTCAGGGTTCATCTTTATACACTAGTGTTTCACGAGTATTGTCTTTATGTAAAGCGTGGAGCGACCGACGCGTTTACGACAATGTTAATTCGATGCTAATCGACACTAATCAGCCTTAACGACATTTAAACAATGTTTAAACGACGTTGAACGGCATAAAACGGCACTAAACGGTACTAACTAGCCTTAAACGACACTTAAACAACGTTTAAGTGACGCCAACCGGCATTAAACGACACTGAACGGTGCTTATCGGCACTAACGGTGCTATCGGCACTAACGGTGCTAATCGGTGCTTATCGGCACTGACGGTGCTATCGGCACTTAATCGGTGCTTATCTGCACTAACGGTGCTAATCGACACTTAATCGGTGCTTATCGGCACTAACAAGCCTTGAACGACACTTAAACAATGTTAAGCGATTCTAAATGGCATTAAACGGTGCTAAACGGCACTAGCGGGGGTCCGGGGCTAGTACTATTCAAAAATTATCATTTCCAAGGGCTAGTACTATTCAGAAATTATCAAGGGCTGGTACTATTCAAAAATTATCATTTCGACTCAAATTTCTGAATTTTGAAATAATGTCCAAGGTTTCTCCTGGTCGAACGAATTTTCGATCAGAATTCCTAGTCATTTCGACCAGGATTCTGGTCGAATTAAGGGCCAAATTCGTGGCCTCGTCGAAGAGTTTTTCGACCAGGATTCTTGGTCATTTCGACCAGGATTCTGGTCGAATTAATGGCCTTTTTCGTGGCTCAGTCGAACAATTTTTCGACCAGGATTCTTGGTCATTTCGACCAGGATTCTGGTCGAATTAATGGCCTTTTTCGTGGCTCAGTCGAACAACTTTTCGACCAGGATTCTTGGTCATTTCGACCAGGATTCTGGTCGAATTAATGGCCTTTTAATGGCTTGGTCTGTCAAGACCTCGATTTTACGTGACTAAAAAGTAAGGTCTTAATTTTCTTGAGGCCATGACCGTGCCTAAAGCAAACTTCTCTATAGCGAAGTGATTCAGGTCAGCTTCATGAAGCACCTTGGTGACATAGTAAATGGGTTTCCAAACCTTCCACGAGAAAGCTTCAAAATCCTTTCAAAGGTTTCATGCTTGCCTAATCTTACATAGAATTACTTTGAACCTTTCAACCACCTTGTTGGAATGTTGATTCAGTTACTCATTCTTGAGTTGTTCACGAATCTCTTGATCCAAGGTTGGATCTGATAGCTTTGTTGGCCTTCTAAGGCTTCAACTTAGTTCCTTAGCCCTTGATTTATAACACAAGGCCTGGATTCTAAGGTTGATGTTGGTGTTCTGGATCACCAACACGAGGTTTCAGGTCAATAGGAGGTGTTTGTTATGCCTTAAATGGTTTCGTGAACCTTGACTTATGACCTTCCGGGCCTTAACTTATTTGCTGAGACCTTGGTTTTAAGGTTATTATCAACCTTTGATTCCCTTGATTCTCATTCTAAGATGTAGGAATGATGAAGTCCCTTAGTTCTTGCCCCCCTTATTTCATACGGAGGAGGTCTTATTTTTCAGTTGATCGTTCAAGGAGTTCACTTGCTCCTCAGCGTTTGACTTCAAGTCCGGTGTGTCTTGGCTGGTTGTTAACCTTCTTTTCTTGATTCTAGGTTTCCAACCTTCTTCTTATGCTCACAGGACCTTGCTTTGGTTTATATTCGATTGAAGGCTCTTGATTCAAGTCCCTAAACTTCAAATGACAAATTTGATTGGAGGCAGACAGTCTTTTTGGCCATAAAGGCTAAAATTTTGTGTCGGGATTTGAGATTCAAGATTTTAAGTAAGGAATGACAAAGGACCTCTCATCTCAACACTCTCACTAACTGTTTCTGTGCCTTCAAATCATTATCAGGGAGCCAACTAGTCTCAAGATGAGCTCGAAGAGGGTCTATCCTTCAGCTTACATCAACTGGTTCTACCAATTTTGATTCGATGGTGGGGTCTTCAGGACCTGGAAGCAAAAGCTCTCTGCATAATTCTTTATCTCAGAAGAGCCATACTTAGACTGGGCTTCGGCCTTAATGTTCTTTTCTCTCTTGGGATATACTCAACATGGCATTTATCGAGCGGGGCTATCACGGCTTTCACAATCCTCAAGTATTTGGCCATATTCTTTTCTCTAGCCTCAAACTCTCCATTGACTTGTGAGACTACCAGATTTGAGTCTCCACAAACTTTCAGGTTCTTCACCCTCAGGGCTCTCGTCAATCCAAGGCTGGCCATCAGAGCTTCATACTCCGCCTTATTGTAGGTTGTTTGGAAGTCCAACTTTAAGGCATACTCAAGTGTGAAGCCATCATGGATTTGCAGAACTAAACCTACACCACTGGTTTTTGTTTTAGATGCCCCATGAAAATAGAGCTTTTTCTTTTTGATGCCCCATCAAAATAGAGCATCCAATATTCCTTCTTCTCTTCCAGGGGTTTCTCACCTTGCTGACCTTCCTGGTCTATTACCTCCTGCCCCCCGACTTCTTGGTTGTCAATGGTTTATTCAACCACGAAGTCAGCTAGAGCCTGAGCTTTGATGGGCGTACTAGGCTTAACATCGAATTCTTTTAGTTAGATTGCCCACTTGATGAGCCTTCCATTGGCTTTCATGCTATGCAATATGTTTCTTCAGCGGGTGTTCCATCAGGACTTCAACGTTTGTCTTTATCCCGGGTCCTTCAAGGACTTAAACTCTTATCTGCTGTATCCTAACTCTACCATTCGGGGTATGCATTCGTTTGTTTTTATTCGTGTATTCTTTTATTTTCGGTACTTGGTCTTCTTTGACTCACACATCAGGTGCTTGGCACATAAATAAAATCACAATCAATGAATGGAAAACAAACTTGCATTAATAACTTGAAATGGGTTCAACCCTTACATAGAGTACTACTGTCCTACTCGGAGCAATATGCTCTGCAATGGTTTTAATGAACCTTATTTCTACTTCTACTATATAAATATGAAGCTAAGTCCTACTAGAATAACTTAAGCCCCATCGGGGTTTTGCAAGACTAGGCCTGCACCACTTGATTTTGTTTTTGATGCTCCATCAAAATAGAGCACCCGCCACTCCTTCTGGTCTCCTCATTCTTATTCTGCAGTTCACTTCCTGCTCGGGGTACTACCTCCTGCCCCCCAACTTCTTGGTTGCCAATGGTGCACTCAACCACAAAGTCAGTTAACGCCTTAGCCTCAATGGCTGTCCGAGGCTTCTGTGTGATGTCCTCTGCTGACCTTTCTTTGTGTTCCTTACCACTGTGGACATCCATGTCTTCAATCAGAAGGACCTGCCCCCCGACTCCGTCAGGCCTTAACGAGGCTACATAACAGCTTCGTGCCATCTTCTGATCACCTTTATGTTCTCCAACACCATTCCTGGTAGGGAACTTGATCTTCACATGATAGGTTGAGGCAACAGCCTTGAATGCATGAAGTCCAGTCCTTCCAAGGATAGCGTTGTACGTTGAATCCGCCTTGATTACCAGGAAGTTCAACATCCGAGTGGCCTCCTTGGGCTCTTGCCCAATAGTTACAGGCAGCTGAATAGTCCCTTCAACTTTGGATTTTACTCCATTAAATCCGTATATAGGCATGTTATTGGGGGTCAACTGAGAATCAGTGTATCCCATCTTCACAAACGCATCATGAAACAGAATGTCAACGGAAGCTCCATTGTCTATCAAGACTCGCTTCACCTCCGAGTTTCCAATAACAGGAGTTATGACCAACGGGTCATCATGGGGGAACTTCACCCCTTCCAAGTCTGATTCATCAAAGCTAATCGCTACCTCAGTTTTTGCACGCTTCGGGGCCTCTCCCACGATGTGCAACACCTCTCGGGCATAAGCCTTTCGAGATTTCCTAGTTGTCCCGGCCGCAGTCGGGCCTCCTGAGATCATGTTGATTACTGGCCCTCGGGGTTGTGGGTTGCGATCTTGATCGTCATCCCTTCTATTATAGTCTCTTCTCTGGTTACCACGGTCTTCACCCTTAGTGAAGTGCCTCAGCTTCCCTCTACGGATCAAAAACTCGATCTCATCTTTGAGTTGTTTGCAATCGTCAGTGTCATGCCCCACGTCTCTATGGAATCTGCAATACTGATTCTGGTTTCTCTTTGCGGGATCACCCCTAAGTGGCTTCGGCCATCTGAAATCCTTATCATTCTCAATGTCCAACAAGATTCGACTCCTAGGAGTATTCAACCTTGCATACTCAGTGAACCTTGACCCTTGGTTCTTCTTAGGGGCAGAGTCGGAATCCTCGCTAGTTCGGGGATACTTGTCCCTAGCATCATACTCCTGATCATCATAGTCCTGGTCTTGCTTTCGCTTCTTGGAGTCATTGTTACCTCCTCCTCCACCTACGGTGGTTTCTTTCTTCAAGCTATCCTCAGCTTTAATATACTTATCAGCCCTTCGTTGGAGCTCGGCCATGTTCTCAGGGGGATGCTTCGCCAATGATCTCTTGAAGAAGAGGTCAGTGGTTCCGTGTTCCAGGGCTACCATTGCCACCTTATTTTCCAAATCAGTGATATTCAGGGTCTCCTTAGTGAATCGCTTGAGGTAATCCCTCAGATTTTCATTCTTTCCTTGCACTACATACATAAGAGATGGGGAGCTCTTCTCATGCACCCTTCCGCTAATGAATTGGCTAACGAAAGCGGCACTCAACTCCTTAAAAGAGCCAATAGAGTTCGCAGGCAATCGGCTATACCATCTCTGAGCCATGCCCGACAGGGTTTGGGGGAACGCTCTGCACTTTAGGGCATCACTTGCAGGCTGCAGTAGTAGTGCGTTTGAGAACGTCCTGACGTGATTTGCGGGATCACCCGTTCCATCATAAGCCTTAATTGTCGGCATCTTAAACTTCCTAGAAATATGAGCATTCATCACCTCCTCAGTAAACGGGGGTGTGGGATCATCAGGATCTCCAAGTGGCATGAGATCCTTGGGGTTACTCCTGGGGGTTTCCACCCTCATAGCTTCTCTTGTTGGGACATCAGCCCTCTTCTGTCTTCTTGAGGACCTCTCCAAATCTATAACGGGAGTCCTTCCTGAGATTGGAGGGGGTCGAATTAGACTCTGTCTTGCCTGTTCCCTTGCCATATCTTCCTTCAATTTTAAGATCTCGGCCTCATAAGCCTTGATCCTTTCAGCAGTTGTCAAAGATTGTCCATCACGGACGTCTTGAGTCCTCCTTCGATGTTCTCTACTAGCACGTCGCCTCCTCGGGGCTTCATCACGGTCATCATCCTCATCGTCGGAGGAGGTTTCATCGGTATAAGGACCCGAATAATCGTGATACTCTCGATCTCGGATCTGCAAAGCGTGACCACTTGGGCCTGTCCCTTGGATAGGAGGATAATTAGGCAGCCCGTATGTCGGGTTGGTACTCACGGGGAGATCTGTAGTGTGGATCTGGACCCCATGCAATGGGTTGTTCGGATCAATCAGAGGAGAGACCACCATCTGAAGAGGATTGGTTTCTCGTCTTGTACGGGTAATCGGAAGTAATGTACTCTCAACGTGGGGGATCGCCCCTGATTGTTGAGAAACTTGAGATTGGGTGATCGCCCCTGATGCTGGCGGAGCTTGTTGGGCAATCGCCCCTGATGCTGGGGGAACCTGTTCGGTGAGAGGTGGGGCAGAGCTAATTGGCACGGCCTCAGTTACAACTGGTGTTGTTCTTCGTGTTTGAACCATGGTTGATGTTGTCTTCCCACAGACGACGCCAAATGTTGTGGAATAAAAACGAGGGTTTGTATGTATTAAATACAAGGGATGGTGAGCTTCGAGCTTTAATGGCTGTTCTTGCGTTCGAGACTGATCGGTCCTCACAAAATGCCTACGTATCTCTGTATTGCTAGAGAATCAAGCCAACGTAGTTCTGAGAATGAGGGGTCAGGCCCTTTATATAGGCTGAGAAGCCTTAGAATTAAGGTAGGAGTTGGAGACTTAATAGATAAGTCACCTCCTTGAGGAAAGTTCTAGACTCCTTCCTTGTAGGAGTCTGTTGCCATATCGAATTGGATGCCTTGGAGGCTAAGTCTTGTAGAGATAATGTCCTTATCTGACACTTATTGCTGAGCTGTTTATTACCCCTAATATTAATTACGAAATTAATATTAAAAATAGGACTTTGGACCCTGTTGGTGGGCCTCACGTTCGGACCATACCGGGTCTAATTAATGCAACACTAAATGTGTCTTTAGGGCTTATTTTTAGCCCATATCAGAATTTATAGAGAAGATATATGATTAGAAGTTCTATTGGAAGTATAATAAATATTTATAAGGCATACGATTAAAAGTTCTATTGGAAGTAGAATAGGAGTTCGAATTTATAGAGAATAAAAGTTCGAATTTATAGAAAAATTATATAAATAAAATTTCTACTAGAACTAGAATAGGTGTTTGAATATATAGAGCAGACATATAATTAAATATTTTATAGAAAGTACGATCTTCTTAAATTATATATTTTTTATATAAGTTAATTATACTTACATTAGGAAAATTTATTCATAAATTCAATACTATTGTCATGAAAAAAGTCACCGTATTTAAAAAGAAAAGAATTGATGTGTTAACATAATAAAAGAACAATGAGTAAAAGAACAATCTCATGCAGGAATCCTAAATAAATACAGGAATATCTATAATATAAAGAGAAATTAAGTGTCTTTTCATTTTCTAAAACTCCAAAAATTTTAGAAAATCTAGAGAAAGTATAAATTGGAATTCACTCTATTTTTTAGGTTTGGATTTCAAGGAAAAAAATTGTTGGGTAAGATAAGTATCATCAATAATATGTAATGAAGTTAGAATTTCGATCCCAAACGAGAGCGGCTCGAAACGTGTTTAACGGGAAGACGGCTCACTATAAAAGATTGTACTAACTATTAAAATATCACATGATGTTATAAATTTTGTTTTATTTTTAGGATTTGATTTTTATGGATAAACATTATCATATAAGTAATATATGTAAAAGTTAGGTTTTTGGTCTTAACGAGAGAGCGCATCAATAGTAAAAACTGTGCTTAACAAGAAAGCGGTTCATTAGATAAGACCGTATAAAAGATGTTTAAATATATAATTAATACATAAAATAAAATGTTTTATTGGAAGTGGAATACGAGGACGGTGGAGACATCTTATACGATTTTTGTAAACTATACATCTTTTTTCCTAGAAATCCTTTATTTTAACCTTTTTATACAAGTTAATTATACTTGCACTACAAAAATATATCCATAAATGTAATATTATTCCCGTAACGAAAAGTCTTCGTATTTTAATTTTTTTTTGATATGTTAACATAACAGAAAGACATTCCCATGCGGAAACTGTAAATAAATACAAGAATATCTATAATATACAGAAAATATAAGATGTATTTTTATCTTTTAAAACTCCATAAATATTAGAAAGTTTAAAGAATATAAATATTGGAATTTACTCTCTTTATATAATGAAGTTAGAATTTCGGTTTTAAATAAGAGCGGCTCGAAACGTATTTAACGGGAAGACGGCTCGCTAGAAAAGATTGTATTAGCTATTAGAATTTGATACTGAAGTCATAATATTTTTTTATTTTTACTGTTCGATTTTATAGATAAAAAATATTATATTAGTCTTTATAATACATGTTAAAAAAGTTGGGATTTCAGTTTTAACGAGAGAGCGGCTCAATCGAAAGAATCGTATTTAACAAGTAATTGATTCATTAGAGAAGATTATTTAATTACTCAAATTTAATATTAATATTAAAATACAACGTAAATGTATTGAATTTTTTTAAAAATATTGCAACGCCACCGCGAAGCGCGGCTTTATCAACTAGTTTTAATAAATATACGTAGGGATGGTTTAGTGTGTTTAGCTTTCAGATGAATCAGTTCAACTCTAAACTTCACAATTTAAAATAGGTTTAATGACCTTTTGGTCCTTCAAGTTTGCGCGGTTATACCCATAAAGCCCTAAGATTTAAAGTTGTTCCTTTTTGCCCTTCTAACTTCAGAAATATACCTTTTAGCCACTTTACCGTCGTCTTTTCGACACAAAACCATCACCTTTTAAAGGCCAAAAACGACGGTTTGTGGCTAAAAGGTACATTTTTGAAGTTGGAGGGGCGAAAAGGAACGACTTTAAATTTTAGGGATTTATGGGTATAACTGCGCAAACTTGAAGAGCCAAAAGGTCATTAAGCCTTTAAAATACTATTTAGTTGATGACTTGATGAATAAAAAGTGAGAATGTTTTGTAGAATAGAACACATTGATTTCAGTATATATCTGTACATGTCAACTTGTTTAGCCTGTGTGAACACTATGAATTTATGAATATAGATAGGTCAGTAAGCCTGTGAATTTCAAAGAATGTCTTATTGATCATTGAATACTAATTGTCTGAGAAAATCATAGAGATTTCTTTATTTTACTTAGTTTAAAGAAAATCATAAATAGTCAAAAGAAGAACTGCATATTTATTTTTGTCGTCGCCGTTCAGCAATGAACTTAGCATAAATGCCTTTGCAATGATAACATATTAACAATTTGATGTTTAGCAGTAAGCATGCGTATGTCCATCGTCAATGTTATTAACTTATCAGTACTTGTTCCGTAAACTATTTTGTGAAACTTTGTAATCTGGGAGGGATGGTACATGAAGGTAGGCTTGTTTCAAGATCATAACATTTTTGTATCTGAATATAGTGCTCTATGTTTGTTTTTTGTATTATAGATGCTTCATGTTGCATTTGGTCCAGGCACTTTAAATCAGACTATGTATTAGTTGCATTTTGGGTTGATTATTCTTTTGCATATCTAGCTTGTTTATTTAACTTTTACATTTAAGCAACCTATTCAAACCGATCCAAACCGACCTATAACAAATTGGGTTGGGTTATAAATTTAATTTTCATGGGTCGGATTAAAAATTTCCAAACCGTTTTAAAATGGGTTGGGTCGTTTTAATGCTTTAACCCGGTCAACTGAACCCGTGTACACCCCTACGTACTAGTATACATGGAAAAATACTTATAATTCCTTTTATTGTCTAACAATCAACTTATAAATTATAAAATGAAAACTGTATACATTTATCAACATATAAGTTAACAATATTTGTCAAATTATAGGTTAATTGGTAATGATGAAAGTAAATGAGATTTTTTTTTTAAATATAACACAAGAAAAAATGATCATTTTTCATGGATTATTAATTGAGAATTTATGAAAAATACTAGATTTTTTAGTTTGTTTTGCAAAAATACTATCTTTTCAAATTCATTGCAAATATACTATCTTAATTGTTTTATATTATTATGTATTTATTTTTATTTTATTATTTTATATTATAATGTTGACTGTGTAACGCTGACTGTGCGATGACGTGGCAGTGGGCCCACATTGCTAACTGGACTTCGCTGACATGGCATGCTGACATGGCAGTGGGCCCCACCCTGCTGCCGTGGCATGCTGACGAGGCAGCTGACGTAGCAGGTGGCTCCCACACCCTGCTGACGCAGGCTGTTGACGTGGTAGGTGGGACCCACCCCTGCTGACGTTCCAGGTTGGAGTGGGACCCACCCTACTGATGTCGCATGCTGGCGTGGCAGTGGGACCCACCTTGCTGACGTGGAAGTGGGTCCCACCCCCTGCTGACGTGGCAGCGTGGCTCGCAGGACTACTTTTTTACTTTTTTTAAAAATTAAAAAATGTTATTTTTGCAAAAAAAAAATTATTTTTGCATTTAAGATAGTAAATTTGCAAATAGCTATTCTTAACAATAGTAAAATTGCAAAAGTTTGCTTTTTTCTATATATTTATCAAAAAAACCCTTATTAATTCTCACGATTTTTTTGCAATCCAAAATTCGTTGAGTTAAACTTTCATGACAAACTGGCAATATAATCCGTGGCATTAAATTTTTAACAAATTTTCGTATTAAACATCAGTCGGATATATTTTGGTGATAATTTGAAATTAATCGATGTTATATTTAGTATTGTAAAAATCAGTTTAGGCGCGCCACCAAAACGTCCCGACTCAGGTATAGGCGGTAAAAAAACGTTTTTTGTGTAAATTTGTCAAAAATCGGTAAAAAAAATTGGTCTAGGCAGTCAAAATCGGAAAAAATTAGCAAAATATGTTGAAAAATTAAAAAATCGGCAAAAATATTTAATAAATAAAAATATTAAAATTAATATTTAAATACAACCGATTAATGCTCCGTTTAATCCGTCCGATTAATCCCCGCTACCTGATTAGGTGCTAGGCGGTATCCCGATCATCTTGTCCTGGAACACTGGTTATATCTATGTATTTTCATCAATTTCGATGGTATATATATCTCGTGGAACAAGAATATATGATATTAACATTTCAATCGATTTTTTGTATCCGTAAAATAAATAATTTCACCAACATTAGTGGAATTTATACTCAGTCAAAAGTTAATTTGATTAAGTGGACGATAAAACTCCCGTCTAACTGAATAGAAAAATTCAAACCCGGGAAATAAAATAAATTCAAACAGTGATAAAAAGTAAACATAAAAGTTTTAAAAAATTATGTATTCGACCTAATCCTTATTTGCAATCCGTCTATATATTACGATTTGCGATTTAGTCGAATTTAGTTTTGTTCCACCAACATATGTCGAACATAAGCTTAATTTCACCTACTCTTATCGTTTTTCAGGTAGCGTAAGTCATGCCTGGCCAAGGAGACATTGGGGTCGTTTGGGGTAGCTTAAAAAAAGTAACTTATTACTTTAAGTTAATAAGTTGATTATAAGTGATAAGTAAATCAGAAATTATAAGTTAGTAAAGTATTTGGTAAATCGGAAATTATAAGTTTACTGTAGAACACATATTTTTAATATAATTTTTCTAAATCGTGTCGAAATATAGCACATATGGTATGCAAAATGATCGTTGAGAGATGGAGAAAAATATGGTGAAGTTAAATTTGAAAAAAATATCGTTGATTGACAGAAAAAAACAAATTAAAAACGAAGGGATTTAGGAATAGTACAAATAAGTTAATAAGCTGGAAAAAAGTTGGGACTTTCTAACTTTCAACTTATGAACTTATAAGATCATATGTCATTAAAATAAGTTGGTAGACAAACAGTTACAGATAAGTACTTATGGACTTATATGAACTTTAAGTCCATTTTAAGTTCTGCCAAACAGGCAGATTAATTAGTTTGAATGTTAACTTATCTTATATATATTTTTTTCAGAAATATCTATATTGCAGAATTTTTTTCAAAAATACGGTTATAATTTTTGCAATTTGGTTTGCAATCCCAAATGTAACATTTGCAATTTATAACATGGTCGGCAACTTTAGATAGTATTTTTAAAAATATTTTTAAAAAATTGGATATTTTTGTAAATATCCCTATATTTTTTCTAAGATTATAATGGTTTTACATGTAAAAAGTTAAAAATGATTTTATAAAAATATATATTATATGGAAAATTTAGAAAATTAACACTACCTAGCTATTTACCCTAAAAATCTTGCAAATTCAAGAGATATGCAAATTCAAGAGATATATACCCGAGGGAGAGGTGGCCTCCAACTTACATAGAGATATCTGAAAATTTTACACCTTAATTAACTCATACAAGCCACCTTACGCTTTTGAGCACTACCACATATTGTTTGGCTTACTTTATTTTTTGGAAATAAATTATTTATTATAAAAAAAGTATAAGAAATGTACTTTTTTATGAAATAAGTAACTTATTTTTATAAGATAATGAATGTTAAATTTATGATATATAAGTTAAATTTAAGGGGGCCAAACATACCCACAATTAAGTCTGCACAACATTTCGGTCTGGATCGGTAAATTAGATCGAACAGGGTCTACCGGTTCACGACCCGGACCAGACCGTATATAGCCGGCCCGGTCTCCGGTCCATAAAATCAAAAAAAAATCCGGTTTTCGGTCCGGTCCCGTCAAAATCCTTAAAAAATTCGGATGGACCGGAATTTATGTATATATCTATTTTTAATTACTTTGCTTCTTAAAATATATAATATAGAGATTAAATATTTAAATACATCATAATTTGATAAGCTAAATTAGTAGAAAATAAATTGATGAAATAGTAGCGATTACAATCTAAATGATTAAATGTCATACTATATACGATAAATACTTGACATTCACATATTTAGAAATTACGATTACTTCACAAAAAATAAGATATGGACTTTATTTTTGAACTTATATTAATTGCAAAGTAATTTATTTATTTTATGTAATTAAACTTTAAAAAAATAAATATTAAAATTATAAAAAATTATTTTTTATATAGAAATTAACTAACCGGTCCATACCGGTCCGGTTCCGAGTTTTTTGGGTCCGGTCCGGTCCCAAAATCGATTATAACAATTTCGGTTCTCGATCCAAAAAATTGGAAAAATCCGATCTTCGATGTTGATCCGGTCCGGTCCGATTTAGTCCGATTTTAGATATTTGTGCAACCCTACCCACAATTACACTTGTTTAACATGCATGATCAAATCTCTAAACTAATTTAATGCTAGTACGCATCTTCTCTCCCCTTATGTATTTGGTGTGCGCATGTGTACGTGTTTAATTTATTTCTTTAGATAACTCAATGAGAGATCTCTATCCTCATTTGACTTTTGAGTGTACTTTGCTAGGAAATGCAACAATCTAAATTGTTTTATTTGTCTTATAGAATTTAGTAATCCATAGGCTATACAGCATTCTATATATGGACTATATATTAAATATCGAAATATCTGTATAGTAGTACTAGGCACTATTTTATATGTCAGAATGTTATTGGTACTAGTTCAAATAATAATTATAAACTCCTTGCATTCACATTTATTTTATCAATTAAAAACTTTTAAAATATCACGTCAATTATGTCATGTCATTTGAAAACTTAATTTGGAAATATTTTCAAATTACCTAATGTTACTCTTTTGTTATAAGAGCATCTCCAATGGAGAAAACCCCTTAGCTAAAATCACAAATATATTACCATAAATAAATAAAATTTATAGAAATTATGTAAAAAAAAAAATCACTCCAATGGAACATTACTGTTAGCAAAAAATTTAGATAATCTCTTTTCGTTGGCTATATTTGGTCAACCTCTAGAGACCTGTAAGGAAGATTTTACATGATCTATTACTTTAAAAAAATAGATTCTATTAATAATAACCAGAAATAATAATAACATACTATATTTACAATATATACAACATTATAGCCAATATACCATTGGAGCACAACTTCTTACAGGTTCAGCAAATTTTACATAATCAATATTTTATCTGATTTAGCCAACCATTTTTACCTAATAACATTGGAGATGCTCTAACAAAACGATTTAATTTTAAAGCGATGTAACCCATATATGGCCCATAATTCAGTTAACCAGCATTTGTCTAGGAAGAAAACAATATATTCCGTAATCAAGATTAACATGATTATGTTTTGGAATTAATAGAATTGCGTACTTAATTAGGGCTAATTGTGCACCGACATTTATGCTTTTATTTGGGAGAAAAAAGACAGTGGTAAGAGGGTAGGAACCTTCAATACGTCTTGTGTTAACTACAATTTTTGAGAGAAATTTTTGAATTTTCTAGCATTACTTCTTAAATTAAAATTCAGAAAAAGGATACTTAAATTAGAGATTAAAATAATATTTATAATTTCATTATTTTTTTACTTCTTTTGTTTTTTTTCTTTTAACGAGCAGATATTTTAGAAAAAATTCCCCAGATATTAAGAAACTCTAAATTACTTTTTTTATAATTAATCAGAAGATGTGAATGATAACCAGCTAATATAACGCATCTAAAAGTATTTATATATTTTATTTTTTTCTTGAAAAGAATTAGAACTAGATATTTTTGCAATATTTCTAAGAAGGTAGCCGCTAGCTAATTTTGAAATAAAAAGTAACATGTATAATAATTAGTAAATATATGATCCTATAAATACAAATGTTTATTAATAAGTAAAATTACATTTTTTTTTGACAAAAAGCTGGGATTTTATTACGAACTCAAATCCAAATCAATACAATTCTGAATCGAGATAGGAACAGACCTCCTATCAAAACTACGACCTGGCAAATAATATGATTCTCTTGCCATTTGATGGGCAACCATATTACCAGACCGTTTGACAAAAAACAAGCTCATGTTGTTCAACCGTTGTAAAATACTTCGACAATCTTCAATTATCAACCCGAAGTACGATCTCATGGGAACTGTACTTCTGACTGCCTGCACCACATTCAGGCAATCTGATTCCACCACAGCATCGTGCCACCCTCGAACATCCAGCCAGCTTAGTGCCTCTTTAAAGGCCAATGCTTCAGTTACAACCTGAGAAGCCGTACTCATTTGAAACTTTGCTGTAGCTTCAATCATCTCACCATTAGAATCTCTTACCACTAATCCAAAACCAATGCCATCTCGATCTTCAAACACTACTGCATCAACTGATATTTTGACTTTGTTTGGTTGGGGCTTAACCCATCTGGTAGCTCCATCTCCCTCGACTTGAGGTTGTAAAGGAGTAGTAAAGGACCTGAATTGGGTTACTTTCCATTGTGCAAAATACTGCTTAGCTGCTACAACTGTTCTATTGATTTTCGTGATTTTTTGGTTCCAGACCAGATCGTTCCTTGATCTCCACAATGACCAACATAGCGTTACAATTTCTCCGTACTTACTACCATCGACTGCACTAAACACGAATGACAGCCATGATTTTAAACAATCTTCCACCTGAATATGAATCCCTGGCAACAAAATAGCCCAACATTGCCTTGCATATTGACATGTCACTAAACAATGCATAATGGATTCAGTCTCCATTCGACAGACTGGACATGTAACATGGACTGGGACACGCTTCATATGAAATTGGGTCAGAGTCGGTAAACAATCAGACAAAGCCCTCCAGACAAGATTTAGAGCTTTTGGCGGAGCTCTGACACTCCAAAGAAACTGCCAGATTTTGTCATTCTCCTCGCCAACCCCAGAATTCTTTTGTTTTTGAAGAAGTCTGTATGCAGATTTAACTGAATATATGCCTGAATTTTCTAGCCTCCAATATAATTTATCCTCCTAATTCGAATTCGAGATCGGTATAGCAAGAACACATGCCTGATCTTTCTCATTAGTACATCTCTCACCACCTCTAAGTCTCACTCCTTTTTATCAATACACATAAGAGAGACCACCATTTGATTCTGCAGAGGTTCAGGATTTGAAGTAATACACGGATTTTCCTCTGTTAATAGCCAGGGTTGACCAATAATCTGGATACGTCTTCCATCCCCAACTCGCCATCTAGTACCATCAATTAACAACTGTTTTGCTTCCAATAAACTCCTCCAAATGAAACTCGGGTTGTGACCTAATTGAGCTTGAAAAACATCAGAATTAGCAAAGTATTTAGCTTTATATACTCTTGACACCAAACTCTGAGGGTTCATAATCAGTCTCCAAAGTTGTTTACCCAGCATCGCAATATTAAAATCACGAAAATGCCTAAACCCCATACCACCTCATTCTTATGCTTAACCAATCTGTCCCAACTCATCCAACTTATCTTTGAATTGTTTGCCTGAGCTTGCAAAGTAAAATTACATTTTAATCAAACCTCATTAAGATATTAGACTCATTTAAAATGATCCTAACGGGACTTGGCTCGAATTACAAGACTGTGAGAACAGGAAATTACTTCCTCTAATCCACAATATAAGGCATTCATGCATTCTAAATTTTAAATAAAATGAGTTTCATTTAATGTTTTCTTAAGATTCTTTTTTTAAATAAAAACATTTTTAAATTACTTTTATTAAAAAAGGATCATTAAAAATATTAAATAAATTTTTTTATTTAACATTTAGAAATATGTAAATGCCTAGTGTTGTGGATCCGAGAAAGTAGTTTATTAGAGCAACTCCAAGAGATCCCTTATATGACCTCCTAACTCAAATTATAAGGGATTATGTTTAAAATTGTGCTCCAATAGCCTCTTAACTTTTCAAGTTAAGAGCATCATGTCATCCCTTATCTTTAAGGCTCCCTTATTTCACTTTTATCAATAAAATATTATTTTTCCTCCTCTTTCCAATTGTTTTCTTTTTTTTTTTTGTTCTTGCTTCCTTCCTTTTATTTATTATTATCCTAAATCATTGAGAGCCTAATATTTTATAATATTTATAAGGAAAACACAAGGAGACTGTTGGAGTTGTTAGAGCAAGTCCAATAGTGTCCTAGTGTGTTCCTTATAAATATTATAAAATAATAACTCCTAGTGATTTAGGACATATTTTTGTATTTTAACTCCAACAATAATCCTTATACTCATTCCTTATTATTATTATAATAATAAATTTGGAAAGAGAAGGACAAAAAGTGTAATGAAGAGAGAGAAAAGAAGTTAAAATAAGAAAGAGAAATGAATTTTATATTGATAAAAATGATATAAGGGATGGCTAGTGATCCCTTAAAGATAAGGTATTGGATGGATGTCCTAGTGATTTAAGGAATCACTAGGACACTGTTGGAGTGTCATTTTGCATCATATTCCTTATATTTCAAGTTAGGACATCATATAAGGGAGCTGTTGGACTTACTCTTAGAGGATGATAATATAGCATGCAATTACAACCCACTGGAAATTAATTACGTGCCTAACTTTTAATACAATGAACATAATCGAGGAGGATATTAATTTGTTTTTCTTGTGAGGTAGTATTTTCAATTTAATTTGACAGTTATCATATATATACAATGTGTGCCCGATGGGAGAGAAATGATTGACAAAGTAACCTCTTGTATGTGTGTACGTATTTAACACCTAATATTATTCATCTTGATCATTGGTAGACCAATTTCAAAAAATTTGATTCACTTAAACGACTTTTCTCCCAAGTGGCCTATAAGAACAACTTTCTGGTCACCAATGAAATGTCTTTAAATAAGAGCATCATATTCCTAGTTCATTGATACAAAGAAAAAGATCAATGAAGCTTCTTACAAACATGGCTTCTTCTTCTTCCTTTTCTTCTTCTTCTTCATTCCCGGATATATGGACATGGATTCAGAACCTTCCACCCATTACGGAATGGACATCGAATTCCATGTCCATATCTATTTATTCTTCATCTTCTTCGTTTCGGCCTCCTCTCAAACTCTCTATATCGAAAAAACTTCAATCTTCGTCGTTTATTATTTTTTCTCTCTTTGTGGATTACACTGTTCCAATCTCTCTTTGGACCTCGAAACCAATAAGAATTAACTCAAAATTCACAACATTGTTAGACTACGAGGATAATGTCTTGAAAATATTCTTGACTTTAATTGATGTTATCCTTCAATACTGTCCTAATAACAAGAACATCTCCTTGTTCAAGCTTCCTAAACTAAGTTCCATCACTAACTTCAAAGAAATGTTTAACTTGTCCTTTCTTACTCTTTCGTTCCTTATTTGCATATATGAAGCTCCTTCGGATCTTCGATCAGAATGCCTAAACAAGCTTAAAGATCAGTATGCTTGTGAGCAATCGCGAGAGGTCTTAAAGTTTCTCATGAGATTATTAGGATCAAATATTGAAGAGCAATGGATGAGGGCAGTAAACCTTGCAATTACTAACTGGATTGTGGAGGTGAAGGCAACGAATAACGCCCTCAAAACGCCTTCCACTTTGTTTTCTTACGGAAATTCGACGTTTGGGATGTGGAAAGTTCAGCTATATTGTCCCCTAATAGCCATGGATTTGGAGAAATCTAGCAGTCCATCACCTGACGAGAAGCTGGTGTTTTCTTTGAATTACAATCAAGTTGAGGGAGTGATTCAACTCAATCATAGAGTGATCATTCGAGAAAGTTGGATCGAGGTGATAGCCAAGGTTGATAACATAAGGTAATATAATAACATGACCTTCTAATTCCAATATACATTAACATATGATGCTGTATTTCGATTTTCTGTTCATAATTCTGGAATATAAAACCTTCATGCGCTTATCATAATAGTAAAATAAGATGTACTTGTATATGTATCATAAATGAGATTTCATTTAAATCTTAAGTTGTGGAGTTTAATACTGCTTAGGAGATGGTTTAGTATTGTGGAGAGTTGTTTATAAAGAAACTAAAAGTATGACTTTATGCAGCACTACTAGTACTAGACATGAGAATCGAAAATTTACTTGTAGCACCAGCAATATTCCTTTCTTCCTTCCTTAGAAGTAGAGAAAGTAATATCTCATCCACATTATCTCAATTCTCATGTGCTCGATAACAATGTTAGAAAAATGTATAACGTATATTAGTTAGCTCATGATGATGCAACTTCGTTAGCAGCTATTATAAGATTTTTAATTAATTATTACATATACAACAACATTACTTTTGTTGATGATCCTTTGTGCTAATCATGATGATCAGGTGTGATATTGTCAAACTTGTAAATGATACTCTTATGAAGGAAAGAGGAGCTGGGAAAGCTGAAAAACACTTCCCTTCTCGAATCTCCCTACAATTAACTCCAATTCAGCAAATGCATGTCTTAAGTATATCTGTCAGCAAATCATCTGAAAATCCTGCACGAGACATTAGCTCAGAAAAAACCGTCGAAGGCTCATTCAATCCACCAAGCGGGTTGGGGCTAAACATTTCGGCAGGAGAAACCGTGACCGTGAGCCTCAAGCCCTGGAAATTTGAGCAATCAGTACACGGAAATAGTGGAAAATTGAACTGGTATCTTCACGATAGTGTAAACGGAAGAGAGGTTTTTTCATCAAAACCATCCATGTTTTCTTTGCTTAATCCTCGGGCTTGGTTCAAGAATCGATACAAGAATGTTTACCGGCCTTTTACGAGACAAGGAGGGATCATTTTTGCAGATGATGAGTATGGAGAAAATGTGGTGTGGAAGGTGGATAAAAGTGCAAGAGGCAAGGTGATGGAATGGGAAATAAGGGGGTGGATTTGGTTAACTTATTGGCCTAATAAGCATAGAACATTTTATACTGAGACTAGGAGGCTGGAGTTCAGAGAAATTGTACATCTTACACTGGCTTAATTAGCTAATATGATCTTATAAATCATATATAATTATAGTATATATTGTGTGTTCATAGTATTGGAGGTGTACGTTGGTTATATACATGCTAGAGTAAATTGAAAGTTGGTGTAACAGTCAGAATGAAAGTGTGTAAGTTGAAACTACTATACTTGTGTTTTTGAATATAGAATCAATAGTGCAAGTTTAAATGTATGTGACTTTCGATAGTACATTTCGCACCAACATTGTTATATTATTCAAAATGTAGCGTTTTTAATATTTGCATAAATTTTCGGATTATGATGTTTTTGACGTTTTTTTCATCATTAAATTTGTACGTACCAATATAATAATTAATACGTTCGCTGAAATCAGAAAGTATAAATGTATAAAGGTTCGAAAGAAAAAAAAAATTGAACCCACCCCATGTACAGGTAGCGTGGAGCGCTTATGTATTATATGCATGTACACTTAAACCTCGATAAATGGATATGTTCGGGACTAGAAAATTTAATTAATTAATCGAGATTATTAATTTATCGAAGTCAAAAATACACTGTCACTATTATGTCGAGACCAAAAAAAATTATTCATTTGATGAGATTATTCATTTATCGAATATTTATTTATCGAGGTTTTACTATATATACATGCATGTATATTATTTAATTTTTGCTTGGATTTCTGATTCCTATTTGAGGAGGTTTGTTCGTCTCTATAAAGATTCCCCAGCTCCTGGGTAATCTTTATTTATATATAGGCATATCTTGGAAAATTGTTTCTTGTTTGTCTTGATTTTTTATAGAAGGTCCACTACTGGATCACTTCTCTTTCTTTTTTCCAAGAGTTTCATTGTCTTTTCATTGTGGAAGAATGTGCTTTATTGAAAGAGATTGATTAATTTGCAACTTCTAGGAAACATTTTTAACCAAAAAAAAAAATACGCAATTACAAATTTTTCAACCTAAATTATATTGGATTATTTGCTAATTTTTAATTGAAAATTGACGAATAAAATACGAAAATAATATACTAACAAAGAGATTATAGAACTAATGTATATTGCTTTTATTTATGAATAAAATAAATGGTTAAATTTATGAGTAATGCTAACAAATTATTTATAAGCACGAGTTCGTGAACAAGCTCATAGAAGTATTAGCAAATCAGTTCGATTATTTTAGAATAAATCAAATTAAGATAATAATTTATTTTTTGTTACTCTAAACTGAAATACATTTACAACCCATTTGTTTCGAACAAAAAATATGCATTTCTACCCTAATTTCATTATTTGTAATTCCGTTTACAAGTTTCTACCCATTTTCTTGAACAAAATATTTTCATTTTTTCACCGCTGTTTGTCACTCGGCCCATTTGTAACTTGGGCTTGGGGCCATATTGCCCACAAATTCAATCTAACTTTCATATTCAACTTTGTGTTTGTGTACTTTGGTATTGTGTACTTTCATATTTTGTGTATCTAAATGCTAAATTTAAACATAACCTATTTAGGTTTCATGTATTTTTATATTCGTATATTTTCGTATTGTGTACTTTTCGTATCGTATTTTATGTAATTTTAAATAAAAACATAAATTAAAATAAATAAATAAAATCTTTAAATACTAATATTTTCGGTGAAATTATTACAAAAATGTACTAAATATACATATTTACATCATATTTACAGGCAATATTATTAAATTACGTATAATACTATAAATAAATATTAATTTATTTAATATAAATATATCTTATATAAATGTTATTATTTATATTAATATTTATTTATTTCATGTACTTCGTGTCGTGTCGTGTACCCAAAGGGTGTTAGTCACACAGGCATGCCTGTAATAATCTAATAATAAGCCTAATTGTTTATAATATTTTGCATTACTTACATGACCCCTTAACTAGGGAACCCTCTATATGTAGAGTTTCTACTTGTGTTTAGTACTTGTAATAGGCACCAAATTTATAGCTGTGTAATTATATAAATCAAGTCATAGAATAATGTTTGAAAGAAGATCCAGAGATCATGACTCAAACTTGAAAAACAAGGCTGAAGAAATAAACTCAGTTTGGAATTTGAAGATTGAATATTTGCGTAAGTACTAATTCGAGAAGTAATTTGGTCTAGTCGAGAAGTCAAGGTTATGAGAAGGCAAGGATTCGATATGTCAAAAGACACTGTTCGATATCTCAAGGAGTCAACAAGTCAAAGCTCTATTCGATAACTCAAGGATTCGACATATCTAGAACTCTATTCAAGAACTTACGAAGTCAAAGTATCATTCGAGTTCTCAAAAGGGTCAACAAGTCAAAATTACATTCGATATCTCAAGGACTCAGGAAGCTATTCGATATCTCAAGGATTCCATAAGTAAAAGACCCGATTCGATAAGCCAAGGACTCCTGAAGAAAAGAATCATTCGAGAAGTGATTCGATATATCAAGAAAAGCTTGTTCGAGAACTCAGAGTTATCGAACTATTCAGTTCTAGTTATTGAATCAAGCACTAGTCATTTCTCGAATGATTTCTTGAAGACAAATTACTGAAGATGTACAAGTCAAAAAACCTGCAATAAACCAAGACACTTAGAGGTCCACAGTATTGTAAAGTGTACATGAAAAGTCTACAAAGAAATTTAGAGAGATATAAAAGGAGACAAGCAGTTAAAGTAGTGGATCTGAGCAAGTTAAAAAGAAAGTCAAATCATACACTGCCCAGACGTGTACCAAGGAATAGACAAGTTCAAAAGTGTATTTGTCTGTTACCACATTTGTAGTAAGTAGGATGTACACATGTTCAATAAGTGTACAACCTCATTTCTTTAGCACTTAAAGTTTTTCATTGTAATTCATAGGAAAATATCTCTCTGAAAAACGAAGCTGAGAATACTAAGTTTTGTATTCCCAGATTGTAGCATACTTGATCTAATAAAATATTAGATTAAAGTGAGTTGTTTGTGTTTCATTTTCGCACTCTTTATTTGTTAAACACACACACACTCAACTACAACAAATCAAACACAGATTCAAACAAACAAACAAATTGTTCTTAAGGATAAATCGAAGAAAAATTTGAAATTCACCCCACTCTATAATTTCCTTGTGTGTATTTCATACTTAACAAAGGGTAAACACAACTAAACATCGGTAATGTACTTTCATGTTCGTATACTTTCGAGTTGTGTATCTAAAATGCAAAAAAAAAACACTGAATTTTTATATCGTTTCGTGTTGTGTTGTAAATTATCGGGTCTATTTTTGTAACTACAAAGGCAGCGCATGATAATATCCACGTCACCAAAAGAAAAAAAACGGTGCGCAAAATAGCAAAATTAAAACAGAGAAATACAGTGGGTGGAGAAACTGATGAGAAGGGGCGGACATTTCAATGCTTAGCTCAAAATATATGCACACATTATACATACAACTTCAAAACTAACACCTCTCCTCCCCCCTTCCTCCCTAGCATACCTTCATTCTCCGAGATCTCTCTCATTTCCATGGAGTCTGCTGCTGTTCTCCGTTCTTTTCAATGTAATCTCTCTCCCTCTCTCTCTCCCCCTCTCTCTCTCTCTCTCTCTCTCTCTCTCTCTCTCTCTCTCTTTCTCCTGTAATTATAGATTTGTGAATTTAGAATGTGATGTGATGTGATCGCTATATCTTGTATATGAATGTGGGTAATTTCTCGAGCTTCGAGTTGGATTTTATGTTGTATTTAATGTTTTTTAAGTATATCTCTCTTTTTGAATGTCGAATGCAGTGGAAATATGTGCTTGTATGTTCATTTGTATGTGTAATCGAATGTTAATTGTGCGCAATGTTGCAATTCTGCTGTTACAACTTATTGAAATTGAGTGAAAACTTATTTTATGGATTAGTTTATATGTTAGGTTAAGACGTAACTAACTTTTCAGGTCAAATAATCGAATCGTTAAGTTAGATCATTGTTGTTTTAACTGTGAACTTCCATGGATGGATTACTGCAATTATAAATGTTTCGGTGATGAATTAATGCTGCTTTTTGAAGAGCAGAAGTAATTAATACTGTTATGTGTTCTATTATGTTGTTTAAGATTGTAGTGATCAAGAAGTAGATAGGAGAATCAAGAATATATATAGTTTGAATTGGATGCTTGAGAAATGTAGAAGAATTTATAAGCTTACCTTGTGGGAAACGAAAGTAACGAATAGGAAAGTCTTATAGCTATAAAGGTGGTAATGCGCTAAGTAATTCCAGTCCAAAATTTTGAGCATGTATTAGCAAATTATTTAGGTTTGGGATACTGATTGGTTTTTAACTTCATATCGAAAAGCTGATAGAATTCACTTGAATGAATAGTTAATAGTTTAAAAGTGAAATTGAATTATTTTCATGTCCTATATTCATCATGAGTGTGATCAGAAAGCATATATTGGACATATCTTTTGTTTTTGGCCATCCTACACTATACACATCTATTGATGTGATGCAACTCGTGTTATAATGAGGTTGTGTTTGACATGTTATCCATTTTGATATAACGTTAACTATCAGGTATGATGCTAATATATATTTTGTCTTCTTTAATTTTTCAAAATTCTGCAGGCACTGCTTCAAAACCGGCATGGTCTACCTCAAACAGATGTCCCATCCAAGGATTGACTGTTGGTCGAAGTTTTATCTCATCTCCTTTAAAGAGAGAAATGAGAGTAATAACATGTGTTAAGACACCCGACTCTGCAGTCATTGCAAAATCTGATGGTTAGTTTCTTCTTCTTGCCTAAAAAATAAAAAATGTTGCTTTTGGCTGAACTATGAACAATAGGATGTAAACTTTAGCTTAGTTTTTTTCGATATGTTTCACATCCATGATATATCAAGCATCATTTTAGAATGTCCCGTTTAGCTTCCCGGTATCACATGTTAACTATCAATGATCCTTATCACTTGAAAAAGTTTGCATCTCAGAAACATTTCTTAATACCTCTATATCACCAAGGGAGAGTATCCTTTGTTGCTGCTATGCTAATACATGAATTAGTAATTAATTAAATTGCCGGGGTGCTTTAATGTAAATTATATCTGTGCCTTATTTCAAGCTCTGACCTTGTCCTGACACATTTTTGTAATCTTATTGGAGTATATTCATCAGATGGCTCCCAAGGATCAGTGGAAAAGAGTTCATTGCGTGGTGCAACATTTCCTGGTGGATTTGAGGTGAGTTGAATATTACTTTCTTTGCTATTTACTGAAACAATATTTCAAATCATTGACTCACGTAGAAACTGATCACCGCTTAATGTGCATTATTTATAACCGTCTATAATGAAGTCAAACCATTCATCTCTTTGCATCAAATAAACCGATCAAATTAAGCTCTGGTCAAATGCTTCATTATACATCCTCTATGTCGAAAGAATCAAAATATATGCATAGTCTTGATAGAGGTATGGATCTGAGTGATATGGTCCCAATGATATATCAGTGCGAAATGGTTTCAGTAAGGTGTAACCCAGGAAGACAGACAAATATATGAAAAATTAAGGCAAAAAACATATAATAATAACAATGGCAAAAGATTCATAGAGCCTGGATAGAGATTAACGAATTCTCCTCGTTTCAATCATATGCGTCTGTAACTGTTAGAAATTTATCTTAATCATACAGATTTAATAATCTTTTGCTTTGGATGATTTATAAGTTGACCAAATTTGTTGACATGACTTGGCAGATATTGACTGTTAGTATAATCATTAGTTTCAGATTGTATATTTCTTCCTTAGTGCACAACTGTACTAATATTAATTGGTCTGAATAAGATAAAATTTGGGTTATATGTCTACATTCAGAGTCCCAAGTCCTTCCATAATTTACAAAAACTCAGAAACATGGATCCTGAAATTTGTCATTGATTAGCATTATAAACGTCTCTTAGATCCCAACTTCAATTATTACTAGCATTCTTAGTGTATTCTTCAATTTTTTCAGGCGCTAGTAAAGGAAGTTTGTGATGAGACACAGATTGCTGAGCTGAAACTGAAGGTAAAATTTGACATGTTTACAAAAATATGTAAAGATATAAAAACACATCACTTATTAATGGTTGTTATATGGTTGACAAAAATAGGAAACTATAGGAAAAGTTGGTACAGTATCAAGAAGGAACAGTGACCTTGCTGGGTTGTGTTGGAAACTAATGTTAGAGCTAATAATAGAAAATAATATTCTTGTTTGCACTAACATTATCTGTCACTAGTAAAAGTTGAATAGTGACAGTTAAATGTATGTCATGTTGTATAGATCGGAGACTTTGAAATGCATCTCAAGAGGAACATTGAAGCTCCTGTTGCTGTTGCTCCTCCTGTAGCTCCAGCACCTGTTCCTACAGCTCCAAAGGCTGAATCGACCGCTGCTTCTCCAGCAGCTTCTCCACCGAAAACCTCACCAGAGAAGGCCAATCCATTCACAAATATTCCTGTAGAGAAGTCCAGGAAATTAGCTGCACTGGAAGCTTCTGGAGCTAGTGGATATGTTCTAGTTGCTTCTCCTACAGTATGTGTTACTGGACCTGTTGTCCCTGTTACTTCTGCAGTGCTGCATACTAATGGTATGCTTCTGATTGCAGGTTGGATCATTCCGAAAGGGAAGAACTCTGAAAGGAAAGAAACAGCCTCCAAGTTGTAAAGAAGTACGTTGGACATTAAGAGTTTCTTTAGCTAAGATTATGATTTCCTTAAAAAAATTTTACTTGTACGTTTCTGCTTGTGTTTCTAAGATTATGGCTGAACAATCTAATTAATTGTTTTTAAATACAGGGAGATTTAATCAAAGAAGGCCAAGTAATCGGCTTTTTAGATCAGTTCGGCACTGAACTGCCTGTTAAGGTAAGCATCTAGCTTTAGGCTTTAGCTGTATTTGTTAAGTTTGGCACTGACCTCCCTCTTCTTCATGACCTTTGTTTCTTTTAATGGTGCAGTCAGATGTTGCTGGAGAAGTCCTGAAACTTCTTTTTGATGATGGTGGTAAGTAGTGCCTGGTTCTTTTTATTTAAAATTATGAGAAATGTCATGCATCTGAGATCATATTTGTCAAATTTTACGGTTTCTTGAATATGGATAAATAGTTTTTAGTTGCATAAGGGTTTTTCCTTGTGCAGGCTATACTGTGATTAACGCTTCTCATGACAATTCTATAACCAAGCTTTACATTATAGAGAATGCTTAAAGGCATGGAAATATTTTAAATCTAAAGTAATTGCGTGAAATTTTTTACCCTTGAATTGACGTTTCATTTAGATGGGCCCGGCTAGTATTTTTCTTTAATTAGGAATAGAATGTAGAAGAAATTTTCTTCCACGAGCAATTAGGAATATTATGCAGAAGAGATTTTTTGGGCAACTTATTTAGAAAAAAACAACAAAACAGACCTGCTATGTCCCCTCAATATGTGGTGAATATGGACCAGAAATGTGTATTGTTTTTCATTTTTTCTGTAAATTTAGTTTGGCTAAGAAAAGAAGGATTCGAGCCAGAAATTTTAAATTTTAGAACAAATTCAGTTAGAAATTAGATTTTTTGTGTTATCTTTTATGATAAATGTGCATATTTTAGTGTATACATTAACTTATTTTACTTATAGTTCTGTAATTCCAGTTATATACTGAATTTTCGTAAACAAAATATGTGAAGATATTGCATGTTACAAAACATAATATTAATTATTGTGTATATGATAGCAATACGTAGTATTATATTTATCAATCTTTACATCTAGAATTGTGGATTCATAGAGGATTCACTGTTTCGCATACTGCAAATAAAATTCTTTTATGTAGTTTTTTTGGATTTTAACCAAAATTGTCACATTGCCATTTCCTGAACTCTTTGTTTCATTATTATCACATCTTTTGTTTTATTTTAATTGTTAAAGATATATACATTACTTTATTGTTTATATATGCAGTTTTAATTTCTTGGTCATTGGATATAGTACTCTAGTTTGTGTTGTAATCAAGTAGTCTTCAGTGGTTTAACTCAGTAGTTCTAATTTTTGTAGAATTTAAGCATACTTTTTTGTTGGTTTGTTATTTGCAGAAGCTGTTGGTTATGGAGATCCCCTCATTGCTGTCTTACCATCATTTCATGGTATTAGGTAAACTGAGTATGTGTCTGCAGCCTTTCATCTTCATTGGAGAAAATACTGCAGTTGCTTCTCCAGATTCTTCCCATCTTTACTTTGTCCTTGCTTTGATGGCAGGCACAGATATAGTTTGTAATATGTACCTTTTGTTACTTGTCAGTTGAATCGAATACAGATCAAACTGATTTGTTTAGGAGGTTTAAAAATGTGTAAGCTGTGAGATGATTTTGAACACCGGCCTTTTTTCTTTTCTTTTCTTGTGAAAATGAAATTATGATGCAACCTAGAAATTGAAGGAGATAACAGTTGCTACTGAGATCATAATTAAATCTGAAGTAGATAATTATACCTACATATAACTTCATCCCATTTCCTAACTAAAAGCAAGCGTCATGGAGTGCTGAGCTTATATATGAGCTTGTTTGATTTTTATTTGTAATGAGCTGGCTTCGAGGAATTTTGTGAGCTCATGAAGTTTGTCAGCCAAACTGAATAAGACCTGGAACAAAGCACTTTATGATCATTTGGGATTGAGTTTGGCACTTCAGATTGTTTTTATCTTGTCGAATTTTACAAATTGGGTAACAAATTTGGTAGTTGAAACACATCTATTTATAAAAATATTATAATAAATTTGCTTGGTCATTCTGTGATAAAGCATCTAAACAATAGGATTTAAACTTTACTGTAAATTTAGGCTTGGAATTTAAAATTGGTTTAGGTAGGCCTAATCTTTGGAGAGACAGTTTGGCTAATATCTAAGTTATTGACAAATAATTTAGAAGATAAATAATGCTGGAAGATATTTCGGATGTTTGTAACCTTATAAAGGAGATAAAAGATCTAAAGAAGAGGATGTCTTAATGTGAAATTTAGTTTTATCAGAAGACAAGGGAATGAAGTGGCTCATACAAATGCTAGAAATGCTAAAAAGTTCAAATCTACGAAGTGCTGGATAGGTACATATCGATGCTCTTTACAAGGATCACTCTTTACATATCATCATTAGAGGGTTTTAAAAGAAAAAAAAAAAAAAAAAAATTCTAGTGTACAACTACTACCTTTACCCAAACAGACTCTAGAGTATTACTATTAAAACCCACCCCCCACCCAATGTCATGATAAAAGTTATGGCTTCACCTTTCATCTTCCTTGGTGTATTGCTCGGAGGTCAGAGGAAGATATGTATCTATAAAATTGATGCTGTTCGCCAAATGGTAACTCATAATTTTAAATCAAAGAAACACAAGGGGCGGAATTTCTTTCTGCAAGACGGTCATTCAAGATCAGTAAAGAGGATCCACCATATGTAATTCTACCTCGGTTCTGCTAAAACATATATAGCCTTTCTAAATCTTCTAGTTTGTTGATTTAATACTCCAGGAGGAACATTATAGGGATGATCAACCTGGTGACGGCCTATGTACCAATAATATCTACCTGGGTACTGCACACGTCTATCAGCTAAGTGTAAGCATTAATAAAGAAAACACAGAGAATGCTTCAGGTTTATATATAACATCGTAATTTGTTCCATATTTAAGATCGGAATTTGTTCCATTTACTGCACATTACAATTCACAAAGGCATTCTCGTTTGTGTCCACTCCATATCTTCATTTACTGCACATTACAATTCACATAGGCATTCTCATTTGTATCCACTCCATATCTTCCAAAAGTGGAACTTCCAACTGTACCTAGACTCAAATTACCAACGCGGAAAAGAAGCATCTTTTCCCAAGCGCAGTTAAGTTGGTTACCTCCCAGCCGTATCCGTCTTTGTAGCACTCAATCTGTCATTTATGTGTAAATATATAAATATAGATTAAATTAAAACTACTAAACTTTAACAAATGATTTCGAAATATATAAGGGGATAGAGATGTTTTACATACAGTTTCTAAAATTTCTTGCTTTTCCTTTAGACCACCAATGACATATAGTCTACCCCCGACCACAACAGCACCAGAATATCCCCTACTGTTGTTCATTGATTCCCCAAGTGTCCATAAGTTCATGCGAGGATCAAAAATCTCAACAGTTGAAAGCATTTTATCTCCATCACAACCTCCCAAAGCATATCTGCAAAGTGATCTTCTATTATGATCTTTGAGATAAATTTTTAAAATTTAAATTAGGAAATCATGTCCGTCCCAGACTCCCCAGATAATGATAACAATAAACGAACAAAGGTATATATGATTGTTTATAACTAAAAGTTTATTCGCTTTAACTCTCTGTTACTTGAGATGATTCACAAATTACAATCTCACACAATTATTAGATGAAAAAAATATATATGTAAACTTACAGCTTTCCATCAAGGACAGCTGCAGAATGGCCACCCCTCTTTCTCCTCATATTCCCGACTCTGACCCACGAATGTTCTCGAGGATCAAATCTTTCAACAGTGCTGCAATTCAGAAAAAAATCATTTATTCGACAATCTATCTATTAAATATTACAAGTCAACTAACTATGGACCACCCCAATCCCACATCTAGACGCGGGACACTTTGTTCAGCATGAGTACCACTGCCAAGTGCACTAACATATCATGATCTCTAGGGGACTGTGTTACCCTAGTTGCTGGTTTTAAGCCTTCTTCGGTTTATTTCGTTGTCACATATGGTATCAGGGTCAACTTTAAAGCTCTCGAAAGCTTGATAGGTCAACTTGCCAGAAGTGGGGATACAGGCTGGTGGTATTCTATTCCCACAACGGAACACGAAGTCATCTGATACTATCCTACAATGACTAGGGGGGTTTATAACACCCAGTGCACACATTTGGGTCAGTGTCTCTGCCGATTTACAATCGGTCAACTTAAAGTAAGGGTTGTATAATTTTTAGGAACCCACAACTTTTCCGGCAAACCTACGGCAAGGGGTGCATGATTCAGGTACTTCTAGAGCTTAAAAAGGTCGAGATTACAATTTTTACTACCATTTCCACTTTACTTTATATTACAGCAACTACAAGAAAAAACTCTGACATCTGTATGCAAGTTATATAGCAACTACAAAAAAAAAAAAAAAAAAAAAAAAAAAAAACTCCACTACATTTTTGTAGAACTACAATGCAGACTGATAATGTGATCTTCTAATGGTATCACATGCACAGCCACAAAACTATTACCAAAGTAACTAATATCGAACAATTATACTGAAACATGATGTATTTGTTTCACAACGTATCAATAGGAAGAAAAAAGACCACCATTAATCTAACCTTAAATAATCTGTTCCATCGTATCCGCCAGTGACATAGAGCGCATTGTCAATCTTTGAAGCTGCTGGAGCAAACCGCTGGAGAGACCAAAATACTCGTCAACTTACAGTAATCTTAACCATAATAAAATAGTCTCTTTAATGTTGATTCTTTTTAAGCATATATATATAGGGTTTCATGCAATGAGGTTATCCTCAGTTAGGTCAAAAGGATTTCCCATAAAAATGCATACACGAGGGCATAATTATATTTTCAGGAAGTTTATGTATTAACAAAATGCAACAATTTTATAAAACACACCACTATTATATCCTTATATATAATAAGCGTAAGAAAGATCTTATCCATAATTTTGGTTTGGTCACTGTACCGCCAAAATAATCTCAACCGTCGAATCTAATCATATTAAAAAGAAAATTCTAATCTAAAAAGGATATAGGATATAATTAAAAAAAAGATTGTATTAAAATTGAATTTTATTTATTTATTTATTAATATAAAGAAAATTCATATTTACTATCTGGGCTCTATCTTGAGATCTAAAAATCAATTTGGATGATTTATAACTCACGTGAAGCTCATAAAATTATCTTTAGTTTAGTGATGCTTTAATAATTATAATCCAAATGGAAACACTCAAAATCTCGACAGAAAATATGATAACGAATTTTTGCATCAATCCTATTCAGTGTAGAATATCTACATTAATAATCCTATTCAATTTAGAAAACCTAATTATATACTCCCTCAGTCCCAGCCAATTGTTTACGTTTCTGAGAGAGCGTCCGGCACGCATTTTAAGATACATATAGAGTATAGTTCTATAACTTATTTTTAAAATATTTTTTTTGAATAAAAATATAAACATTCTACTTTTATTCAATATCATAAAATTGCAGAAATAAGTTACGGAACTATATTTTATATGCACCTTAAAATGCGTGTCAGAACTCTTTCAGAAATGTAAATAAATGGGTGGGACGGAGGGAGTATGATTCAAATCATTAACATACACTTTTTCATATTTCAATATACATACACTTTTTAGTTTACATATTAAAATATAAAATATTTTTTTATGCTAGATCCAACGGTATTCATATATTTATTTTAAGATCTAACGGTTCTTATTTATATTGGTTATCACCAATATAATTATAATTTTAAAATATACAATTTTGCCAAATTCAATTAAAATTATAATATCAACACAAATTATGCAACTATATTGGAATTTCAATATTGCTAAAGTCAACTACTTAATCCTACAAAAAAAATCACTCCAATTTGTCAGTTTATTATTATTTTTTTTATTTTATATATTTTTTATCTTTATAGATTTATTTTTTTTATTATTTCAAAACAGAAACTCATTATGATTGGTTGGTGGAATGAAACAATACCAAAGTTTGATTAAAACCTATCATAATTTATAATAAGAAATAAAATTTAACTAAATTCTATCATAATTTTAAAACCAGTACAATCAAATTCATAACTCAAACTAACCTTGATCTCATTTATACTTTTTTAAATAGTCGTATTCAAATTCTAAAAAATACAAATTAATATATATATATATATATATATATATATATATATATATATTAATGTTATGATACATATATATATATATATCATATTTATATTAAATCTATGCTCAATAGAAATCTCTTTTCTTACACTTACCATATTTAGTTTCAACCCTTCAATTCATCAAAATCCAATTCATATTATCTTTGGCTTCACCCTAAAAAATTTAGTTATGTTCTATATTATTAATTAAAAATCTATTCGTATCTGTTAATTGCCAAAACCCTTTGGTCGAATGAGCTGTCCCAAGGAACCAATTTTGGTTATCACCTATATATTTAAATATATAATTGTTTTATAAAAAATTTAAAACTGCAACAATTATCTAGTCTTATTAGAATTTACACATAATAAAACGTTGACATAAAAATATCATCATAATAACGATGAAATATATTTACGTAAAGAAATTTATCTATTTTTTATTTTTAATTATAAGTATATAATAAAGTGATTAACTTTAATAATTTTTTAAATAAATTATTTTATTAAAAAGAATTATCTCAATACGTGCTTTGCACAATTTACCTAGCTAGTATACTAAAAGAAGAAATCTAATTTAAAAATCAAAGTACCTTATACTGCATTGGTCGCGTAAATATCCACCTTCCTATGCTTGGATCATACATCTCAACCTCTGCAAGACAATCAACTCCATTCCCGCCACCTATGGCAAAAATCTTTTCACTTAAATTTACCCCTGCTAGGCTCCCTTTCTTCCCATTTAGTGAGGGTTGACTCACCCACCGATCACTTCTTAGGTTGTATGACTCAACTGCGAAGTAGTAATTTTTAAATTCTTACCATGTGGAAAAGAAATATCAAGAATTAGCCAAACCAATTGAGCTTAAACAATACCTGTGTCGTACCAAACGTCGCCATCAATACCACCAAGTACATAAAGTTCCCCACCTAACTTTACTGTTGACGCATAGGACCGTCGAGTGGTCATCGGACAAAGAGATGCTATTGTATCGCGAGAAGGACAATAGGAATTCAGATCTGCCAACCAAGAAGTACCGTCAAATCCGCCCATTATAAGAATAGTCTTGTCCGTATCTGGAGTGGATTTGTCAAACCATTCATACTCATCCCCAAATTGTGCAACAGAAGAAAATTGTCCAGATTCCAACATATTGCATCTACTTTTCAGTTGTGAATTTTGTCTTTTTGAATCAACCTAAGAATTTTAACTCAATGATAAATATAGTGTTTTTTACTAAACAATGCAGAATCAATTAATCGAGAAAGGAAAGAACAGGACACCAGTCTGATATCTCAAGCTATCTGCTTTTAGTTAATCATTGAGGATTGGCTATTCAGCCTTCTCTAGGCCATGGAGAAATTGTGAAAATGTAATCAAGTTTAATTATGGAACATAACCATGGTTGTCACGGCGCCGTGGCGCCCAAGGACCTCCACAACAATATGTCGATGTATCGTCCACGTGGCGTCTGTATGGCGCCCGTGGCGTTTATATATAATATATTAATTATTATATATATAATAAATGACAAGTACTCAAATATAACAAACCAAATCCATAAGTGACAAGTACTCAAACATAACAAACCAAATCCATAAGCGACAAGTACTCAAACATAACAAACCAAAGCAAAAACTAGAAAGATATCAAGATAATCAAACTGATCGTTGGGAGATGTAATCAAGTTTAATTATGGGACATAAGTACATAACAGCAATTAAAATAATTCTACATAAGCAGAAATTAAAATAATCCCATGCCAACTATGTCACCAGATTAGCAGAAGCAAAAGGAATGGACAAACAGTACTGTATGATATGCGTTACCGATTTGCATTTTACAAAATAAGTAAAACACACGCAGCTTAAGATTAGCATTTGGTAATTCATGATGTGCATACTGATTTGCATATGAGATTCGAAAGCCAAGCTGTAGGACCTTAGGTGTTCTATTAAAACCTTGTCTATATGCATGTGCTTTACAAATGATACTTTCTATTTTTTGCTTATTAAAATTTGTACTATGTTTACAAATGATACTAACACTTTAGTTGCAAGAAATTCATAGTAATAATAATGTCTACATATTTTTTGGACGGATAGTAATTATGTCTACATTGAAGAGTCCATTGGTGTAAATTATATATTCTTCTGTCATCTACGCAATAGATTCAAAGCCACTGCCATGCATTTCAGATAATATCTCTTTGCATGCCCACAACTTAGTGTTTAGTGAAACTTTTTCATACCATCCATGGTTTAGCTCTTTTAAACTAGTTACAATCTGAAAATTAATATGAGTTATAAAATTATTGTATATATGTGTTTATATAATTTTTGGATGCTATAGCAGTGTATTCAAATTTTGTAAACAAGTTTGAAATAATATAACTAAATTTTTCTATTTTTTTTAAATTAATGAACATCCAACTAAAAAGTTAGAACAGATTAGATTGAGAGATAGTACCAGCTCTTTCTCAAGATAATTGATTTGCATTTGCTGTTGCAGTTGAAATCCCTTCATTCCATCAATTTCTTTCATTAACTTCAAAAAGATGCCACAAGTATTTAATCAGGTAAGAAAAGCACATAAAGGCATACTAGTTTAACAGAAACAAAAGTGGCTCTAACCACAAAACTTAATCATTTACCATAGCCACCACAGACTGAATGTCAAAAGAGTCTGTTGCTGTTATTCTATCTGCCGCCTGAGAACACACATTCTGTATAGGTAGTCCAGTATGAGTAGCATCATTTTCATTATTTTCTTCTAAAATCATCTCACTTATCACAGCACTGAAATCAAAAGAATCAGAAGACTGCGTTTCATCTTCATTTTCATCAAGAGGCCTAAGCCTTACTGCCACATTGGACTCCTCTGAATGATGAGTGTTTGTGCCTGAACTGACATGACCAAAACTTACATCTTCATGTCGTGCTACACCAGTAAGTGCATTATCGTTTAAACTAATTTTTGAAACCTCTTTCATCAAGGATTGGTTCTCCCAATCCGACTCCCAGTTGCCCATATCATCATAACACTGGCTAGCATCTAACCCTACCCCTTGTCTATCAGAAACAGACAACGGCAGAGAGGGGGGGTTCTCCCAATTTGTCTCCCAGTCATCGACATCTTCAGAACACTGTCGACTGTTGAACACATCTCTCTCACTTTCACTGCTCTCCTTGTTCGAGTAAGGCAAACCACAAGAAGACTTTAAGTACTTCTGGGACTCATCCAAAGGATAGTAAGATTTTGAGGCTTCAGTCCAAAAACTTTCATCCTTCTCCAAACCATCACTATCAGATGGAGTTCTCAATAATGAACACCGTGTTTTCTGCGGAACTGAAGTACTTGCATCATCTCTGGGTATACCATCACTATGCGATGAACTTTTGAATAACGAAGTCCACGTTTTCTGGGGAATGGATGTGCTTGCATCATCTCTCTGCATACCATCAGTGTGAGATGAACTTTCAAATAAAGAAGTCCACGTCTTCTGTGGAATGATAGTGCTTGCATCACTAACAACCTCCTTATTGCTCGAAAGACCTGATACTCCTTCCTGTCTTGTGTCGGAAGCAGGTAATAGATTGAAAGAAGGGTTCAACTTCGCTCTACTTTGTGATGTAGAAGCATCCACATCACAAGGAAAAGAATTAAACAGTGAGACTAACTTGCTAGTTTGACTCCGATCTAGTTCAAACCAGAATAGGCTTTGTTCATAGTAGTTACTTGATATTATTGGTCTAAACTGATCCTCTGTCAATGTGCAGCACCGCCTCTGAACACAAACCTTAACCTTCAACAAAAGATATGCCAGTATAAATCAAATCCATGATACTATAAACATCTACCTCATTAATAGAAGAAGTAAGAAGACATCGAAGCTATTTCATTTCCACACAAAACAGATGCATTAAACTGTGTGTATTATGGCCATGTCCTGTACCTGTGCAGGGTATGGCGTGTCTCCACCATCTTTAGTCCACGCATGACGATCAATGTTCATTTGTCCAGGGGTAACAGCCTCAAATATACCGTGAAGCGTTCTATCACTATAGTTAAACAAGAAGAGTGCTAGTCCACGACTGATATGCTTCACATATGCATAATGAGGAGCTGGCAGGCCTGTCATGGACTCGAAAAAATATTTGAATCTACACATTTTTAAAAGTAGATTTTACTTATATACAGGGATAAAATGGGCACTGGGGGTACTTTAACTTACCAAACAACTTCTTTGTATAGCATTCATGTATTGTGTAATTCTTGCACCCAAAAATAACTGCACCTAGGTCACCCTTCCCAAGGTTCCTAGCAGGAGCACTACAGTTAGCTTTCGTAAAAGGTTTGAGCTTCTGATTTAAAGAAGATTTCTTGCTTTTCTTCCCTCCTGCCATACTCTCTGCAGGTTTAAAATATTAATCAGACACCATATTAAAAAACATCCTCCCCTCTTACGGGAATATGTAAACAATAAAATTTCATATTGTTTACCAAGATAATCAAACATGTACAGTGACAACATAACGATAGAAAACAATCAAACTACCAATATGACCACGAAAAAAGGACCTAACAAAAATTAACTTAAAAAAATGAAATTAAAGCAATATGAACAGCAAAGTAAAAAAAGTGGCCAAACATAATTAATAAAAAAATAAAATAAAAATACTATCATAGTGGCATTGCAACACTTCATAGTACCATGTAGTAACCATCTTTGAATCAACCATATGGTAAACAAGAAAAAAAGTGCCTTAATTAAAAAAAAATTAACAAAATCAAATCAAAAAATACTGTCACAATAATTTCTGCAAAAGCTCCTGGAGTCAAAGACATAAACTGAAACTCAAAGCATATAATTACTTTCTACAAAACAGCTATGTTCAATTGTTCATAACAGCTAGTAACGGCTTCAAATTGACCATTCAGCTTCAAATTGACCATTCCGATGATAAAAATTAGAATAAGTACTAGTACCGACTTCAAATTAACCGTTCTAAAAATTAAAATAAGTACTAGATTCAAATTAATCATTCTGACTACAAAAATAAAGTTAAGTACTAGTAACAGCTTCAAATTAAGTAATTAACCATTCCAAAAATTAAAATAAGTACTAGCTTCAGATTAACCATTCCGGCAACAAAAATAAAAATAAGTACATGTAACAGCTTCAAACTAACCATTCCAACAATAAAAATAAGTACTAGCTTCAAATTAATCATTCCGACAATAAAATAAGTACTAGTAACAGCTTCAAATTAACCATTACAAAAATTTTAAAAGTACTGGATTCAAATTAACCATTCTGACAATATAAATAAAAATAGGTACTAGTAACAGCTTCAAATTATCCATTCCAATAATAAAAAATAAGTGCTAGCTTTAAATTAACCATTCCAAAAAAAAATAAGTACGAGCAACAGCTCAAATTAACCATTACAAAAATTAAAATAAGTACTAGCTTCAAATTAACCATTCCAGCAATAAAAATAGGTACTAGTAACAGCTTCAAATTAACCATTCCAACAACAAAAATAAGTACTGGCTTTAAATTAACCATTCCGACAAAGTTATAAAACACGAAAGTGCCTTAATTAAACAAAAACTGAACTAATAAAACAAAACCACATCAAAATAAGTAATGACACTATGATTTGTGCGAAACCTGACCGTGTCGAAAAATAAACTAAAATTCAAAGAACATAGTAATTCCTATTAAACAGGTATACACACACTGACACATCAGAAGCTTCTAGTAAATGTAAAAAAATAGCAGCATTATCATCTAAACGCTAACATATTAATAGCATATATAATTGATCATTTAAACCCTAACATAACACAATAAAATACACAAACACATATATAAGTCAAATTGAAGTGTTATACCTAAATAATCGCTCGAAGTTGATATACACCGAGATTTCCCGGCGATATGATTTTACAGAGAATATGTGTATGTGTGGGGGGGGGGGGAGAGAGAGAGAGAGAGAGAGAGAGAGAGAGAGAGAGAGAGAGAGAGAGAGAGAGTATTTGTCGAAAATGGGAGAGATGTGAAGGTGGTTTCGCAATGAAAGTTATAATCGTGCATTTATAGTTGAAGTTGACGGGGTTTAATTATTAAATGTCTTATTTACCCCTACTGTATGTACGAGAAAGTAACAATGTAGGGGTGTTTTTGATAATTCAGATTTATTTCTAATTTTGTCCAATTTGTTAAAAATAAAACAGTTACCATTTCTAGTGTGCATTGAACAATATAAATTCATATACTCAATACTCCTAGTAGTGTGCCGGTAGACAGCTAGCAAAATTAAGTTCTGGTTAAAGTTTGTTTTTGAAGAAATAGTTTGGTGAAAATAATTATTATTTAATGAAGTATTGCAGTACAAGTTGTTGTCCGTTTGTCTCCTACTTTTCATATCAATAAATTTTAAGTATTTTGGTTTAAAACATACTACAAAAATGTATCAAGGAAATGATAAATAATGCAAGAGAGATGATAAAATTTGAATAAGAAAAGAATATAATGGAAATATATTTTAAAATGTACTTTGGTCTACTTTGTGATGTAGAAGCATCCGCATCACAAGGCAAAGAATTAAACAGTGAGACTAACTTGCAAGTTTGACTCCGATCTACTTCAAACCAGAATAGGCTTCAAATCAACCATTCCAAAAATTAAAATACATACTAGCTTCAAATTGACCATTCCGACGATAAAAATAAGAAAAAGTACTAGTACCAGCTTCAAATTAACCATTCCAAAAATTAAAATAAGTGCTAGCTTCAAATCAACCATTCTGACAATAAAAATAAAGTTCAATACTAATTACAGCTTCAAAATAACCATTCCAAAATTAAAATAAGTACTAGCTTCAAATTAACCATTCCGGCAACAAAAATAAAAAATAAGTACACTTAACAGCTTCAAATTAACCATTCCAACAATTAAAATAAGTACTAGCTTCAAATTATTTATTCCGACAATAAAAATAAGTACTAGTAACAGCTTCAAATTAGCCATTACAACAATTAAAATAAGTACTAGCTTCAAATTAACCATTCCGACAATAAATATAGGTAACAGTAACAGCTTCAAATTAAGTAATTAACCATTCCAACAATAAAAATAAGTACTAGCTTAGAATTAACCATTCAGACAATAAAAATAAAATAAAAATAAGTACGAGCAACAGCTCAAATCAACCATTAGAAATTCAAAATAAGTACTAGCTTCATATTAACCATTCCGACAATAGAAATAAAAATAAGTACTAGTAACAGCTTCAATTTAACCATTCCAACAGTAGAACCAAGTACTAGCATCAAATTAACCATTCCTACGAAGTTATAAAACACGAAAGTGCCTTAATTAAACAAAAATCAAACTAATAAAACAAAATCACATCAAAATAAGTAATGTCACTATGATTTGTGCAAAACTTGACCGTGTCCAAAAATAAACTAAAATTCGAAGAACATAATCAATTCCTATTAAACAGGCATACACACACACACACAAAAGATTCTAGAATGAAATGAGCAAATTAGCAGAATAATCATCTAAACCCTAACATTTTTGTAACTTATAAATTAACAATCATTTAAACCCTAACATAACACAATAAAATATACACACATATATGTAAATGAAATTGAAGTAAATACCTAAATAAATTGGTCGAAGTTGAAATACACCGTGATTTCTCGGCGAGATGAACTTAGAGAGACGATTTTACTGAAAATATGTGTGTGGAGAGAGAGAGAGAGAGAGAGAGAGAGAGAGAGAGAGAGAGAGAGAGAGAGAACTTGTAGAAAATGGGAGAGATATGAAGGGGCTTTTGCAGTGAACATTTATAATCGTGCAAATTATATTTGAAGTTGCCGGGGTTTAATTTCTAAATGTCTTATTTACCCCTACTGTATGTACGAAAAAGTAGCAATGTAGGGGTGTTTTTGGTAATTGACATTTCTTTCTAATTTTGTTGAAATTGTTGAAAATGAAACAGTTACTATTTCTAGTGTGCATTGACCAATTTAAATTTATCTACTCAATACTCCCACTAAGTATGTTGGTAGACAGCTAGAATTTTTTTTTCAATCGTTTGTTGAAAATAATTGTTATTCAAATATATATTGTGACACAGCTTATTGATTATCCATCTCGTATAATTACATAAATTTTTTTGGTATTAATAAGTTTTATTTTAGCTTAAAACCTACTACAAAAAGTATCAAGAAAATGAAAATATTGCAAGTGAGATGAAAAAAAATTGAATCAGAAAACATCCTCTATGAAAATATATTTTAAAATGTACAATAATACAGTGTTATGTGAGCGACATGTGAAGATCAGGAAGTGACATTTTTTTTTTTTTGAAAGCTGCACGATTTCCAGAAATGTATAAAGTTGTGCAAGAGCAAAGAATGAATAATTGATCCTCCTTTTACCATATATATATGCATATACTGTACTTCTAAATCAACGCATATGATTTTTTTTTAATCGAAGGTGTATCGTTTTTTGACGATTTTTGGATCCTATTTTAGTATTTGTTAATTGTTATTAGTTGATGAATTTTTCTTTTTTTATTATTAATTTATTTTTTATAAAAATTCGGCATTAATGTGCCTAATCAAGGGGATCCTTAGGCTATACATATATAACTTCTTTATTTTATTAAATATTATATATAATATGTATTAAATTATATTTGATTTATATTTTTTTGACTTAATTTTATTTATTATTGGTGATCTTTCAGATTTACGTAGTTAGTAAGAAGTGTGAAGAGAAGATGAATAAGATGGGAACTTGGATTATTATAACGAAAATAACAAGAAGTTCCTAACCATTTGTTTAGTGACTTATATGTAAAATGATGTACTCAAATATTTAGTAGGGAACTCTTTTTCTCCCTTATAATTTTTTTCATGGGATTTTACTCTTGTGGGATTTTAATAAGATTCTTCTCCTAGGTTTTAGAATTGTCTATACATCTGTATTATTTGATGGGGTTCATTCTTTCAAACATTAAGGTGTTATTTTTTAAACGTTCGGGGTACTTATTTGTCCTTCGGTTAGATGATAAACTTTTTATATAAAGGAAACTCTTTTTCTCCGAATTTCGTGTTCTCGATAATATTTATTAATGAATAGTTATTTTTGACAAAAAAAATAAAAAAATTCAACGCATATGAAGGAATCTTGAATAAGGCCGAAAACGAATTCAAGTAATTTGGGTTTAAATTCGGATTCGACTCGTTAACAACGAGTATTATTCGTATTTGTAAAAGATATTAGCGAATTTAAATCCTATTTTATAATTCAAACGGACATTGAGTCAAATCTCACCTCTTTAATTTTTGATCATATTTATATAGAATAGTTCAAATAATTTCATAGCACTCGGTTTCGATAGGGTGAAAACCCAAAATACCCACCATTTAATGCCAGGTGCCGAAAATACCCATCGCTGGAAATGTCACCCTTTTTACCCACGAGCCACACATTACACAAATGCGTACAGGGTATACGCATTTTGAAATTGCGTGGAGCTTGACCACGCATTACATACAAGCGTGGTCTTTGTAAAATTGAGCTGGTGTGTTGTGTGAACAGTACAAGGGTTACGCATGTTCAACATGCGTGGTATGGGATACGCATGTTGAACATGCGTATATGGTACTGTTCGTCGTCCCGTTCGAACGTCGCTGGACTCGTTTTCAGTCCAACTTTTTGACCACTTCGTTCACCTCTTTCCACCAATTTTTCATTACCATACTATATATCAAATTGTTCGCCTTTCAACCCTCTACATGTCTATACCATTAGTTTCTCATTTGTTTTTCCAGATAAAAAGACCCAAAACATGACATCTTTTTCCGATTTGGTTTCTGGTGAATTGATACACGCCCTTGCGGGGCCAAACATCAACAAATGAATGGATTAAAATGTAGAGGAGGATGTGGGCTTCCTTTTGATGCCCTCAGAAGCAGTGTAAATTGTCGGAGTGTGGAGAACGGAACGATACGATCGAATAGGGGATTTTTGGTTCGTCTGATCGCCGGAGCTGTTTATGAAGAAATGACGTCAGCTGACGTCATCACGCATCTGGGAGATGCATGACCTGCGATGCACATTTTGGAAATGCGTATCCATGATTATGCATGCCAAGAATGCGTATACAGTGGACAAAAAGGGCAGCTTTTCCCGCAAACAGGCATTTCGGGCATGTTCTAAGGAAATGTAGTGTATTTTGGGTATTATTTCGATATGTATTTGATATAAGTATTTAATTAGAATTCGTAAGTTATGTGTACAATATATAAAAATTATATTTATACAAATGAGCTCATTTAGTTTTTTGTAAACAATTATTTGAATATTATTATTTTTTTTAAAATTATTTGAATGAATTTAAATTCAAATATGTGAAAACGAGTAATTCGGTACTTAATTGAACCGAATCGAATAGAAACGTTCATATCCGAATTCAAGTTGAATTTGAGCAATATATAATATTAATTCGAATTCGAACCAAATTCAAATGAATGATTATGAATCGAGCCGAATCTGATTATACTGCTATTCACACATAATCACTTGTTTTCACCCCTACTTTTTTTGTCAAGAATATACATTCTCGTATATGAATTGTATCGAAATACATTACCGGCAAAATCGAAAAAAGGGGTTTAGTTTCTTTCATTCAATAAAGTTTATCATCTAACCGAAGGGCATGCATAGATGTCCTCGGAAATTTAGATAATAAAACTTTAAAAGTCCGAAAAGAGACTTCCCAAAGTCTTCTCACCTGAAAAAACAAGAAAACTAATTTAAAAAAAATTCTAATTAATCTTAAAGTAAATAACACAACAAAAATTATTCCTAAATCCTAGTGATATTAAAAACATTATTACAATGAAAAATAAAAGTAAAATCTAACCAACTGTAAAAATTAAATCTAATCAAAGGGAAACCCTTTGATTAGACACAGTAACACACATTTAGACCTATAAAATTTAAGTACACACACTTATAAACAACTAACTAATAGTCACAACTCACAATAAGTAGTTTGTTATACCGGCCTCTTGGAGTCGCTTACAAATATGACAAAAAATAATACTCATCAATAATGACCCAACTCGTCAAAAGACGACATCAAAAATAACCCAAAATTGGTCCAAAAAGCCACAATAAATGGCACACCCTCAGAGGCCGTACAACAACCATATAAAATGGTACAATCATATTATTAAAGACTTTTCAAAATAAGAAATCAAACCAAAAATAAAACACAATCAATTAGTCCACTTAAAAGTCAAAACCTCAAAAACAAGAATCAATTAGCAATTAATAAAACTGATTTCAACTAGTCATTAAAATTATCAAAAAAACAATTAATTATTAATATATGATTACCATTCACCAATTAATCCCTCACATAACTCCTCGCCAATTAATCATTCTCTTAACTACCTTCAATCAAGAAATAGCATACACATTTAGTCAAACCAGCCCATAAAGTCACCATCAAACCCACCCTATGCAATATAAGCACAATAAATCAAAATCACAATCAATAAAACCCTGATTAGTCAAAATTCTCAATCAAAAACAATCAATTAGCATTAAATAATAAAACTGATTTCATTTTTTTAATTAATGCTATTAAACCAAAAACAGTCTTTACAAAATCGTTGGTTGGTTTTGAAGATCAAACCCACCCTTATACGTACACACACATGAACAAGTTGAAGAACAGGTCATGAACATCTGTCAGAATAACCAAGAATGAGTCACCAGAAAATCTGGAAATACTAGAATCCGGCGACTCCTCCCGAATTTCGACAATTACAACAACCATCACACATATATTGCCATAACAAATGCATATACTTTTGAAATATGCTTCTATGTGGATGTGGTTTGTTTTCACCCCTACTTTTGAAAGAGCTTCAAAACGGCTATTTTTTCATGTATTTTTTGAAATATACTTTTATGTGGTTGTGGTTTGTTTCTTGACATGTACGCGTATAAAATGGAAATTTTATTAATTTGGTTCAAACAAATTTTGTTGCTCATAATTATGATTTGCAATCCCATAAAAAAGTTCTTAATTTTGAGAAATTTTGAATTCTCTCGCTTGTTGGATATGAAACCAATTTCAACTCTATAATATTTATTATTTTGAATCGAATCAATTTAAATTTATTTAAGACACCTTATCTTATAGTACAAAATTCAATTAACTATTATATTGAAAAATTACAAATAAATTTCAAGTACCGTATTTTAATTCCATTTTCATATTTAAATTACATGAATATCCATAATATGATAAATCATAAATTATGTTGGAGCTTAAATAATAAATTTATGAATATTTAAGTAATGTAAATATACTTGTAAAAAAGAAAGTGATATAAATATAAATATGAAGCTTAAATAGTAAAATTTGAAATTTATTTATCAATTTCCTTTATATTTATAGTAAATTTTCTTTATAAACTTGAACTACTTAAACAATTATTACACTAATTAACTATAGACTAAAATATTTTCAAAAAGAAAATGTAGGATAAAATAGAATACAATTTTCTTTTAAGCACTAAAGGTAGAATACAATTTATTGAGTAGGGTATGTTCCTCCATTATTTCAAGAAAGAATGCCCAAAATATCCATTCCGAGGTGTGTATTTGCCCAAAATACCTATTTTCACATATAACTGCCCAAAATACCTACACATGTCAGATACTCTTTACCAAGTGAGTATAAGGTGTGATACTCCTTACCCAATGGAGTATCACGTGTGAAAAGTATCAAGAATGAATATCTGGGGTGATACCCCTTACCCAGTGGAGTATCATGGCTGATACTCCTTACCTAGTGGAGTATCACCCTAATACTCCACTGGTGGTGATGTATCATCCTGATACTCGATACTCCTATGACATTGGCATATCATCCTGATACTCCTCTGACAATGGAGTATCTGGTGAGTATTTAGGGCAATGTTTATTCAATATGAATATTTTAGTCAAATGTTATTGAAAAATGGGTATTTTGGGCATTCACCCTTATTTCAAAGCTTCTTTTAGAAAAAGGATGCTAAAAGAGACTCCATTGAAGTTGTTAGGATTTGCTTCAAGTAAAGTGGTATGGGATGCTAACTTTGGATGTCAAAAGTTTGCATTCTATAAAATAAATAGGATACTAACTTTATTTGTTGACTTAATAATAAATTAAATACTATTTCTTTAATATGTTTTTATTGTTCTATGAAAAACCATCTTACGTGGAGAACCACTTATTCTATACTAATTTCTGATTCTATTACAGAACCAATTTTTTTTTTTTTTTGGTTCTATAAAAAAAATTTGGTTCTACAAAAAAAATGCTGGACAAACTGACGTGGCAGTGCCACGTCATCACTGCTGGCGTGGCAGTGCCACGCCATCGATGACGTCATCATTGATGATGTGGCACTGACACGTCATCAGTGATAACGTGGCAGGTGACGTGACAGTGCCACGCCAGCAGTACTGACGTGGAGGGTGACGTGATTGCTGACGTGGCATTTTCGAAATTTTTTTTTTGAAAAAAAAAAAATTTGGTTCCGTTACAAAATCAGAAAAAAAATTAAAAAATATTAGTTCTACTACAGAATCATAGGGTTCTCCACGATTCTCCACGTAAGGTGGTTCTACATAGAGTGCTACTCATTTTATGTATTCTATTCTATAAAATTAACATTTAATGGTGCTTATTTTATAAAATTAACATTTGGTGGTGCTAACCATTAGAGTATTTTGGGCAAAATTGGCATCATCGGAGATGCTGTTGGTAGGGGTGTGCATCGGGTGGTTTGGGCGGTTTGGGACGGCCAAACCGGCCAAACCAACCAAACCATAAATTTCGGGTTTTTAATTTTTTAAATCATAACCAAACCAAAAACCATATCATTCTAAAAAAACCAACCAAATTATAACGGTTTGGTTTGGTCGGTTTCGGTTTAAAACCGTTATTAAATATATATTTATACTTGATGTTATTTATTTTCTCCAACACTAAATACAAGATTCAATTTTATTTTAAAAGAGCCAACAAAATAAATGCACAAATAGTAGCACAAAATATCATCAAAAATAGTTATAAAATAAATTATACTCCTCAAATATTTTCATTAAATCACAAAATAAGTCTCAAAAGTCTTATATATAGCTTTCTGGTACTTTCTTCTTTTAACTGGTTTTTGACATGAAATAAAACAAGTTAACCACTATAAATCTAACTAAATACAAAACACACGTGCACACACGTAAGCATGGTTAAGACATATAATATTATAGTCTATAAGTGTGTTGAAGATAGGTGTGTTGAAGAAATAACCACACGAAAAATACAATATATATATATATATAATATTTTTATACGACTTGATGGTCGGGTTGGTTTAATCGGATGGGTAAACTAGTGAAACCAAACCCAAACCAAAATTTTCGGTTTTTAAAAATATAAAACCATAACCAAACCAAACCGAAAAAAAACCTAAATTTTCGGTTTGATCGGTTTGGTTTGGTCGGGTTGGTCGGTTTTTGGAAAACCATGCTCACCCCTAGCTGTTGGTATCTTTCATAAGTTCACACACTAATATGCATGCAGTACAAAACGGTGATACACACCAAAGTAGATACATATCCTAAGGGGGAAGAGAAAATGATAGTCAAAAGAAAGAGGCAGATGGTGCATGACAAAAACAGAAGGAGAAAGACAGATAATGACATCGAATATGATTGCAACAAATTTGTCAACTTCGCGGAAACAAGTTATACATTTACCAATCATTTTTAGAGAAAATGAGGCTAGTATAAACTACTCTCTATTTGTATTTTGAATTTGATGAATATCTTTTGCTAAGTTATGCATTCATGTTAACTCTGTTCTAACTCTGTGTGAAAATACATGGACATGTATAGCTTACTTTGATTTTACATATCCTCAGAAATATTTAAACTTTCAGCCAATTGTTAACGGAAGGAAACAAATCAATTCTATTTGGTGAACTTAACTTATGCTTCCATACAATAAACTGATCCTGAAAAGTGACAAACATAAAACAGAACAAAAGTTGAAATGAATTCCATCTAAGAAACTCTAAAAATCTTCATCCCTATTCATAGATAGAGACCATGAGTTGGTACTAGAAATGCTACTACGGCTAAGATTAGAATTAGATGACACATTTGACATCCGTCGATGAATTTGTGTATCAACCACCACTGGTTTCAGTGACCTTCCTCTCAGTCTCTGCTGTTGCACCACCAACAATAAAGTTGTTGTTTTAGTATCTGGTGAGGCTAACATATCTCCAATAACACCGAGCTCCTCACACTCGCTCCACGCATCTAGCCCCTTCATCAACGGAGAATCCTGATGACGCCTACCTACTATAATCAAATCGTAACCAACTAACCATGTTCAATTTTTCTAAGTGAAGATGCTAGTCCTACTCCATCTCTAACCACCTCTTCTTCATACACAAATCGATGGTTGCCTGCATTTATATAGCGGATTTCATCCATTAAATTGCTGTCAAATCTCCGCTCCCTAGCTGTATCAGTTCCGAATAACAAGAATCGGAAGACTGTTACTCTCACATTATCATGTATCGCCATGCGTGAACCATAATACAATGATTCAACATCGTCTATGCCGCCAATGTAAATTACTGCCACTTGATAAACTGAATTTGGGTTCGTAATTGTATATGATCCCTTTATAGTTCCTCTGTCTATCAGTACACCAACACTGCATGGTACTTTTTCCATGACTTTAAGGTTGACGCCATGTATCTTACGGTTCACCTGGCCGACCTTTCCATCAATATTGCTCCAATGTTTGTGAAACGGAATGATCACGATGTTGGCATTTTGGTCTAATGCCAACCGGAAAACATCATTGTCCATTGTCTCGTAAGGAGAAACAGAAGTGTATGCTTGTAAATGAACAAGGCCTTGATTGTAAGATTCGAAGGAACGCAAAGCATTGACAATGTTAGATGTTCCTGAGAAACCGGCCTCACTGGCACGTTCAGGCTTGTGATGTGCAATGAGCATGGGTGCAATTCGCCCTGTGAGCTGGACTAGGATTACTCCTAACTGAAAGGGGGCTATCTTCCGTTGCATTTGAAGCTTCCAGAATGTTTATTATTGAAGGGACATTGTCATGGTTATGAATGCAGATCAAAATTCTTAGCTCTTCGCCACGCTTAGCATGTTGAATGGTTCTCCTTCTCATCGGATGCAATTTCTTGGCCGGATTGTACATGTATCTTAACAATGGTGCTACTGTCCCCGTGATTAGTATCATCATCAGAACGCTGAGAGCAAACTGCTCTCGTGTAATAGTCTGCACGGAGGGTAAGGTTAAGTTAATTTAGATAAAGATTCGTGTCTTAACCATTCGAAGTGACAAAATAAGAAGATTTGTAGGCAGGCTAAAGAATGTGCACCTTAGTATCTAAATACAAGTTGAACACGACCAAGTCCATAATACCTTTGCTATTGAGCATGACGCCTACTATAACAGCATCTCGAACAGGCAAATTTATGAAGTATGCCACCAGTAATAATGTGCCAATCTTGACGATGATAGAAAACGTAAATATAGAACCTATTAACCACAAAGGCTGCCAATTGACCGTGAAGATGTCAGTTTTAAGACCACTGGCTGTGAGGTAAATTGGATAAAATATCTTAACAATTGGATAGTGAAGTTTATCTTCTACAACTGATCCTGTAGAGATTAGAGCTTAAAAAACACACACACACACAGAGAATAGATCGTAATAAGTAAACTGAAAGCAAGAATACTTCTTGTTACAACTGAATGAAAAGATTAGAATGCAATATAAAGGAAACTAAAGATATGAGTTCCTAGAAATTAGCAACAAACTTTCCTAACTTATTTGCTCAATCTCATCGATCCTACAATCACTGATACTACTTCTATAGCTAGGACTCTACTACTCTCAAGGCCCATGGGCTTATGAGTTTATTCAAAACATAACTAACAACCCAAATTCAAATTACTTCCAACACACCCCCTTAATTTAAATTTGGGTTCTGCAGATCTCTGATTCCCAGCAAAGCACGCAATCGTTCGAACTTCACTGTGGCCATAGCCTTTGTTAACACGTCTGCACGCTGCTCTCCAGTTCCAATATGTCTGATCACAACTTCACCCCTTTCGACACACTCACGAATAAAATGGTATCGAATATCGATATGTTTACTTCTACCATGGAATACTGGGTTCTTAGCTAAATCTATAGCTGATTTATTGTCCACATAAAGAACCACAGGACCTATGCTTCCCTCAGTCAGTCTACTCAGCAAATTCCGCAGCCATATTCCTTGACATGCAGCTGCCGTGGCAGCCATAAACTCCACTTCACAGGATGACAAAGCCACACAACGCTGCTTCTGTGACACCCATGTAATCAAGCTCTCATTGAGATAGAATGCCATCCCTCCTGTACTTCTCCTGTCATCAATCTGTCCTGCTAGATCACTATCAGAGTATCCTGAAAGAACATTAATATCACTTCCCTTCGAGTAAATCAAACCATAGCTCAAAGTTCCTTTCACATAGCGAAGGATACGTTTCACAGCATTCCAATGCATGACAGTAGGACGTTCCATATAGCGGCTCACAATTCCAACAGCATACGATATGTCTGGTCGTGTATGAACCAGATAACGAAGACCTCCCACTACACTTTTGTACTCAATTGAATCTACTGCCTTCCCATTTTCATCCTTGTGCAGTTGCAGAGTAGGTTCCATAGGATATTTTGTAGGCTTACATTCTGCCATGCTACTTCTTTCAAGAACCTTCCTTGCATATGACATCTGTTTCAACTCTATACAGTCCTTGGCTTGAACCACCTCTATTCCAAGATAGTGAGAAAGTTTTCCAAGATCACTCATGTCAAACTTTCTACCCATCTGCTCCTTGAATTTCTGAATGAGTGTAATGCTTGTACCAGTGATTAATAAGTTGTCCACATACACTCCAATTATCAATGTCTCATTATTCTCACGTCTTGTATACACTGCATGCTCATATGGGCACTTGGCAAAACCCATATTTTCCAAACATTTGTTCAATTTAGCATACCAAGCCCGTGGGGCTTGACGAAGCCCATACAAAGCTTTATCCAGTTTGTACACCAACTGCTCCTGTCCTTTCTTCACAAATCCTTCCGGTTGCGATACATAAACCTCTTCCTGTAAATCACCGTTCAGAAAAGCTGATTTAACATCTAAATGATGTACCTCCCAGTTGTTCTTTGCTGCTAGAGCCAATAATAGCCTCACAGTTTCCAGACGCGTGACAGGTGCGAAAACCTCCTCAAAGTCTACACCCTATTTTTGCACGTAACCTTTTGCGACGAGTCTCGCTTTGTACTTCACAATATCACCCTCTGTATTCCTTTTTAATTTATAGACCCATTTCAAACCAATCGGCTTATGACCTACTGGTAACTTTACAAGTTTCCAAGTCTTGTTCCTTTCAATGACTTCTAGTTCACTTTCCATAGCATCCTTCCAAGCCTCTTCTTTTATTGCTTGACTGTACGTGACTGGCTCATCGACACCCAAAAGTAGCAACTCCTCCTCGAGCTCAATTTCCTCAGTATTGTTGTAAATGTCACTTAAACGTCTGTAACGTTTTGGTGTGCTATTCTGGCTTGAATCTTCCCCACTGCTCAGACTTGTCTGACTCTTTGGTGTGCTATTTTGGCTTGAAACTCCTCCACTGCTCTGGCTTGTCTGACTCGAATCTACTTCACTACTCTGGCTTGATTCTCCATCACTATCTCCACTGGATTGTGAGTTTCCAGAATTGTGAATGGGTGATGTGATTTCCTCTGTGTCAATATCATCCATATGTTTAACCGTAAACTGTATATGCGTCCTTTCGCCCCTGGTTTCTGTGTCTTCAGAGTTATCACTCCATGCCCAAGACTTTGACTCCACAAACACCACGTCTCTGCTCACCCAAACTTTATTTCCATCTGGATCATACAATCGATCTGCTTTTGTACCAGGTTCCCTTCCAAGATATACTACATACTTACTACGATCATCCAATTTTGTAGTGTGATTGCTTGGCACTTTCATAAATGCACAACATCCAAAAACTTTGATGTGACTAATATCGGGCTTCGAACCAAACCATGCTTCATATGGTGTGCTATTTGAGAGAGCTCGTGTTGGCAATCTATTGAGCACATACACGGAGTGTCGTACAGCTTCACCCCAGAACTCCGGTGGTACATGTTTCTCCTTTAAAAAACTTCTCGCCATTGCCACAACTGTCCTGTTACGTCGTTCAACTACGCCGTTCTGCTGCGGGGAGTAAGGAGCAGTAAAGTGTCTCAAAATTCCAGCACTCTCACAGTAATTTGTGAACTGAGAGGAACAAAACTCACCCCCTCTGTCAGTGCGAAGTACTTTGATTCTCTTCTCAGATCCATTTTCGACAAGCAGTTTGAATTTTTTAAATGACTCAAATGCTTCATCTTTAGTTGACAAAAAATAAACCCACATCATACGACTAAAATCATCAACTAAAAGTAGAAAATACCTCTTCCCAGATGGTGTTGATGGTGAAATCGGGCCACATATATCAGCATGTACCATCTCCAGTAATTGTTTAGAGACATAGCTTGACTTAGAGGGAAATGGTGTCCTTGTTTGCTTTGCCATTAAACATCCCTTGCACGCTTCTTTAGGCTGCATCATCATTGGTAAGCCCTCTACCATCTCATTTTTCTTCATGAGGTTCATAGCATTAAAATTCACGTGCCCCAAACGAGCATGCCACAACCATGAGTCTTCTTCCGTTTTTGTGAGTAGACAAGCACCATGAGTTTCCTCAAGAAAGATCTTGTACAAGCGATTTGGTGATCTCTGTACTCTCATCAATAACTTCCCACCTTTGTCATATACCCACAAGAATTCGCCCTGCAACATTACTTTATTCCCTTGTTCTGACATCTGCCTGAGACTTAAGATGTTATTGCATAGACTAGGGATGTAAAACACATCATTGAACACTCTCTCTTCACCCGTTTTACACTTGAAAGAAACTGATCCCTTCCCTTTAATATGAACAGTTGATCCATCACCAAACTTCACCTCTCCTGTGACATTTTCATCTAGCTTCGAAAATTTTGCTTTATCCCCAGTCATGTGGTTACTTGCCCCATTGTCTAAGTACCATAATTGTGTGAATTTCCTTTCCATTTTTTCTCCCTCCAACCTTGGCATAACCTTCTCTTCATTCAATAGTACCATCTCAGATTTATTCTCGTCGACTTCATTCAGCAATAATGCAGGTTCATCATCCTTAATTTGAACCAGGTTGGCTTCTGTCCTTTGATTCCTCTCTCGTCGTGGCTTCTTGCATTGATCAGCATAGTGTCCCAAGTTGTTACAATTAAAACACCTCATAGTACTTCTGTCACGAGGATACTGGTAACCTCGTCCCCGTCCCTTGAAGCTTGATTGGCCATCCAAGTTGTCTTTGTTTTTCTTCATCCATTCCTCCCGAGTGAACAATAATTTCTCCTCAGACTTCTCCCTCTTGCACCATTCCTCCTCTGTTAGTAATAGCTTACTGCCTCCAGCATTTTCAGTTTGACCCTTCAGTCTCTCCTCATGGGCTTGGAGAGATCCAATTGCTTCTTCTACTGACATTGTGTCCAAATTCCCAAACTGCTCTATCGTCGAGGCGATCTGAAGGAATCTCGAAGGAACTGCACGAAGAAGTTTCTTTACAACATAGGCCTCACTCACCTCTTCACCTAATGACCGAATATTGGACACCAATCCATTCAGTTTCATGTAAAACTCATGGAGCTGATCATTCTCTTCCATCCGTAGAGATTCAAACTCTGCCTTGAGTGTCTGAATCCTAGCATTCTTCACACGATCTGCTCCTTGACACATCACCTTAAGGGCTTCCCAACCCTCCTTTGCAGTTTTCTTCTCAGAGATAGACAGTAACATTTCCTCCGGGATGCCCTGGTAAATCATAGCCAAAGCGACCTTGTCTGTTTTCTCTTCAACCACCGCCTTTGCATCGCTTGGTTCCATGGCGTTCCACACCCCCTGTGCCTGCATAAAGACTTTCATCTTTAACGACCAGACAGTATAATTGCTCTTGGACAGCAACGGATATGTCAGCCCAAACGATCCCGCCTTGCTTTTTCCCACGTCCATCTCTTAGTCCCTTGAGCTCTGATACCAAATGTAGAGATTAGAGCTTAAAAAAACACACACACACAGAGAGAATAGATCGTAATAAGTAAACTGAAAGCAAGAATACTTCTTGTTACAACTGAATGAAAAGATTACAATGCAATATAAAGGAAACTAAAGATATGAGTTCCTAGAAATTAGCAACAAACTTTCCTAACTTATTTGCTCAATCTCATCGATCCTACAATCACTGATACTACTTCTATAGCTAGGACTCTACTACTCTCAAGGCCCATGGGCTTATGAGTTTATTCAAAACATAACTAACAACCCAAATTCAAATTACTTCCAACAGATCCCAATGGCGGACCGTCAGGAAATGTCAACCCAAACACTAATGGTCCCAATACGATATGTTGCCCTATTAATTCACTCAAAAGTCCAGAAAGCATAACAAATATGAAGATCATAACAATGTGAACCTCTCTCAAGTCCCCTTGCTGTGCACGTCTAAGAATATGCCCTGTGACAATCGGTCTAAATATGTTTACACATGTGAACACAAAGGCAAAAATTGAAGCAACTGCTAGCACTGCATCAGTTGCACTTCTACTAAACCATACCGAGAAGCCTAATACAGTTACAAGTATTCCAAGCATATTACAGAACATGCAAGCTGTCATAGCGAGTTTGCCCAACTCACTGTTTAAGATTTTAAGCTCAGTGAGTACAAGTGTAACGCTTGGAAAAGGTATTAGACATTGTGACATGGCTATTACCGGTAGGGCATTTTGAAGACTAAGCGGCATGGGAATGTACTTTGTTAAGATGATAGCCAGTGGAAGAGTGAGAAAGAGGGATGTTATAAATACAGAGCCACCTACAATCACGGCGGCTCGTTCAGGGTTTAGCATCATAGATCCATCACCTTTTACTGCTGATATAAATAAGAACATAAGTCCGAACATTGCAGCTGTTTCAAACATGTTTACGCCTCTGGCAGGAAAGAATGTTGATCCAAGAATGTCGTTGTGTCCTAGAAATGAAGGGCCAAATAGTAAACCAGCCTGGCAGGAGTTATATATGTACATATATAAACTATTAGATTCACAGTAGCTAATGCATGGTATATAAATATTAACGGAATCTTCATGTTACCCGGACTCGAGTATGATGTCGGACATGAGTTCTGATCTAACCGAAATTGGACAGTAGCAGGACCTTATCATATAAATTCAACAGAATGGAGATTTTATACTTTTGTTCATTGTACATAAATTTTAAAACGGTAGCCCATTATACATAAAAAAGATAATGCACAAAAATTCCAAGGACCTTGCTCTCCACAACTTGTCACTAGACCTTAAATCTCATTTTGAACTAGATTGTGCAGAAGATGTTGAATCCGGCTCAGATCTCATGCTCACACCAATGTCATGTCGGTTGACACGGATATGAGGCCATGATCGGAGGGTCCGGGTAACAGAGAGAATTCCCAACATATTTCACAAATTCTGTATCAATTGTGACAGTCAACAATGTACATTTTATACGTTGTACACTGAAACATCATCTGATAAATGTATCGAAACTTGAAATACTATATGCATGAAAGGCATAATTACCAGAAAGTGAGAAACAGTGGTTGTTTGTCCAAGAGGCCGAAGGAGAAAATCAAAGAACATGCTTGCTATGGAACTTATAAAGAGTTGTAACAAGAGAATAGGTGTAGAATAATGCAGAGGGTTTTGATTCAACCAGATGCCTCTGGACCCCAGGCTCTCCTCATTTGTACACATTAGGATTTTGTTATTAACTTTTCCCATGGCTGAATTATGATCATGTCCCCATAGATGTTCTGGTGTGCTTATGTCATCCATTATTAAATTGATATATGAGAAAGACAACAAATCTAGGTATCAATCAAGAATGAATAAATTACTTTAATTTCCTCTCCTGATGTTTTGGCTTTTTATTTTCTTCGTTAAGGTTCGAATAGAAGAAGAAGAAACGTTGGAAGTGAAGGTTGATGTAGTAACCTACCGACACAAAGAGGAAAGAGTGAAAGAGAAGGAATGGTTTTCCTAGATTGTTGTCATTTTTTATTTTTTTTTAATATGGGAATCCGCAGCTGCTACCCTTCGGGTGCGCTCTGGGTAAACCTATGGGCTCACGCAATGCGAGGGAGTCGAACCTGTGACCAAGAGGTGAGATGACCTCTCTTTAACCAACTGAGACAATCCTTGTTGTCATTTTTGGCATAGATAGATGTGAGTAGATGGTTTAAATTGCCTGTGCATGTAGACCTCATGTTTTTTGCAAAGTTTAAATACATAACATATGTTTATTTTTACCATTAAATCGTAAGACTTAGTTTAAAATCATGGTCTGAAATATAATAATACGTATGTGGGACTTGATTATCAACAAAATGAAATAAAACGAACATAATTATCTATGTTGTGATCAACGAAAGAAGATCAAAGTTAGGCGCAAAATGATCTCTATGTTTTCTTTCTTATCCACTGATATCATAGGCATATTGAACATATAAGCTGTATATTCCCCTTCACCAAATCCCCTTAGGCTTGCATCAATTACCTGTTTGCATATAAATTTTGTATAAGATTACACAAAGCCATATTCCTATAAGCAGAGCATTTAGAACACAGATCTTATATTATATTCTAACACTATCAGCCTACAAGTATTAGATCAAAAATTCCACCACTGCATTTACTATCAGAGCTATCTCTGGACCATCAAATATACCTCCGTCCAGTTTTTATATGGAATAGTGTCCCAGTTTTCTTCAATCACCACAATAGCCTGAAAAATCCTGGACAGTAGTCAATCGAATTCTGACCAATCTTGCCATACATTTGGCATTATCTAAAGCCTCCCAATTGTCATTACCTTTTAAGAAAACAACTGCTACATGGTACCTAGACAGCCCCAGTAGGTCAGCAGAAAATTCATTGTGGATCTTACCATGAAGCGATTAGTTCTTCCGATTGACACTGAGCAATAAAAGATTTCCCAACACTACCAAAAACTCCTTTCTTAGGTCCACTCTTCAAAGCCATACCAGTTTCAAGTCTTCAGCAAGAAAATTTCCACAGTACTGGTGACCTTATCCAAAGCAACCTCTACAGCCTACACAAAGTTCATATAAATCTTTTGCTCAAACATCACCTTTTAATCTCTACACAAGGTTTCGAACAAGAATAGCTACACCATTAAAAAAAATGGAAGATATATCTTCATTTTTGCCACACAAAAAAAACGAACAAACTTTCTGATTCAGCTTAAGAGCACATTTATATGCACTGGAATTCGGAAGTAAAATAAATCTGTACACACTTTCCCAAACAAAATCGCCAATAATTAAGTTCCAAGACACCATACTGCTAACAGATATATCATTAAGAACTTGATTTGCATATTTTAGATTCTTAAAACCACTCTAGAATTCAAAACTTATTAACATTTCCATGCTCATCTTTTGGCAAGGTGTGAGGGTATCTTATTTCACTGATAATACTGAAATTATGAAAGTAGGCTCGTTCTTCAGATTCATATAAAAAAATTAGTGATCATCTCATTTGTATGGAATCGTCTTTTATTCACCCTAGGCCTCCAAAAGGTTACAAAGGGCCCTGGTCCTGGGAATGTGTAACAGAAGAAATCGAATTTGGAGCTCTGACCACAGACACTCTCACAGAAATTTCATAAACATTTCCTGGTGGATTCTTGCTTAGATGTTTATTTCAAGTGATGTCTTCCCAGTTTCAACCGTTCTTTTCAGCGCATCCTTCTTAACTAGTCCTGACAGGTCTGTGTGGTTCTTCAATTAGCAAACTGATTTGAGTGCATTTTCCATGTAAATGAAGTGAGTGTTTTTTTCGTCTGACTGGTATAAAAAAAATGATCCGTAGAAGCATCGAAAATTAAACATTGGAGCTGTGTGAACAGTACAAAAATGATGTGAAGGTGGTGATTCAATATGGTGGGATAAAGGTGGTGATTTTGACGGTGATGTATACTCCTATGAATGATGAAATCGAAGTTACCAACTCATATGAAAGTAATACCTCAGTTTCCGTATTGTAGTCTCTGTTTTTTGGGGGAGTCACTAGGTCTTAATGTCTTATAGAGTAAAATCAAATACAATTAGCAACACAAAAACATTCTGCTTGTGATTATTCAATATTTATACTAGCATTTACTCCCCAAAACATAAAAATTATCCGTACTTGTTAACATTAAAAAGAAGATTAAGGGAAAGAAAATGTTAGTCGTAGGATAATTTTACTGCAAGTTTCTTTCTAAGGTTTGTCAGTCATAATTAAACCGTAATCAAAATAATTCTTTTAAATGAAGATGTTATTCCTACTCTACACCACTTCTTCATACATAAATCACTCATTGCCCGCGTTTATATGGCGGATTTCGTCGATTAAATTGTTGTCAAATCTTCGCTCCCTGGCTGTATCACATCCGAATGACAAAATTTAAAAACCAGTTACTGTCATTCTTTCATGTGTCACCATGCGTGCACCATAACTTACTGATTCAGTGTCATCTATGCCACTGATGTAGATAACTTATTTGCTGAATGTAGATTAGTACCGCAATTGCCGAAGACTATACAATTGCAGATATTTCTACAAACATTACATTATAGATTGGCTGGTTCCCCGCACTTTAATGCAAAAAACTTCTTTCCAGGCCAAAGGTGGTGCTCAATCTCTCTGGGCAACTCTGCACAAACTTTATGCAGAAAGTATTTGCAAGGTACACAACCATAAAGTAGCTGGCCCTCCGCTTGGATGGGTTTCACACAACCATCACATAACAATAACATTTCATCTATATCTTTCTGATCATGCAGCTCAGTATGAGTTATTAGTTGTAGATGATGTTCACTGTGAGCCCAATCCATAATACGATTCGTCGTGCCTAAGATACTACTATTGTTATCATGGTCCAAAGCACTCACTGCCTTGACAAATTGCTCAAAAATTAATGATGATTCATAAGTTCCTGGGAGGTGCACCAGATTAGGATATGTAACATTTTCACTAGAGCTGAAAATGCCATAAAAGTTTAGAGATATTAATACCGGCAGGAATTAATAAAATATATGTGCAGAAAGTGGAAATGACTAGACACTGAATTCAAAATAGAAAAGATAGATGTAAACATTGATATTTGAGAGCAGTATTACCTCAACATTCGTTTTGATCTAGGTCAGTGAAAGTGGACGAAAAATCTGCATTTTTTTCTTTTAACATGGGAACCCGCAGCCGCTACCCTTCGGGACGCAATAGCCTGCAAACCACGTGATCCAAGGCAACCCTTCGGGACGCAATAGCCTGCAAACCACGTGATCCAAGGCAAACCGCACAAGTGTGACAGGCTCTGTCCCAGGATGACATAATCACAAATCCGCCTCCCATGGGAATCGAACCTGTGACCATGAGGTGAGATGGTCTCTCTTTAACCAACTGAGACAACCCTTGCGGGCTAGCTGCAGCTATAAACAAATGATTTGCACGAAATTATTTGATCGTTGCAGCCACGATACACATCACCCTCCCTAACAATATATTCCTCATTTAGGATTAGTAAATGGTCATGGCTGAAGTGCTTCATTTCCTTCTGTATCTCTTTTTTCTTTTTTCTTTTTTCTTGGTCTCAAACCTTAATCTTAGTAGGATGCACGCAATGTGTGTACATATTATACATCGTGTCATCATCGGTTATAAGAAAAGAATTCGAACTTTTAGTTGCTTGCAACCAATGGCACGAATCACTGAACCTGAAGAAAAAGAAAACTTTCGAGAAAGAAAAAGAACTTAGGACTCTTAATTGAATAATGTATAATAATCTACAAAAAACCAACAACATGTTGGTGCAGTGGTTGAGCCACTGACCTCCTTTGAAGGAGGTCAGGGGTTCGACTCCTGCGTGTATGTGTGTGAGTTTCTTAGTTTGTATTAGGTTTCTTTTCTGTATTTGTATTTCTATATTTGTAATGGCCGGGGTCCTTCCGAAACAGCCTCCCTATTGTATAGGGGCATGCTCTGCGTACATCTACCCTCCTCAGACACCACTTTGAGTGGTATTATAACTGAGTAAGTTTCGTTTAATCTACAAAATAAATTTGCATTTTTTATATCAAAATACAGTAAATACAATGGAAACATTCTATTTCTAGACGCTACAAAACCTCAATCAAATTTTATATGAAATGAATTTGCATTTTTTGTCAGTCTTGGAACTACAAAGTTGTTCTGGACCCCTAGTTTCTTTGTGTATGTAATGCACAAGGATCCAGTGATGCACACATGCAATGAACACAAGATCTAATAGACCATCAAATTCGTATATCCAATTCATTAACTGTTCTTACTACATTAATTTTTGAGGTACATGAACACCTCGGAACTCAAAGGGCAACCTTTTTTAATTTACACAATGCATTTACATTTAACATCTACATGCGTTCATGCACTGTAAGGATTCCAAAAGCCAAACTGCAAGTATATATACCTCTATTTGCTCACTACATTCTCCACATATTTTACCCATAAAATTTTATTGGCTATTTTGATCATCAGTACATTGTTGAGAAAGCAAAACATTGTAAAATGGATAGGAAGAGTTGCTGTTCTGCTAGGAGCTGCTGCCCATCAACCAGGGCTATGACTACTCCAAAGAAGGAGCCGGTGGTGACCATGAAGACGCCGAAAGTTGAAGTTGTGAAGCCCGAACCAGTCAAGAAAGTTGAAGATTATCAGGTCATGAACGCTGTCAAGGTTGAGAAAAAAGAGACCGGTGCAAATGTTTCTAGCGTCAAGAAAGAGGAGGCTGTTAAGGTGAACGTTGGCTGTGGAGGACGTGGTTCTTGCCGTTTAATTTCGTCGATGATTCAAGAACTATATATATTTAATATCTAAATTTTATATTCGGGCATCAGAGTCTATATTTTACATGGTGTTATGTTCCCTTGAGACAAATTTCAGATCTTATTACTATATGGAAATTTAAGTAACAAGTTATTTACATCTTATTTGAGCCTTAATCTGTTTCTACGAGGAACAATGAAAGATAGGGACGAATAACATGTCTTCAAGAATCAGATATATATCAAAGCAAGCATATGTGCAAATTGATCTGCTTATATAATCAAGAAAGAAATTTCAATCAACATTTGTACAAATTTGAGAAGACTTCGTGACCGAAAAAATTAAACAATAAACGTTTATCAAACGTATGAGAATAATCACAGATTAGTTCACAGCACTGCAAATCTTTCTAATCTCCCCTTCTGTCCCGGTGAGGACTCCAATAGAGCCCATGCGCAGCATTGCAGCAGCAAACTTAGCACGCCAAGCCGATCCAAATTTAATTTGGCGTTGTACCATGCATTCTAAGACGTCAAAGGACTTTCTAACAGCGTCTGATCAGAATAAACCTCTTTTATACTTAAATCCCGCATAATATTGATTGTCCAAATGTTTCGGTGTCAATGAATCAAGATTCACTGCAGGATCTTGTGTACTAGATTTGGGACACCTTCTCTTCAAAAGTGAAGCATATTTTGGATCCACAGAAGGATCTTGGTGATGTGTTGCGTTAAACGTGTAGAGACGATCCGTAAATGAACTACAATGTGAAAGAATGCTTAATGCATTACTGATATTAACTATTTAAAAGAATTTTAAATTATCTTGCATTTGTTGGGCCTAATGCTGAATTCTACCATCCATTCATCATAAAATTTGTTACAAAACAAAGTCCAAGACTACAAATCCAAACTGCCCAAAACGCCAAACCCCATAAAGCCCTTGCTGAAGCATAAACAGCCCATTATAGCTGTCCCCTCGAAAAATTATTTAAGATAAGTTAAAATACTGTATTGTATTAGAGGCAGCTTGTCAGAAAATAGATAAAACCAATGAGGTGTCTCAGACATTATTACAAGTAAATATGTCTAGATAACTCATAACCCAATATCAAATATTTTAAAATATCGGTCACAGCGCTACATTTCTCACTTTTTATATATATCACTGTTAAATGTGTTTTAGTTTATACTCATCACTATCAATATCGCTCTAGTAAGCTTTTACAAAAATGGCTATGAATATTCTTTCACCCAATACGTCGTCCCTCCCTGCGTTGGCATGTCCAATCCTGCCTGAGACGGACAACAATACCGGTGTTGACGGTGTCGATTTTAAAGTCGTGAAAGGTGAGTGACTTCATTTAAATAAATTTTATCGATTATACGATGTCTTCTTTTATTACAATTTTATTTTTTTATAATTAGATGAAAAAGAAGATATTCAAAAGGAGTTGATTGCACTGGGAGCGTTAAAATGGCGCAAGCCTAGTTCCTTGACGGAGACACCAAGGTTGGGTGCAAAAGCAGCAAAGATTGTGAACGTGAAACTGAGTCCGAGGCCGATTCAACAACCGAGATAGACCGAGTTACTGTGGGACTCTATGACAGTGAGCTTCTGAATGGAGGAGCTAGGTTTTAATTTAAATCTGTTTTTTAATTGAAAATGCAATTCACTTTGTAGCTTTTAAAATGACCGAAAGTGAGTTATATAAATAAACATTTTATGTTGTTTTTATTGTAAATGTTTTGTCAACTTGGATTTTGTATTGGCAAACTGTGAACACTTATTTAACTGGCTTAGAACATTTGATCCTAATGTCTATGTCAACATAATCTACACTTTCGGTGTGCGATAATGACTTTAAAAGAGATCAAAACTACGCACCTGTTTGGCACACCTTAATATAAGTCCTTATGGACTTATTTTCGGGTAAAATTTTTATATTTTGATAAATTTTTTTTATACAAGTATTTAATGTATGTTTGAGATTCAATAAGTTACAAAAATAAGTTGGAAAATAAGTTGGAATGTTAGGAATCTCTAACTTTGTCTTAAAATAAGTTGACTTATTCTGAAAAAAAGTTCCCCCAAACACCCCCTACGTCCTAGTACTTGTATTGTATTTCCGGTGGCAGTGCATTACATTGTCAACAAAATGGTGGATGGTTTAGACTTTACTGATTTCTTCTCATTAAATAAAATTGTAAGTTATCAAAATTCGATTATAGGAAATATCTAAGAGAGATCAAAGCAATAACAACTGATGGAAACAAATGACGGACAGAAACTTTTTTAAAGTGTAGCTGAGTGTTGGAGTAATTTCATAACACGAAATTTGCTGGAATAATAGAGCGAAGCTGTATGAATGTGATTGTTTTCAGGAAATTAGAGTTTATGAGAAAGAGACCCCTGGACTTGATGAGCCCGGATCCTCTGTCCCCTTCTTCATGCCCCCTTCCCTTCTGTGTCCCCTATACAAAATGGGTGCCCCTGACGGGGCCCATTGTAAGGAAAATGGAAATAAAATATTTTATTTCCATTTTCCTTACAATGGGCCCCGCCAGGGGCACCCATTTTGTATAGGGGACTGATGATCCTCACCCGGACTTGATAGGTGTCGTGTATCGGATTCCCTTGTCCAAGATCCCTGCATACCATCTACGCAATTTATGGATATTTCTGAGAGATTTCCCTTGTCCAAGATCCCTGCATACAATCTACACAATTTATGTATATTTCAGAGAGATTTTAAGGATAAACTTCGTTAATGTGGGTAATTACTGATTTTATGATTTAATTTTGACGTTGTTTGATTGATTAGATTGATTATTTCCTCGTTTTAGAGATGATAAAACTTAGACATTAAGCAATAATTATTAATTTGAATTAATAATTAATAAATATGAAAAATTTGGGAAATTGTTAGACATGCCAAAATTATGACATAGTGTTGAGTATTAATCTTTTTCCGAACCTTTAATAGTGAAGCCGGACAGCCGGTAACACATGATTTCTCTACAAGAAATTTATATTTCTGTGACACGAAATATTAACATAAATATTAACAAATATTAAATACAAAATATTAATAAAAATATTACTTACGGCCAATGAAAAAGAAAACTGGTTGCTAAAATGTTACCAAAAAACACGATACGACAGAGATAAAGATTGACTAGATGGGAGGGATTTTAAAGGGACGTTGGTATGATGGTTCGAATGAAAATAAATAATACGAGCCTGGATTACTTTTTCCCTTTCTTCATGTCCTCTTTTATGTTCTTTATTCTTTTAGTATGGCTGAGTTATTTTAAGAAAAATAAAAATAAAAATATTATTTTCATTAAAATAAGTCCCACCAGGGGCACTCTTTTAATACTAAAGAGTAAGGGAGGGGATAGAGGATCTCTACTCAAATAATACGGCAATGAAAATGATAGGTAATTTCAAGAAATATAGAGAGTGTGATCTAATAATCTAGAGAAAATGAAAATGTCCTATTAATTCAAATTATATTACTAAAATCAAGTTTTCAGTTTTCTTTTCCGGGTTCATTGCCATAAACCAAAGGTTCCTTGAGAATCTTTGAAATTGCTTTATTGTGACACAATTACTACATTTTACGAGTAAACCAAAGTTGCTCCTAATTTTACTAGGCACTCTAGAACGTAGAAACAGGTTCTTTCGTTGAGGAACATATATTTCAAGTTCGAATTTCTTCATACTACATGAGAACATATCCTTTTGAAGAATATAAAATATTTATTTTCAAATTAAAACATATGAACTGATATTGATATGACATATCACATATATCACATTTACATCATACAGTAATTTTAGTTGATTTCGAATCCATTATACAGTGCCAAGATAATATAAAAAGGAATGACGAATAAATTATGTCTCCGCGGAAAGTAGAAGCCAATACAGTATCTTGGTTGTGTAAATTTGAGTTGTCACACTCCACTCAACACTAATGGAAATTGTAGACAGCATATTCGCACAAAGCATCTTATAAGTGCTCCTAAAGTGACTTTAATTTGTTCATTTACGTTTATGTTCTTCGCTTATAAAGTATAATTGCATTGTGGTCTTCTCTTATCATGCTATCATACATTCATACAATGATATGTATTATTAGTATTACCACTCGTCCACTCTCACGGAATTAATACAACTTATAAGCACGGTTGTAAAAATTGATAATCGGTATAAATCGGTTGAGATATCGATTTAAGATTAATTGGGTAATCGGGGATTAATTGGAAGAATTAATTGAATATTATAATAATATTTAATATATTAGTCTAATTTACAATTAAACAAATCATTTTAAATAAATTCACAGGATTAATCGAATTTCAAAAATCGAATCAATTAGTTATCTTACAGAAGATTAATTGGGAATTAATCGACTGAATCGGGGATCTTTAGAAACATTCTTATAAGAGATACTTCATGCATGCAAGTTGAATAAAACAACAGTTCATCAGATTTTTATTAATGGTATCGCCCACTCGGCCCAACATACCTAGGCCTAGCCCATCACTAACTACTTTGTCATTCTTCCTCTCCTTGTTTTCATGCTACATACAAGCATTTTAGTGGTAACAAATTTTTCAAAATCATTTGTTATTAGAAGGAAATCATTATTGAATTATGAAATTTTTGGTTAAAATGAGTTCTGATATTATGTTAAATAGTTAATTCTTTCCTAAGTATATTATATGTTAGAGAGTAGTGAGTCTGAGATACGTCTCATGAAGGGTAAGTTCTCTGAGATATACAAATTTTGTATATAAATACGGAGGGCATTTTTGTAAAATCATGATTCATTTAAAATTTTGTTAATTAGCCTTGCGGACCCAATAAATTTAAAAATAATTTTTAAATATCTTAGAAAACTTCCTTGAGATTAATTTCAGGGTCCTTTTTCTCTATATGTTATATGCAACACTAATATTTTTTATTTTATTTATTTTTTTGAAAACCTAATATATTTTGTTTAGCCCAAGTAAATTATGTAATAAGCAAATGTAAAATCTTCAAAACTCAAGTCTTAAATTTCACTATTTTTAAAAATTTCTAACTATTAGTATAATTTATGGTATAAAACATTGGTGGCCCTGTGGTCCAATCCGGCCATAGTTGCAAAGCCTTTAACCTCAAGTGGGGAAAGCTGTACCATTATAATGTGCAATTTATCCAAGTCGGCCTTTGTTTGCTAAGGAATGTGTGCTTTCATACTCATTTTGTGTGGAGCAAAATAAACAAAAATAGTTGCGAGATGGGGATGCATTTTTGCCATTACGTTCTACCTACAACTAATCCATTATTACCCCCACGGGGTGTCTCAGATGGTCGAGCAGTGACACTTAAGGTTTGCGCTTTGAAGGTCACAGGTTCGATTCCCTGGGACGCTCCAAGAGTAAGTGGGCTACCATGCTCGGGAGTAAATGGGTTACCATGTTCGGGGGTTGAATGTGCTAGTAGCCCTCCGAATTAGTAGAGGTGCGCGCAAGCTGGCCCAGATTATCAAAAAAAAAAAAAAAAAAAACTAACCCATTATTTATCACTTTATTTTTGTCCACTTATTGGCATGTAGTTGTGTACGTTTATGTATTTTCGTTTGTTTGGATTATTATACTTGCGTGTTTAACATAAAAGTACATTTGTACACATTAGGGGAAGTAGACGGGACTTAATTTCACTCTAATCCCGATCACCGATGTTTTTAACTTTAGATTTTTTTTTATTTTTATTTTTATCAGAGAAATATATTCTCGTATGATGAATTGTACCGAAATACAATACCGTAAAGAGATTTCTTTCATTCAATAAAACTTATCATCTATTATTCATTGAATAAATAACAAATTTCGGAATAGACAAGAAACACATCCGAAATTTAAAACAATTAAAAATTACTATTTCTTAACACTTAAATTATTTTATTACGCACATGCCAGCATCTTAGATATACTGTCAATAACTCAATACTGATGTAGTAGTAACTCTAATACGAGGAGATTGAAAGCAGGAGGGCTGGTTAACTGCTTATCATTATGATTATGATGACTTTATGGCAGGCAAATGTCTGCATCAAGCTACACAAAGACAGTCTCCACTCAGTTAGAATTACCCACATTTTCTAATCGTTAAGTATTTGAATTTAGCTTTTGTAGATAATCACGTATTTAGTGATATTTAAACATCACTTTCACGTAAAATCGCACACTTAACGACAATTAAATTTCCTTTCACATATAATCCTGCAGTCAGTCAAAATTGGACATGCCCATCTTGGTCATGTACTCATATAGGCATATAGCACAATTGCATTCATATTTCTCCGAATTTATAAACAAATCGCTTCTTGCAATGAAAAATAACCAAAAAAATTCCTAAAAACGTTCCCAAAAAAGCGTGGCATGTGTGATTTGATAAAATGAGAAATTTTAATTAGGGATTAATATGAATGCGCACGAGGTCCATCACATTATTTATTTAATCAACCAATAATAAGAAGACACTTGTCATTTTGGACACTTTTTTGGAATTTTTATTTGATATCCTAGCATTTTTCTTTCAATAAATTATGAAAACAACAACGTTGTAGATGTAAATTAAAAAGCAGCAATTTTATTAAACACCAAGAAACAGAAACGTCATAAAGTAGTAGCCAATTGGACATGCCCATATTGGTCTTTTCCAAAAACCAAACAGTCCCTAAATAAAAAGCAAAGACAAACCACACTTAAGACAATACCAACAATATAAAGAAAAATACAAAATGAAAACAACCCGAAACTTCTAGAAATCCAAACAAATCCCAACCGTCAATCTCACATCTTATTCGGTTGTACACAAACCAAATTATTCTCGACCACACCGAATCACAACCCGTTATTTAAATAGCAAGAACAAGACCCGGCACAGATTTTCCGACCCGATTCGAAACACTACTTTCCCAAAGAGAAGGACAATGAAGAGCAGTAACCTTAGAAGAAAAGTCCGACCCGTTTCCAAACCGGGTTACAGTAAGTGACGTGTTAAAATATTCTCTCACTTGAGTAATTATCCCATCCGTGACAGTCCACGCATGCACCCAAGAAATTGAACGGTCCTGATCACACCCTTCAACGAGGACCGTTGATCCAAAGGCTTTTATTGTCTGAGGTTTAAAGTGAAATGTGTCGGATGATGTTTTGTCAGTTCCTGTCAGAAGGCGCATCATAAATTGGTGGGAAGGTGGGCCATGGAACCACCACTCCAGGTCAGAGGCTAGTAATGAATGAACAGTGGTGACGTCACGGATAGTTAAGGCTTCATATAGGGCGAGCACCACCCTTTGGTTTTTTTGTTCCTCCAGAGCTTCTTGAGATAACGCCAGTTCTGGTAAGAAAATTGAGTTTACACGTGTGTGAGTATTTTTTTTATGGGATTCGGGAGGGAAAGAGAGAGATGTGGAGAGAGATTTGGAGAGAGATGCAGATGTGGGCTTAGGATTTGTGAGGGTTCATTTATAGAGATGAGGAGGGGTATTTTGGTAACTTGGTGTGGGGAGTTGAGAGGGGGTGACGTGGAGGGTTGTGTTTGGGTGAGTGAATTGGTGAACAGAGGTTAGGATGTTGACCCGGTTAAGTCGGAGTGCGAGTAGGATTTAGGAATATGGGAGATTTGAGTTAGGATGAATTTGTGTCTAGGTTAATTTGTAGGACTATTTTACAGGGTAGTTATTGTTTAAATTTAGGTTTTGTTTTTTCAACTAAACTACATATCTACTCAAGATCTGAACGATTTTGTTAATTTTGTTTTGAACGAAAAGTACTTATATTAATTAAATAGAATCATAAATAAGAGTTTTCGCGACAAAATTCGGAGAAGAATCAACCCACTCTTTAATATGTGACATAGAATGTATCGCTTTTGCTAACATGTGAGCTACTCCTTTTGCAGATTATTATAGTTAAAATTCGGTTCGGATATTTTCAAGATGAATTCGGATTAATAACATGTTCAATTTGGAAAATTCTAAATTAAATTAGGGTTTTGACAGAAATGAAAAATAGTCAGGTCACGCCCTTTCTATTTGCTATAAAAAGGGTGCGCCCTATGTTATAAAGTATGGTGAAGTATTCTACTAAGTCTGGTTTTTCAAGGATTATTCAAGAATTCCCTCCTGTCGTATCTCAAGAGGGGGATGTCCGTCGTAGAAGGTATCCAGGGGTTTGCCTGGATTTAGGGACCTTTCTTATACACTGAGGGCGCGCCCTCTTTGGTGGAAAGATAGGTCTCTCTTTGGTGTGTGCTTTGGAGCTCTATTCCTGTACTCAATGGACGCGCTCTCATTGGGGAACTTTGGAGTAATCCTGCACTTTGCACCCAAAAGCTCTGGATCACCTGTCATGCTATCTGGTGGATGCTTCTCATTCGGGGGACAGGGATGCGTTCTGCAGTTATGGTAAAGTATGGCTATACATGCATCCTTGAAATCAAGAAATAGCTGGTAGCGGAAAGGACTAGTCCTCGACGGGAGAAGTTTCCTTATCCGTGAAGTCTTGAGATCTTGGATGAGCCTTGGGCCTTTGTGGTTAGGCCTCATAGTAGGACATTTCGGATGCTGGACCGACAATCAAAGCCCGTTTGGGTTTCTTGCTCTCCAAGAACTACGTATGGCTTGATCCCTATAAATACCAGGGTACGTATGCCGATTGAGGGGTTGGAAGTCGAGAGCTTTGAAATAGCCGCCACTAACCCTATCATCTCAGCCACCACCCGCCACCATTCTTTTCAGTAAAGAACCACCGTTGTAGATCTTGTTTCCGGCAAAGTACCTAGAATTTTGTTGTTACCAAATTCCTCCGTCAACAAATTGGCGCTAGAAAGAGGGGAGCCAATCAAGATCTTCATTTTAGGAGGTGAAGATGTCTCACAATCGAGGTGGAGGTTCTCGCGAAGAAGATGGTTTCGATTCTATAGATAGCTTGGGGGGTAACCAAGCACGTCATGAAGCTTATGTTCCGGAGGAGATCTCTGTTCCTCCACACCACCACGAAACTCCAGCCGTCGGCGGACAGCCGCCCGTTTTTATCAGTAATTCAGCATTAATGGAGCAGCTGTATATTATGGGAGATGCCATAAATAGTTTCGGGGCAAGATTGTGTTCTATGGAGGAAGAGCAACAAAGTAGGAGAAAATCTCGGATTATCCCGAGAAATCATCGCCGAACAGGGAAAGCCCACCAAGCCGAGGAAAGTTCTTGAAGAGGCAAGGAAGTGCAGGAGAAGAGATTTCAGCTGATTACTCATCGATGGTTAGAATACTCTTATCCTATCGTTGAACACCCTAGTGAAGATAACTGTGATCGCAGGTTGTCGAATCCTGAGGCTAGGGCGTACCCTCATCCTCACCGCTCTGGACGCACCCCTAGTGAGATCCGACGGGATGAAGAACAGATCGCTAGGGAGAAGAAGGACTTTGCGACTATGAAGGAACGCCGTGGAATAAGGCTAAATGATGATGATTTAAGAATGGTACTACTTGAGCATCAGAGGAATGAAAAAGAAAATGAGAAGTATTTAGAATCGAGGCCCCATGATCCACAACGCGCCCCCCTGATTACAGGTTGAGGCCCATTGGACATGAGCGAGCCCTTCCGCGAGGTAATGGTTCGCGGTAATGGTTCATAGCGCGCGCCCCCTGATCACAGGTCGAGACCCATTGGACACAAACAACCTCCTCCTAATGATAATACTGGAAGAAGGAATAGCCGTGATAACGGTGATAGAAGAATGGTGGTATACAGAGGGGACAGACAGCTTCGAAATAAAGCGCGCCCTCAGGAAGAAGATCCCCTCTAATTTATCAAGTTCACTCAAGCACCTCTAGTGAATCCTGGTCAAGGACGCGCCCTCACTCAGAGGGACATCATTAAGGAGGTTCTCAAAGGAATCCACAGACTCAAGGGAATCCTCAGGGCCAGCAAACTCAGACTCAGTCTCAGGGAGAAGTAGCAACACAAACTCATGTTGAGAATCCAGGTGTTGGTCAAACAACAGTTCCACCTCCAACTCCACCTCCGGGGGTACCCAACTCGGAGCACAACCAAGTGTCCAAAATATTTCGAAAGTTGGAACTTTTAATGTGGATGACCTGAAGAGATTGCTTGTTCACTCTCCATTTTCAAAAGGTTAGAGAGGCACAGCTACCTGCTAAGTATAGGTCTATGACTAATGATCTATGTTTTCATGGAAATGCAGACCCTGTGGAATTCCTGGGGCGCTTTGACATTGAGATGGATGTCTATCAGGTGACTAGTTTGGCGAGATGTCGTTTGCTGACGAGAAAGTGCCCAACAGTGGTTTCAAAAGCTTGGACCAGGGGTAATCACATCTTGGGAAGTAATGAGAACTCTGTTCTTGACGAAGTTCCAAGCAGCAGTGAAGTATACTCCCCCAGTCACAACCTTGGCCAATATCAAGCAAAGGGAAGGAGAAAGTTTGCAATCTTATTTCAAGAGATTCAACTTGAAATCTACCTTGGTGAGAGGAGCAACTGATGAAACACTCAAGAGTTTCTTGATAGCTGAACTGTCCGTAGGGACTGATTTCTGGAAGCATCTTCAAGGATGAGATCCACCTACTTTGGCTGATGAGTTTGCACACGCCGAGTCCTTCAAAATAGTGGAGCAATCCTTGGCGGATAACCGAAAGGCGGATAATCAAGGGAATTCTAAAGGAAGAGTTAATAAAGGAAAAGACAGGTCTGTAAGTCCTACACACCGTACGGGGATTGGTGCTAACCGGGTGAATGCAACTGAAGTGGGAAACAATTGGGGACCTCCAGATACGTACACTTATGATAGGCGTACACTTATGATAGGAGGCCAAATAATTATACCCCTCTGGCGGCCCCCATTAAGCACATCTTTGAGGTGAATAAAGACAAAGGATTCTTCAGGAGGCCGGAGCCTTTATCTTCTTGGCAAAGCAGAGATAAGAAGAAATATTGTGTGTATCATGAGTCTTCAGGGTACCATACTCATGAATATCGTCAATTGAAGGATGAAATAGAAGACCTAATCAAAGAAGGATACTTGACTGATTGGATTCTTTGAGAAGTAAAGAAGCATAAGGAGAATCCTGATAGAAGTGATGGAGGGTGCGCCCTCCGTGGTGATGACAAGGCCGAAGAGAAAAAGTTCGTCAAGGAAGGAAGTATCCATACTATTTTTGGAGGACATCACCTGGGTGGTGACAGTAACCATGCTTTGGAGAGATATGCTAGAGAGGCAAGGTATAGACCGCTCACTAATGTGAACAACTTGGAATTAAGGCCGCCTAAATTATTCAAAGGGGAGTGTTTCACCGTGGAAGAAGCTAGGTGGGTGCACCACCCTCTGTTGGAGGTCCATCTATCCAGCCCACTTATTTGAGCCCAAAGTGAAGCCCACTAATAAGATTAGTGGAAACAACGGTCAAATCATCTAATGACACATCCAACCAAAAACGGTCCAATTGGGTGTTGACACCTCATAATGGGGGACACTTCCTTCCACCTTTTCCACCTCCTAATGATTCATTACCACACTATAAATAAGAGAGGAAGCTGGCCAGAGGAGGAAGAACAACTCAAGTATTCGCTAAACACAATCTCTCTATGTTTTACCTATATCTCTCAAAAATAACCGGAATACTTATTCTTACGCCGGAGGTGAATCGGGGGTCAACACCCTCGCATTCTTCTTCTTTTGCAGGTCCAAATGAAGAAATTATCAGGCAGAAATTTGGTTCCAACATTTGGCGCCGTCTGTGGGAACATAGAGATACTTTTGTGAATAATGAAAAGGAGTTTGGCCGAACGAAGGAATTTGGCCGAAGCGAAGGGATTTGGCCGAAGCGAAGGATTTTGGCCGAACGAAGGGATTTGGCCGAAGCAAAGGAGTTTGGCCGAACGAAGGAATTTGGCCGAAGCGAAGGGATTTTGCCGAAGCGAAGGAGTTTGGCCGAACGAAGGGATTTGGCCGAAGCAAAGGAGTTTGGCCGAACGATGGAATTTGGCCGAAGCGAAGGGATTTAGCCGAAGCGAAGGAGTTTGGCCGAACGAAGGAATTTGGCAGAAGCGAAGGGAATTGACCGATCGAAGGAGTTTGGCCGAACGAAGTAATTTGGCCGAAGCAAAGGAGTTTGGCCGAACGAAGAAATTTGGCCGAACGAAGGAATTTGGCCGAACGAAGAAATTAGGCCGAACGAAGGAATTTGGCCGATCGAAGGAATTTGGCCGAAGCAAAGGAGTTTGGCCGAACGAAGGGATTTGGTCTAAGCAAAGGAGTTCGGCTGAACGAAGGGATTTGGCTGATCGAAGGAGTTTGGCCGAACGAATGAATTTGGCCGAATGAAGGAATTTGGCCGAACGAAGGAATTTGGCCGAAGCGAAGGCCGAACGAAAGGAATTCGGCCGAACGAAGGAATTTGGCCGAACGAAGGAATTTGGCCGAACGAAGAAATTTGGTCGAAGCGAAGGAATTTGGCCGAACGAAGGAATTTGGCCGAAGCAAAGGAGTTTGGCCGAATGAAGGGATTTGGTCTAAGCAAAGGAGTTCGGCCGAACGAAGGGATTTGGCTGATCGAAGGAGTTTGGCCGAACGAAGGAATTTGGCCGAAGCGAAGGAATTTGGTCGAATGAAGAAGGCTTTGGCTGAATGAATGAAGGCTTTGGCCGAATGAATGAAGGCTTTGGCCGAACGAAGAAGACATTGACTGAAAGAAGAAGGCCGAAGGCCGAAGGAAGAAGGCTGTGGCCGAAGGTCGAAAAAAAAAATTACACAAAGATGAAAATGAGTCCAGAGGCTCCGAATCACACCCCCGAAAAGCTAGGACGAGAACTACTGCCACGTCCGACTCCGAAGATAAGGAGTATGAAGCATCCAAAGGGGAGAAAAGAAATAGTCTTTTGGCGAATCAAGCTAGCTGGGGACATACAAGCTTCGGCGACCCTACCGGTAATCGTACTGAACGCCCCCAATTTCATATTTAAATGTGTTTTCATTTCGCCCAAAGTACAATTAAATGTTCACAATCTAGTACAAGGCTTAAACAGACCCATATTAGAGGCCGACCGAACAAAATATGTGTCCTTTTTAAGCATTTAGCATTCAAGGCACTCATAATTTAAAATAGGTGAACCACTTAGATTAATTCATCCCTTAAATACTGGGGGAAATATGCTAGGTATCAAATACCAAAGACACATAGTCATGCTAGGCTACGGCCGAAGACGCATAATCATTCTAGGCTACGGCCGAAGATGCATAATCATGCTAGGCTAAGGCCGAAGATGCAATAATTGACCGAAGACGCATAAAATGAAAAATTATGCTAAGGTCAACAAAAAGAGTCCGAAGACGCATAAAATGAAAAATTATGCTAAGGACAATAATAGCTAGGCTACGGCCGAAGATGCATAAAATTAAAATTAACATGCTAGGCTACGGCCGAAGATGCATAATCATGCTAGGCTACGGCCGAAGACGCATAGTCATGCTAGGCTACGGCCGAAGACGCATAATCATGCTAGGCTACGGCCGAAGATGCATAATCATGCTAGGCTCCGGCCAAAAATGCAAAAATAGTCCGAAGACGCATAAAACTAAAAATTATGCTAAGGACAACAAACAGCTAGGCTCCGGTCGAAGATGCAAAAATAATCCGAAGACGCATAAAAATAAAAGTTATGCTAAGGACAACAAACAGCTAGGCTCCGGCCGAAGATGCAAAAATAGTCCGAAGACGCATAAAAATAAAAGTTATGCTAAGGACAACAAACAGCTAGGCTCCGGCCGAAGATGCAAAAATAGTCCGAAGACGCATAAAAATAAAAATTATGCTAAGGACAATAAACAGCTAGGCTCCGGCCGAAGATGCAAAAATAGTCCGAAGACGCATAAAAATAAAAGTTATGCTAAGGACAACAAACAGCTAGGCTCCAGCCGAAGATGCAAAAATAGTCCGAAGACGCATAAAAATAAAAGTTATGCTAAGGACAACAAACAGCTAGGCTCCGGCCGAAGATGCAAAAATAGTCCGAAGACGCATAAAAATAAAAATTATGCTAAGGACAATAAACAGCTAGGCTCCGGCCGAAGATGCAAAAATAGTCCGAAGACGCATAAAAATAAAAATTAAGCTAAGGACAATAAATAGCTAGGCTACGGCCGAAGATGCATAAAATTAAAATTAACATGCTAGGCTACGGTCGAAGACGCATAATCATGCTCGGCTACGGCCGAAGACGCATAGTCATGCTAGGCTACGGCCGAAGACGCATAGTCATGCTAGGCTACGACCGAAGACGCATAATCGTGCTAGGCTATGGCCGAAGATGCAAAAAGAGTCCGAAGACGCATAAAAATAAAAGTTATGCTAAGGACGACAAACAGCTAGGCTCCGGTCGAAGATGCAAAAATAGTCCGAAGACGCATAAAAATAAAAATTATGCTAAGGACAATAAACAGCTAGGCTCCGAACAATAAACAGTTAGCCCATAATGAAAGACTTCAAAAGGCTGAACAGGAAGCACGTCAAAAGCAACATGCTCAAAAGCTGGAAGCAAGGAAGATGTACATCAAGTACAAAAGTGGTGATAAATGGGAACGTGCTCAAAAGGTAATAGACTCACCAAAAACTTCTGACTATGATGATCGTCGGATGATTGCTATTTTTGAAAGCTTTAAAAAGAAAAACCGTGTACATGACATTTACTTAAAAGCTTTGAAGACAGAAATTGTGAGAATAACTACTGCATCTGATCCGAAGAATGGTGAGCTACTAATCTTTGTTGAATGTCATAAGCTTGGATCTCACAAAGTATCTCTTCAGTTCTTCTATGATAGATCTCTGTCAGAACTTTGGGTGCTGAGACCAAAAGTCAGAACATCTTCTACTTGATGAAAAATTTCAAGAATTTGCTGAAAGAGCTTGTCCTGAAGTTATAGATAACCCTCCACAAGTTAAAATTCTTAAGGGAGAAGTTATTCACACTGTTAATCTTCAGACAGAAGAATTATATACACATCTTGCCAGACATTTGGTGTATGTTGAATATGCTCTTCGAAATCATGGTTTTGCATCTCAAGAAAAAATTGAAGCTGCAGATCATATTCGATCCTATGCTCAGACCAACATGAAGAAGTATAAGCAGTATCAAGGTGAGTTGAGAAAGATACTTGGAATACCACTGGTTTATCCTACAGATGTGTCATCCAGAAGGGAATTACTTGTTGACTCTGAATTGATCAAGAATCTACCTAATATGGATGAACAAGAAGAAGGAGAAATCAACGAGGAAGAAGGTGGTAAATGAAGATTAGCTCTACAAGTTATATCATTAGAGCTTTGATAGAACAATATAGGATAATTGTCTTATATGATCAGTGTAGAGGATCATCTATCTTGTATTTATCTTTTCTATTTGAATCTGGATAATGTTAAATATAAACCAGAACTTTTCCATTATTTACTTAGCATTTAAAGTTTTTCTTCTTTACTTGTTTAATTGGGATTAGTTGAAGAATCCTCTAGGTATTTGCTTGTTATTGTATAACAAACAAATAGGGGGAGATTGAAAGGCATATGACTCAGCCTATTTGTAGTTCGAGGATCCTAATCCAATTAAACTAGATTGTAATAAGTAAATAATATTAACTGTCACAGGAATCTCAAAAGATGATAACCGTCAGAAGAAAAATCAACAAGTCAATCTATAGTTTTGATGTTTTACACTGGAAGAAGATTCAGATATCTGATCAAGCCTCAAGGTAGCATTGAAACACATGGATTCATTTAATGGACAGAGATTTCTATAAGTGATAAGAAACAATTTCAGTACCGAATGATTGATGAGAGTGAAGAGTATAAAAAGACCACAGTGTTAAAGTCAAGATGAAGAACAGAGATTGGAGTTAGTCGTTCATGAACCAGACAGTACATCGAGCGTCAACATCGATCCAGTGTATGTTCCTTATCATAATTACGTGGTTCGCAGTGAAGTATTGACTATTAAAGGATTTATATTAATTCTACTTTAATTGATTAAATCAAGTAATTAATTTAATTAAATAAATTAATTCTATCAGAATTAATATATTTGTTAAAGTGATTACTAGATTAATTAAATAAGAATTAATATGAAAAAGAAATAATTATTTAAATGATTTTTATAAATCATTTAATTAATTATAAGCTGAAAAATATGATAATATAACTATCAATTGATAGTTATACCGATAGTCATATACAGTTCAAAAGGAGATAGTCATATACAGTTCAATGTGTGACAGTTATATTCAGTTCAAACTGGATAGTCATATTTCATTCAAGGGATAGTAATACCGAATGTTATATTGGACTGGATAGTAATACCGAATGTTATATTGGACTGGATAGTTATACCGAAAGTTATATTTAAAGAGACAGTCATATTACATTCAATTGATAGTCATACTGAATGTCATATTAGTGTTAACTGATTGTTATATCAGTTAAAACAAAGCAATATGACTATGGCTGTGTTATATAAAGCAGCAGAATGCAGAAGGAATTAAATCAGTCGAGCATAACAGAAAAATTACAAACAGCAGCTCATATCTCTCTCTCAAGCTCAAGAACACTTACAAATTAAATTCTGTAAATTTAAGTTCATCTCAGTTGTAATATTCTATCCATTGGAACTTGTTTACTTATGATTTTTGTACTACTAGCGAATTAAGTTTCCTAGTTCACAAATTGATATCTTGATTTTTATTAACTAAATTAGCAAAGTTCATGTTGAATTTTCTAATTAGTTATTAATTACTTGATAATCGTTTGGACTGATTTTGTAACACCCATCAAGTTAATATATTGTTATATTCAACTTGAAATTTGTGTTATATTATTCCGCACAAAATATTCGTTTAAGTGAAAATTGTTTAACGAATAAATTTCGAGAAAATGGTATAGATTGTATTCAACCCCCCCTTCTACAATCTTATCGGACCTAACACTTCACCAAGTGGGCAGAAGCAATGCCTTTAGCCACCATCACTGCGAAGAAAATCAGGGATTTTGTGTTCAATTCAATTGTTTGCAGATTTGGGATTCCATTTAAACTCATATCAGATAATGGAAAGTAGTTCGATAGTAAGGAGTTGCGGAAGATGTGTGATGATTTGGGAATCAAGAAGGAATTTGCAGTTGTGTATCATCCTCAAAGTAATGGGCAAACAGAGGCAATCAGCAAGATCATAAAGCATACTTTTAAGGTGAAGTTAGAAGAAAGCAAGGGGAATTTGCCTGAAAAACTTCCTATGGTTTTGTGGTCATATAATAGAACTCCAAGGACTACAACTAGGGAATCCCCCTTTGTGTTGCCTTATGGATATGAGGCAATGGTTCCAGTAGAGATTGGAGCGGGATCATTCAGGAGAGATTTCTATGACGAAGAGACCAATATGGTAAATCAAAGGCCGAGTCTTTACTTCTTGGAGGAGATAAGGTCCAATTCACAGCTGAGATTGGCAACCTATCAGCAAAGAGTTGCAAGGTATTACAACAGGAAGGTGAAGACCCGTCATTTCAACGTGGGTGATTTGGTTCTTCGGAAGGTCATGCCAAATACTAGGGTAGCTGCTCATGGAGTCTTCGGTCCAAACTGGGAAGGACCTTACAAGATCAAGTCTATTATTTTGGAAGGCACCTATCACCTAGAAGACTTGGATGGCAACACAATCCCAAGAGCATGGAATGCGGAGCATCTGAAGAAGTATTACCAGTAAGGTGCGGCTTTGGCCCCCTATTGTAGGAAGGTTTATATTTAAAGTGATATACTAGAATCAATAAATGTTCTTCTAGTCTAGGGGGTAGTGCATATACGCCTTCCTTAGCTCTAGTCGAGACTTGCTTGTTTTTTCACATTTTTCAAGAATTGTTTTCCTCTGTCGGGGGGGGGGGGGGGGGTAGTGTATGCACGCCTCCCTTGCTTTGTCAAGACTCAAGTTTAATGAAGATTTTTATTATTTTCAATCTTCAAGATTTTCAATATTTTAAAGAATTGTTAGAAGAATATTGGCTGTTAAAGTACAAGAGGCCGCTGCCTAATTCAGGAGGGCGTGCCCTGAGTTTATATAGAAATGTTTGAAGAAGTTGTTCATGATTGAATTCTTTAAAAATTGAAGAAACTAATCAAGAAGGCACACCCTAACATGTATTAAAGCGCGCCTTAAGCTTGTATAGAGTAATCGCGAAGAGAAAGTTCAAAAATAATCAACAATTTACATGGTGAATTTTAAAGAAGAATTTTTAAAGAGGCCGCGCCTTCATAATAGGGCGCGCCCTACGAGACCTTATTTGTAGACAAAATGATAAGGAAATTATATGACAATAATAAACCACATTAAACATAGAATTTCATAAGCAGCATGTTCAAAGTTGGCAAAAGCATGAAGGATCAGAGTTAAGGAAAAAACTCAAGTTACAACTTGCAGGGTTTTACAAAGGACCCGCACCTTGAAAAGTTAAAAATATTTTATACAAAGGATAAACAGCTTGAAACGATAGTCTTAGGGCACGCCCTTTGGAGATGTAGAGGGCGTGTCCTGCTCAGAAGAAGGAGGAACTGTTTGATGGCTAAGGTCTGTTGCTTGTTGGCGTGGTTGGATCTCCTTAGTTTCAGCATGGGAAGCATGTTCAACGTTGGTGATTTCAGGAGGTACATCCTCTGTCGAGGGCGCGCCCTGAGGGGCCTCATCCAATCCCAACTCGATTCTTTTTGCCTTGATGGCATCAACATTTTTGACTTTGAAGTTGGCCATGTCCTCAGCATAGCCGGGGCCGAACTTACTCCAGTCACAGTCAGGGTCATTGGCTATAAAACCAAGAAGATAGAAATCAAATGCTGCTTGGAAGTTACGATCTTCCATAGCTTGCTTTTCATCTTTCCAGCAATCAGCTTTTTCAATTTCTAGAGCATCTCGTTTCACTTTCAGTTCTTCCATCTCCTTCTCCAATTGATCATTTTTATTACAAAGGAGTTGACGATGATCAAATGATTCCATCAGCTCGTCCTTTAATGAAGCAATATCAGCATCCTTGGCATCAAGATCTTTCTTCCATTTATTATCGCTATCAACGACCATTTTTGAAAGCCTTTTGTTTTCTTTGTTGAGTTTGTTTAACTGAAGCTTTTCCTTATGCACTCTCTGGGCGCGCCCTAGAGAATGGACCAGTAGCTGAGCTGAATCCTTGATCATGGAATTGATCTCATCATCAGCATTCATGTTTTGCCAAAGATTAACTTCCTTTTCTGCAATTAAGTAAACGGCTGAAGGACCGATGAGGGTTTCCACGTAGGAAGGCACGCCTTCGGTTCTCTGTTTCTTGCCCTTTTCAACAACGGGTTCTTGAAGAACCTCATCATTTCTCTTAAGAGTTTCAGTGGAGGAAGAAGGAACAACTTTACCTATATCCTCTTTTGAAGCATGGCGCACCCTAGAATCAGAAGTGCCAGCTTTGTCATCACTTTTCTTTGTGACACCAAAGCCACGTGGAATTCTAGGAGCCATATCTGCACAAGACAAATAAAAATGTTAGGTAGCGCCCTTATAAAAGAAATTTATAAACAGTGAGGTGCAATATACCAAATAAAAGATGAAAGTAAAGAGTGTGATGAAGATTAGGAATTCTCACTAATTATAAAAGAAAGAAGTACAATAAAGGTTAAGACGCGCCCTAATTTACAATTCTATACCTTCATCATCAGAATCAGAATTATCATTCTCACTACTTGAAGAAGATATAAGCACAAGAATGCCATTCTTGAATCTTCTGAATTTACAGATAGAACCTACCCTATCTGATTGAATTCCAACTCTCTTTAGATTCTCTTGTATGATCAAAGTTTGAAGGTTGAACCTTTCTGTTGCAACCTTAAGGACGGCTCTTGCCCTAGACAGGGCCGCGCCCTGGAGAGTCTTCTGAATTCTTCTATCTATTTTAGACCTAAAGTTAGTCAAGGACAAGAATAGAAAATTTGGGAAAAATGTTTAGGGCGCGCCCTCACTTACAAGGATCTGTGTTGAAGTGTAAGCGAACTCGACATCCCAGACATAGAAGAAAGGTTCCTTCCATCGCTTGATATGGCTGATTCTCCCTTCAGAAAAACCTTTATTGTTGTGTGCTTTGTTGATTACTAAGTAATAGTAACCAATATTGGATTGCCAAATGCTAAAAAAATAGCTAACCTCGGGCATGGAGGGAGCTTCGAACCTAAGATCGTGATAGAGGATAAACAAAGCTAATACAAGCTTGTAGCTATTGGGAGAAAGTTGAATTGGGGCCAAGTCATACCATTCAAGAATTTCTTTCAGGAAGGGATGCAAGGGCGTGCCTACACCAAGAGCTACGAGCCTTGGACTCAGAACCATCCTTGGCATTCTGAAGCCTCCGCAATAATTAAAAATATATGGACGGTGGTGAGAGTGAGGGATGGCCCAGAGTCCTTGATCACCATAATACTTCATGAACCACTCTACTTCATCATCTATAGCAGTAGAGGAGATGTTCACACAAGCTAATTTGCCACACTTTTTCTTAAGCTGATTCTTCTCCTTTTCAAGCTTGTCTTTGTATCTTCCCCATTCAATGTCAATTTCCTCTTCAAGAACCTCCCAGTGTTCAAATGGAATAGGCGAGGGAGGTGGAGATGTTGGTTCAAGATTGACTGGGGGAGAGATAAATGAAGCCGAGGGCGCGCCCTCAGTAAAGTAAGTATCCGAGGGATGTGTGTCATTGGATGTACTGTTGTTTGGAATGAAATCACTATCAGAAGGGTCTGAAGGAATCAGGATTGAAGTTTTCTCAGGTGTCTGTGTTTCTTTTGAGGATTGAAGGTTTACTTCATTTTCAAGACCAGTACTAAGGGGAGCATCGCTTAATGAATCTTCGCTTGAAAAAACTCATTTTATCTTCATTGAAGTTGATGTGCTAAAAATAAACATTTAAAATCGCAAGCGCGCGATCATCGTTTTAATATTTGTGATTCGATCCACAGAGACTATGTAATTTTCACAATCCTTAATTTTTAATTTAGGCAAACTAGACAGAAAGATTTGATATGATATAATTAACCTAATTAGCAAAGATTATAAAATAATATGGAAAACCTAGAAATCCGAATATGTTGGTTCGTAAACACGCAAGTATACGCGATCACAAATAGCAAGTGATAAGTAAGATTCGTTCCGCAGAGACTAGGTGTAATGCCAATTTTAGTACTTATGCAACGGTGTATGGTTACTTCTTAATGCTTGAACACTTATCAATTTTGGTTTTTGATTAAACTACTTTGATTAACTACGCGCGAGTAAATTAACAATTAAGAGTTCTTAAATATGAAAAGGCATGGGATTCCAATTTCATCGAAACTTCACTAAAGGTTGACACAGTACATCGACACAGGTGATAAACATGATAATTAATCAGATAACACGACAAAAATATGAGCTACCTTTCAGTACACTCGTATCAAACCACTTGATATCCACAAGAGATAGAAATCAAGAGGACACCAAATTATATTCAAATCATATATGTCTATACAATCTGGAAACACAATTGGTTTAAGCACAAGTTATCTTTTACAATTACATGACGCAATATGAATTGGGTAAAAACATACTACTAATCATGAATAACAATTAATTCATGAACCCATGCCAATATGGCATATTCTCAATCCTAGAATCCACTTTCGCAATCATCAAGGATTAATAAATTAGATGCTAGCTACACATCTATCAATTAAATCAAACCATATTAGATTATCACAATAAAATCACCCAACATCGATCACATGTCAAACACAATAATTACGAAATCGAATCCATTGGAACCCCACGATAATGATTAGTTCATAATTGAACCTATCACCATCATGGGTTTAAGAGAAAACATAATTCTAGAAAACATATAATAATAGAAAAGGAAGAGGTTTAGAAATAAATCCCCAAATAGTGTAGAAGAGTTCAAAAGATCGAAAATATATTAGGCCTCCTTGCTTGTCACTAGCTTGAAGAACCCCTCTCTAATAATGTCCAAGAGATAATAATGTCGATGATAGATAATAAAACCTAATCATAAGAGATATGTTTTTAATGCCTAAGATAATACATAATAAGTCCAAGCTACTTGCCCTAATAAATCAGGCCCAACACAACTCGACCCGGTTTAAAAGATAAAAGTCCACAGAAAACAAATCTCCAAGGCAGGACATGCATAGCGCTATAGCGCCTGAAATTCGCGCCAGAGCGCCTGGAAATCGCGCAAGTGTGCCTGGTTCCGCGCAAGAGCGCCTGGTGCCCCCTGCCCAGCTTTGTAGAAAATGCTCTCCTCTTCGCGTGGGCTGTAAGATTGCCCAATTCTGACGTCTGGAACTCCAGTTATGGCCAAAACAGTGATGCATGCGCATTGTGCTCAAATACCTGAGTTTCTCTTGCCCTGGACTTCCTGTAATTTCTACTTTAAGCTCACAGATTACCACCATTTCTTCACCAACAACACCAATGCCTCCGACTATGCAACCTACACAAATTAGATGAAAACACATCAAACTAACAGGAAACTTGAGAACTAGCAATCGTTTTAAGTACGAATGTAATGCAAATAGTGGATATAAAATCCACTTATCAGAATCAGTTAATCAATCATAATTAATATCAACTCGCCCTAAAATTAATTCTCTTTTCTTCACAAATAAGATATATCAATCAACGAGACAAGCATATACTATGAAACTTGTTATCTAACAATAACCTATCAAAACTTCAAAGAGCAAGCATAGACTATGAAAAATAAATCTGGTAACAATAATATATCAAAATCACTTTGTCAATTGAACAATTAAGCACTAAGAAAAATTATGAGAATCAATTAATAGGAACGAGAATAAATCAAAACAATTAAATTAACTTCATCTTCATCCTAGGACAAGAAAATTAGCTAGTCATGATTTAACTAATTAAAGAAAAGAAACCAAACCAAGCAATTACGAATTAAAAAATGAAACTAACTAAATTACAAATGGTAAAGCCATGATTAGAAGATTATCTAACTAATAATTACTAATAATGCATTAGTGATAAAGGCAATAAAGGTTTAAATAAAACTAACATGCACGGATGAAAATAAAAAAAAAAGTAATTGGGCTAAGCAAGTGTACTGGGCCACACAAAGAAAATCAAATGAGGGCTAGGATACATGACTCAGCAAAACTCAACAGTCGGACTCAGCAAATGAAAATAAAACTCAGCTACGAACAACAACTCGTGAACACATAACATCGAACCAACAAAAAGACAGAAAATAATTTACGGAAGATTAATAAACTAATATTTTTTTTTATTATTCTAACACATCAAACAAGAAAATTAGATTTACAATTAAAAATAAACAAACCCACAATAAAATTGAGATTTAAAAGGGCTCAATTACGATTATTAACTAAGAACAAGAAATTAAAATCGTTACTTTCAACCCCAAGCGGTTAGCATTTCGCTACTTTGTCCACTCATCGGATTTACGAAAATAACGATATCAAGCCAAATATAAAAGAAAGAGCAAGACAAGAAAGTAAAGAGGAAATGAAAATTTGCATTTAATAAAATGAAAGTGTTTACAAGATGGAAGCTACAAAATTTAGGGTAAGTAAATTACAACTAAGATGTATTGAAAGGGAGAAAGCAAGAATCGGCAAAAGAAAAAAAATGTAAAGCAAAAATTGAAGCAAAAGTAAAGTAAAAGTGTAGTAAAAGTTTAGCAAAAGGAAAAGTGATCTGATTTCTGTCTCTCTCTCCCTGCTTCTCTCTTTGCTATGTCCTTTTATAGGACTTTGTTTACATATGAAAGCAATACCAAAGTCATAATAAAAATCATGCTGCACTTTTCAAGATTGTTGCTCTTTTCTTTTTTTCAAGATCCCCTGCCTGCAACTTTTGAAATATCACGCCTGGCTGTTGAATATAAAGTCAACTGAAGGTTTTGGGGTGTGTTTGAAATATTCCAATTTGCTCCAAACTCTTAATTCTTTCTTCTTCTTCTTCTTTTATTCTAGTCATTTTTCTTCCTCTTTTCTCCTTCTTTGCACTTTATTTCTTTATTTTGCCATTCCTTTATTTTTCATGAATTTCCTGAAATGCAACAAAATAATCTATTAAAATACGAGTTCAAGCAATAACAGCTGTTAGAACGCAGTCCTGGCATACTCGCCACACAAAATTTAACACTTTCCCTGGATCTTCAAAGCCCATAGTTTTTTTCCATACCCTAGATTGATGCATACTAACTTCACCTTGAAACTTACAATAACAACTTCTTATTGTAGATATCCCATTTTCATCCATCAACCAATACCACGAGTCCTGCTTATGAAACATAGGTATCGGAATTTGCTTTATAAACTCTACATCATGCTCATTACAAATATTATGCAACACTTCGTTTTCCCATTCCTTTCCTCCTTCCACCATAAAACTCCTGACGACAATATTTTCAAGAATTGGCATAATCGTTGTTAAGAAACCATTATGAATATGAGGCAAACTTGGTACTTTCCATACCTCTAAACTTTCACCATCCCCTATTCTTCTCCGACTTCCCTGTTGCAACACCTCATGCGCTGCTAAAATGCTTCTCCACATGTAGCTAGGATTATCACCGAGTTGAGCATCAAGAAACTCAGATTTCGGATAGTCCTAGCTTTCATCAGACTTGTTACTAATGGATTCTCATTATTTAATAAGCACCATCCTTGTTTTTCCAGCATTGCCAAGTTAAATTTATTATGCTCCCCGAATCCCAGGCCCCCACTTTCTTTATTCGAACAATTTTTTTCCCACGACTTCCAACATATTCCTTTTGCTACTACCTCCCACCCCCCCCCCAAAAAAACGATTTATTTGATGCTGAATACTATTACTTATCTCAGCTGCCAATAAGAATAGACTCATCCAGAAGTTTGGTATGGATTGAGCTGTCGTCTTTAACAACGTAAGTTTACCCGCCTTCGAAATGGATTTGTTTCGCCATCCCGGAAATTTTTGTCCCACACAATCCTTTAAGAAACTGAAAACCTCATTCTTATTGCTACCCACCTTCATTGGAACTCCCAAATGCTTCCCTGGTTTGTTAACCTCCCCAACCTCAAGGATATCGCACACCTTCCTCCTATTTTCTTCCACTGTATTCGGGCTAAATATCACACTTGACTTGTTGAAGTTTATACTTTGACCTGATAGTCTTTCATACCTTCTTATAATTCTCTTCATTGTCAGTGCTTCTGGCTCGATTGCTCTAAAAAAGAAGTAACATTCATTTGCAAAAAGTAAGTGCGACACTGCTGGAGCTCCTCTTGCAATACTACACCCGTGAAATAATCCATTTGCTTCCTTTCTTCTATTGATTGAGGTAAGCCCCTATGCACACAAAATATAAATATACGGGGATATAGGATCCCCTTGCCTGATCCCTCTTTCTGGATGCACTACACCATACTCATCTCCGTTATGTAAGAAGCTATACGTAATGGTTCTCACACATATCATAATTTTGTCTCTCCATAAATGATTAAATCCATACCTTTTTAGCATCTCCTCAATAAATTTCCATTTCTGTCTATCATATGTTTGGATACGTCAACTTTTATCCCAACAACCCCATATTTCCCTTGTCTATGTCTCTTTATGTAATGGTTGCGTTTGAACGCTATTAAAGCATTATCTGTGAATAGCCTACCCTCCACGAACGCGCTCTGCTTATCTGTGATTAGATCTGGAAAACAACCTCAAAGTCTATTAGCCATGACTTTCGATAGAATTCACATTAATAAGTTACCCAAAGATATGGGTCTCAATTCCGTCATCCTTTTGGGTTGTTAATTAAATTAGGGGGTGGTATTCAATATCAACTGTATATGACTTATGAGATATTTAAAAGTCATGTGTTATTCAATTCTAACTTTTAAGGAATATCTAAAAGTATTGTGTTATTCAATTAATACTTTTAACAACTTTTAAAAAGTCATTAAAAGTATAACGTTATTCAGTTTAAACTTTTAACAGCTCTTTAAAGGTATACAGTTATTCAAAAAGTCATGAATTTGGAAGGACAATTACATTTAATGACTTTTTACTCAAAATATAACTAGAAATCTTATTTGAAAAGTCTTGTAGGTTGGGACAAGGTTTCACATGACTTTAACATTATTATTTAATTTTCTTCAATTCCTTTTATTTCAAAATTTTGTCATTTTTCTTTCACAGAAAGAACTTCTCTATTTTACGTACACATATCATCTTTTTACCTATACAAACATATGATTTAAAAATTAATAATTTAATAATTATTATATTACTCTTGTAAATGAAAAATTTTATAAGTGACATTATTAATATACCTTCTTATTATAAAAATTTTAACAAACTTATAATTTTTGACTTTTTTCTTTATGTTACTTATTTATTACATTTTACATTCATATTAATATAAGTTAGGACTGTAAACAAACAGAGTCGAGTTTCGTTTGAGCCAATCCGAGCTTATTTTTTTTTAAAAACGACCAAGTCAAGCCAATTTTCCTAAACGAATGAAAAAGTGATGTTCAAGATCGGTTTGCTAATAAACGAGTCAAACATGAGTTTGGTCACGAATAATTCGAATTGATCCGAACTCGAGCCGAATCGAGTTGTTCACTAATAGTTCATATATTTTACACTCAATCATATTTGATTTTTAAAATGACTTGTGCGATTCATATTCTTGCAACCAAATCACATTTTAAGATTTACACGATTTTATTGATCAATGATGTACATCTAGGGATGACAATATACAGAGTTTGGGTCTGTTCATTTGTAGCTCTAAATATGTAAGTTACATTCATATTAATATAAGTTATCGATCAAAAGTCATTATATGTAAGTAAAAATTTTCAAAAGTTAAGATAAAAAAATTTGTAAAAGTAATGATGAAATATACGAACTTTATAAAAGTCATTAAAAGTTTATCAAATCAGTAAAAGTCATTGAATTTTAAAATGTCCATAAAAATCATTTTAAGTTCTAATACAATACCACCCTTTAGTGTAGGAGGACAAATTGTGATGCAAATTAATTAGAATTGATAATTTATACCCGATATGATAAAATGATATAAAAATGGTACGATAATTATGCAGCTAAATTTAGGGTTGGTTTTGAATCATTCGATACACAATTTGAAAAAAAATTAAAATAAGTAAATGAATATTTTTAAAATAACATATATACATATAACTAATAAAAATTGTATATATAATTTTTATAAAAAGCAAAATTGAAAATAATTTTAAATTTAACAAAATTTGATCACACTTGACTTGTTAGGTGTGGTCCAAAGCCCTAACCCTCGCCATAGTAATGCGAAAGATCTCCTCAGCATCTATCCTGGATACCCTGCCATCTCCATCAGTAGGTAACCCTCGAACCCTCATCCGGGCCCTCGGCTCAATACGAGTCACTGCCCTATGCATAGCTCGAAACCTAACATGCCTCCGCTCTGGTGTCTCATCCTGGACTCTGCTAGCTTGGCCTCAGCCATCGCCAGATCTGTAGAAAGTCTGCTCACAACATAGTTATGCACACATACAGGTATCCCCTCTATCGGGATATGGGGTGGGGTTGCTGGCTCTGCTGGAGGTGCAACCTCTGCCTGTTGCGGCTCGGGGGTAAAGTTCTCAGGAAAAGGGCTCACAGGCAAAGGTGGTGGGGTAGGGGCCCTCTCAATAGGGAGTTGTGGCAAACGAAGTCCTGAACTCCCAATAGCATCATCAGCTGGCTCATCAATATCTCCCTCAGTACCCTCATCCACTATCAGCTCCATAACCGACTCCATCACCTGCTCAGTCGTCATATCAGTGTCCTCCTCCATAACCCTAACATCATATATAGCCTGGACCTCCTCCGGATCCTCATCATCAGACTCCTCACCAATAACCTCGGTATCCTCAGCTATCTGGACCTTCTCCGGGTCCCCCTCCTCAGACTCAACAACCTCTGTATCCTCGGCTGCCTAGACCTCTTCCAGGTCCTCCTCCTCAGAGTACTCATCTTCCAGACGCTCATAGTATGGGTCTGTAGTCCGGAGCAAGTCCTCATCGTGTTGTCGCTCAAACGCCTCAGGGTCAGAGATGTCGCTTGCCTACAAAATACGAACTATGTTACTATCATGATACTTAAAAAGTTCCCGTAAGGGTTTTAGGTGAACTTGGAAAGAGTTCTTATTATTTTAGTGAATTTATTATTATAAATCGTTGCATCATCTCTTGGGATATATAACTCTCGCTCTGATACCATTTCTGTAACAGCCCCAGATCCGGGGTCGGGGACCTGGTCGTTATGGTCTCATATTCCATAAACAATACTTGCACTTGAATCCAAAATAATTAAATAGCATGCTATGACCCTACAATAATACCACATCACACACAACCAGTTATAGTCCCAGAGATGAAATTGAAATAAGTCTCTACTTATAAGATCCACAAGTAATAGTTATTACAACCCGAAATGATTACAACATAATTTAAAAGTTTCTTGCCGTTGATTAACATTAGTCATACATATAATTAAGGCTGAAAACAAAAGCTGCCAGTCTAGACTACTGGTTGCTACTACCTCAGCAATGGCAGCAACAATATCAGCGGGCTGCAAACAAATAGGGAATAGACTTAATGTTGATACTATTTCCATAGCAAACATAGATTAGAAAAGAAATTCAATGACCAAACTGGAAATTACAATCTAAAAACGTCAATCAAGAAGTATTTCATCAAGAAGGACAACTGAAATCAACCATCTCATCATGTAAAAACTCTAAATTTGAGCTTACTGTTATGCCCAAAATTTACAGAAAAGGGAAAATGTGAATTTTCGATGTGCAACTTGTCGCAACAACGAAGTGTTTGCAGTTCCAACTAGGTTATCTTGCCACGGTAATTCTTACAAAATGCATGGTAATGACAAAATGAAGATTCTTGTACATTGAAAGGCCTGATTTTGTATTCCACTAAGTTGTCCTTATTGGTGGATTAAAGGTAGTTAATCCTATCAATACGCTCTAGAAATCTAGTCATGTATTTTAACAAGTTGTCTTTGTTGGGGGATTACAAGATGCTCTGCATGACGTAATTTGATAAAACTTGTCCTGTAGTCTGGTGGGTTAGCCTTATCGGGGGGTAAGGATCCGTTCGTGCATTTGGAGTAAGTCATGACTGTCCCTGCAATTAATGTGTGAGGAATAAGCTTGAAAGGCATATGACATAGCCTATTTGTATTTCGAGGATTCAACTCAACTTAAACAAGAATGTAATAGTAAATAGTATATGTACTGTCACAGGGATTTCAAATGTATAAGTGTCAAGAGAAAGAAGACAAAGTCAATCTACCGTTTTGAGGTATACTACACTTGAAGAAGTTCATTGAGTTGATCAAGCATCAGTGGAGTAATCAAGACAGTGGATTCTATTTATAGTGACAAGAGGTTCCTACAGTGGCAGAATACAGATTATAAAGGTTTGAAAAAGAGTGAAGAAAAGGAAGACATGAACCACAACTTTAAAGTCAATATATGAAGAACAGTCATTGCGGTTAGTCACTCATGAACCAGACAGTACATCGAGTGTCAACATTAAACCGTGGTTGTTTATCATTAACTTCAGTGCTTCAAGCTATCATGACTGGTATGGAAGAAATCATTGTGCAAGCAACAGAGGTGCTAAATTAATTAACCACAATGGTTTTGCAATCAAGACTTGCTAAGGAATAATCTTTGTGGAGGATCAAATTTATCAAGACATAGAAGACCACAAGGGTTATGCTATCAAGGAGGTATATTAATTTTATCTTAATTAATTAAGTCATTTGAATTATTTATTTGATAAATTAATTCTATCCGAATTAATTTATTCAATAAATTATTTAAAAGATTAATTAAGTTAGAATTAATATAATTATCAAGCAAGGAGGTATATTAATTTTCACTTAATTAATTAAGTCATTTGATTTATTTATTTGATAAATTAATTCTATTCGAATTAATTTATTCAATAAATTAATTAAAAGATTAATTAAGTTGGAATTAATATAATTATAAAAAGACTTCATATTAATTCTCTTTTAATTAAATTAAATTAGTTGGCTAATTTATTTTATAAATTAATTCAATCAGAATTAATTTATTCTTTAAATTAATTAATTAATTAATTAAATCAGAATTAATATAAGTGTTTAAAGACTTAAAACAATTCTGCTCAGCGAATATGACCTAATCAGTTAAGTCATACCGAGCTATTCAGGATTATGTCTTACCGACCTGATTTAAGTCTTACCGACCTGATTTAAGTCTTACCGACTTCTTGCTAGCTGTTTTAAGTCGTACCTAACTTCTGTTAAGTCATACCGACACATTTTATGTCTTAATGGAGGTTTGTGTAAGTCTTAATGAAGAAAATTATGTCTTGGAGCTAGTTTAAGTCATGCTGACAGCTGATTTATTATGTCTTAAAGCAGTTTAAGTCATACCAGATCAGTACAAGACTTAAATGGCTATAAATACACCAGCAGACACAGCAGAGCAGACTGAAAAATCTTCACTCCTGCAGAAAGAACACAGCAGAGAGACCAAGAGAAAAATAGTTCCTTGAACATCAAATAAATTCTTGTAAATTATTTCTAGCTTGTATTGATAAATCTAAACCACTAGAAATTGTTTACTTGCACTTGTGGAACTATCTAGCGGATTAAGTTCCCTAGAATCTCTCGATCTTTTTATTACAAATATAGAAAAGTTCATGTCGAATTTTCTATAGAATTTGTAATAATAAATTTCGATCTTTTTATTTACAAATATAGAAAAATTCATGTCGAATTTTCTATAGAATTTGTAATAATTAGTTTGGTCATCAAACCTTGTAATTTGTACCCGTGTATTTAGACACACCCCATCAAGTTAATATAAATTTTATATTCAACTTGAAATATCGGTTTTCGTTTTATTCCGCATCAATTTGTTCTTGATTTAATATTTTAATATTTTTAAGAAAAGAGCAAATTCGATAAAACGGTATAGTTTGTATTCAACCCCCCCTTCTACAAACTATTTTGGACCTAACAATTGGTATCAGAGCCTTTTGATTGACGCACAAATCAAGATCCTTATTTTTGTGGTCCTCCAATTGGATTTCGAGTTTGTTGACCCATACAGAAATTAAATCCGGTATTAGACCAAAAAGTCAACTCCTCTATTTTCGATTTTTTAACCTTAAAAAATTCAATACTTGAGATTTTTGAACTTTAAATAGTTTGAACTTATTTTTGGATTCTTTAACTTTCAAAATTTTCAATTTTGAGATTTTTGAATTTTAAATAATCTAAATTTATTTTCGGATTCTTTAATCTTTAAAAATTCTCAATTTATGATATTTTTGATTTTTAAACAATATGAGTTTATTTTCAATTGTTAATTAAATTGAATTTATTCTCAAATTGTTTAATCTTCAAAAATTTTCATTTTATGATATTTTTGATTGTTAAGTAATCTTAACTTATATTCGAATTTTTTAATTCTTGAAATGATTAATTCTTGGAAATTTTGATTTTTAAACAACTTGAGTTTATTTTCAAATTGTTTAATTTTCAAAATTTTTAATTCTTGATAATTTCGAATTTTAATTAACTTGAATTTATTTTCGGATTCTTTAACTTTAAAAAATTTCATTTCTTGAGATTTTTTGATTCTTAATTAATTTGACTCTAATTTCGAATTTTAATTAATTTGAACTTACTTTCAAATTTTTTATTTCTCAAAAATTTTCAAGCCCTTGAAGTTTTTGAATTTTAAATATTTTGAATTTATTCTAAGCCAATAGTTCTAAGAAGACTGTTAGTTGAAGATTCCTCCGAATTGTCAAAGATGATTTGAATCTTTTGAAGAAAATGCATTTTTCAATGAAATTAATTTCTACATACTGAAGAAAAATTTGTGGAAGCTCCTCAAAATTATATCCATAGAATTCACTGGTTTTTCAGAAGCAGGAATGGAAGAGGTTTTAGTGGATAGAATTTTTCTCGAAGATTTGAATTAAGTCTATTGATTCTGTGATATACAACCACTAAGTGGATTGCTCTAATGTAACATCTACTACACTTAGTGGATTGTACCAAGAAATATCTTTCAAGGAATCAATAGAGATTTTAGAAAAGTGGAATCAAGGAGGTTTGAGAATGAACTAGACAGTTAGACATCTCAATCAAGAATTAATGATGGAACCTCAGAACATACATGAAGAGTTACTAATTTAGAAAGAGTACAAATGTTTAATCCAGGAATTAAGCCTATCTATTCCGAAGCAGAAACTCTTCAGGATACAGTTCACGAGGTGGATACAAGACTGAGTTTGTGAAATGAACAAAACATGATAGTTGCAGTTATGGAAAGTTATATGTGATAAGTAACTATCAAGGTGTACAACATGGTACAGAATTTTGACAGACAAGGATGAATAGGGATTCATTAAATGAGATGAAACAGAAGCATCGGTGCAGAACTTATCTTGCTGAAGGAAAGAGTTGGGATGAATCAGATGATGATGAGAAGAGCATAATTAATATCTTGCCTTAATAGCAATCTCTGAAGATGATTCACCTCACATGTCTCAGGTATCAATTCTTCGAACTAGTGTAATATGTAATTCTCAGGAATTCAAAGCATGTTAAGATCTTAGTTTTTTAATTATTAAATCCTTGGTTAGAAGATCTTAATATGTGTATGAATATTTGCAGAATTTAATTAATTGCAATAGTGAGTTAGAAGTGTTCCTTGGACAATATCTCTCATTCTTAAATGATATATGTCAAGCATATAAGACCTCTGCTTAAGCTAGTTTCAGGATCCCCAGTAGGACAAGATTTGCTTATTCATTCTGAATTGTTTGTTAAGGTTTAAAAAGTTTAAAATAAGGAATAATTACCTAGGGTGTCAGTAAAACATCAAGTCATTTGTAAAACTGACTTAGGTAATAGAGATTATATAATATAATATAACAATAGGAATGGATTGGATATAATTAGTGATTAATTGTTAATTCTTCTATTCCATGCATGTTTAGAAAATTATTGAATATCTGTAAATCTACTTGCTACCTGTTACACAAGTGTACATAGGTTAAAGTAGATAGTACTGAATTTTCTAAAATGCATAACATGCCTAATTTGCATAATTCTTATCTGCATTGTTTTAATGCTGAATGTATGCAATTTATTCTTATTATCATGCCTGCTTATTTCAAATGTCATAAATGCATTTCCTAGTATTTGCATTGATCATAGAAAAAGCATGTTTAAGAATAACAATAAGGTACAGACTACTAGTTCTCCTTATGTTAGGAAGGAACCATTATTCTCTTTGCTCAGTGAATATTTTGTCAATGACATTAAAAAGGAGAAATGGTCAGTCAAAGATAAGAATGATCATGTTAAGGTTAAAACTGTTGTTAACTCTAATAAAAGAGAAATCTCTAATCCATCTGGACCCAATTAAACGATTTGGGTACCAAGAACTTTTTATCCATTTGTGAATGTAGGGCTTAACAGGTTAATCGATTATGCATTATTATTGATTTATTCAAAGCATATCATCGAAGAAAGAACCCTGCTATCAAATGTGAATGTGAAGACAGGCCAAGTGGTTTATCCCTTGGAGACAACAGCAAGGGTATGACCTAGGGTCAAGGCTATTCAATAGCTAAGGAATGTTGTTAGTAATAAAGCATATTTTACAAGATGAAGAGCCTACTGTTCGAGGATTAAGGAAAGAGAACTTATTTGTAGCTGACATGGAATCTCAGTCAAAGGTGAAGTCAACAAGGTCAAATCTAAAGCTTCATCAGACAAGAGTTCAGCTATGACATAAGGAGCTCTCTCACCTGAATGTCAAATCAAGAGATTCTTTCCTAGAAATCGAATCAGTAAAGGAGACTACCTCATCTGGAATTAAAGTAAAATAAAATTATGAGGCATGTCATAAGGGGAAATCAAAGAAGCATCACACAGAAGTTCTACATCAAAGTAAAATACATTTTAGTGGTGATGACTGATGACTTCTCTCAACAAACAAGTTGTTGTTCAGACAATCTGAAGACAAGACACCACTGATGGTGATTGATCACATCTTAAACCCTGATCCGTAAGAATTTTAGGAAGACCCCATAAGTATGAAGGAAATTGTTTTGCAATTTTAAATGGAAGTGAGCATCCTAGCAATCAGCTAATGCTCAAGAGGATAATTTCCTTTGTTACTCAATGGAGTCAACAGCCTACAGGGTGATTGTTATTAATCAACAGAAGGTGATTGAAAGTCTTAGTGATGTTCAATAACTTCTAGCTCCCAGCTGTCACTGGTAATGATGATTCAGATCCAAGCAATGTCAACATTGAGAATCTTCATGTAAACCCAGCAACAGCTTAGGGGGAGCAAAAGAAGGATCATCTAGTCAACTCAACACCACACTGAAAGTCAAAGGACACTATGAGAACATGTCTGCCAAGATAAAGAGTGTTGACTCAATTAATTCTTTGTCCTAGTTCTTAGTGTTTCTAATGGTGGAAGTAAAAGACTAGCAGAGCTTCAAGTACTAATGATTATTTCTTTAGTTTTCTTTTAGAAGAAACTAAGAAAGCTACAAAAGCTCTGAAAGATTCAGATTGAGTGATTGCAATGCAAGATGATCTCAATCACTATAAAAGGCAGATTGAAGGGAAGCTGGTATCCAGACCAAACAACAAGGCTGTATTTGGTATAAGGATAACCAGAAGTTTGACTGGATGTCAAGGCATTGTTATGAGGGACAAGGCCAAACTGGGTGCAAGGTTACAAGCTGATAAGACAGTAAATCTAACAAGAAGCACCAGTGACAAGACTTGAGGATATCAGGCACCTGTTGTACATTCATGATCATAATGGACATCTGGACCTACTGAATCTGGATGCTAGAGGAATGTGAACAAGTGCACTCCTGGTTGGTGAGATAATGAAAGATCTCTACAGGTTAGTATGAACTGGTATCATCACTCAAGCAAGCATGAAAGACATGGTATGACACCTTAACAATAATTTAACATTTGGTATCAATCTTTAATAGTTGGTATCATTTAACAATTGGTGTCACATTTATAGAACTCTCTACATCTTTAGGCATAAACATAAATGATATATATGTGCAATGATATCTTGATTATATTATATGTTGATCTACTAGCTATAAATTGGTATCAAGATATTTGCTGTTTTGATGTTGGTAAAGTTGCAATTCTTTTGATTTACTTCAGTAAGCCAAAAGAATGATGACAATAAAAAGTAAGTCAAGGATCTTTTGTTTCTATTCAGAAGATTCTAGACCTGTCAAGACTACCTACCAACACACCACTATAGCTGGCTTTTGACCTTTTAGTTTGGACCTAACAAGTTGGTAATCAAAAATCTTAAGATGGACCCGGATCTGAGGAAATGGTACCCTAGAGATATTTGACCCAATAAGTTCTGGATCTACTAATTAGGACCTAATCGGGCTATAGAGTAATCATCAGCTTATTATCTTTTTCAATTGCTATTAGATCACTTACACACATATTTTATTCTCAATATGCAAATTTGCAAGGCCCCAAGTGGATCCTAGAGAATCTATTCTTGTAGTTATTACACTTGATTTTCAGATGTCTTAAGTTGGACCCATCTCCGGAGATGGTACCCTAGAGACATCAGTTCTGACATGTTTTGCTGCATAGAGACAGATCAAATGAGTTGTACAAAAGCAGGAGAAAACAAGGAATCAAATTCATCTCCAACAACTCTATGGAACACTCAAGGACTAAGCAACTTGCATAAGGTATCAATTCTTTCGAGAGCATGTCTTTAGTCAGGAATAACTTGCAGATACGTTTACTAAATCACTTGATGAAATTAAATTTTCAAGATTGGTTTATAAACTTGGGATTTTTTTAATGTTATATAATTTGTATATCCCATCTGTTAAGTATTTCTTAAGTAAGTTCACAAGTATTCAATTGTCTGTATTGAAAGGACTTGTGATTTTACTATAAGTGATTCTTAAATGAGTTTACAAGTATTCAATTGTAGTATTGAAAGGACTTCTAAATTCATTGTAAGAAATTCATAAATGAGTTCATAAGTATTCAGTTGTCCGTATTGAAAGGACTTGTGAACTTATTTACATCCAGACCTCACGCTGAGAATTATCTGTTGAATGATTGCCATGTGTATAATTGCAATATATTTTAGTGGTGATTATTTCAGGATAATAAAATACTTAAATGCTAAAATCTAACTCATAGAGATTTAGTATTTAATTATTTAATTATTTGTTTTGATTTATATGGGTTACGATCTTGAAGCAATTCAATTTAGTATTCGCTCTATACCTCATATTTATCAAAATAAATAAATAACATAACTAATTTGGACCTAATCTGTATTGGTCTTCAATCAGTTATGAGATGTTAATTCTAGTGAACTTTAATATCCCATTTTCAGAAATTCACTATAATTAATATCATGGCTCTAACAATTGGTTGTATTGAAGTTTTAACTTATATCAGTTAATGATATTTAGTTAGAATTCTATTTACTAACTAATTGTGAAATGTATTGGTATGTGTGAAATTACTTAGAACTCCTCTAAGTAATCATTGTTATATATTTTACAATTCACTCATATTACTATGCATAGTATGAAAATTCTCTAAGTAGAACTATGGATATTGAAATATCTAAAGTGACCATTGTTCAATTACTTGGAATAATTTTTGTGCTAATTTGCAAGCTTCTAATCACTTTGATAATAAATGTTATATACTATGGATCAAGGTGTATAGAACTTAGAATATCATTTCTAAGATTGCAGACAAGACAGCTTTGGTAATCGAGTCTTATTTATAGAACCAAGGTTGTCTACTAGTAAACAGTTGTTAGGAGTTAACAATTGTTATTATCGAGGAGTTGTCTTGAAGTCATAAGTTTGAAATGTTATATCTTAAGATCTTGTGTATTTCTTGTCAACTAGTTCCTCGTACTTATGAATATCAGTGAATGATATTCTTAAGTAGTTAGATACTAATATTCAACCTATCAATTGGTACTCAATGCAACAATTCAATCTTCACTAAATTGAATTTATCAAACAATCGATATCATTGAATATTTAGTATTTAGCAGTGATTATTTATATCCTAGTAAATTATGACGTGAAGCAATTCAATGGTTTATTTGCTCATAATTTAATTTTGGTAAAGTAATCATAAATACAATTACTTGCATTTTAAAGCATTTGATTAATACTAGCAGTTGGTATCAAATAGTAAAATATTTGTTTACTGATAATTGCTAGTTATTCTGATACTTTATTGCAAACTAATTGTGATGTATATATTATCTCTGATGATATTACTTAGGATTTATTCTGAGTAAATGTGTCTTATCTATAAATCATTAGGGTTAGTATAAATTAAGTGTTCAACTTTCTAAGTAAGTGAGACTTAAAATTACATTCGGTCTCCTATCATATTTTGAAGTGGTGAAGATTTTTCAAAATTAAATTCTCTAATTCTGGTTATACACCACTTTATACATATGATAGTTCTTAGAATATTTGTACATCCATCAGACAATTACTTAGTTTATGTTGTACTAAGTAATGAAGCACCAAAGGAGAGACATTGGTTATCTGTACTTGTGTACTTGGTAATCTTTGTTACCTAAACGACATCAAGTGCATGTATGAGTCTTTTCACTAACTTTGTGTTAAAGTTCTCAATACATAATTAGCACTTAAAGAAAATCTTTCTTTCTTAATTACTGCAAAGTCAAGAGTTTGTGTCTTTTAAAATTAAAACGACCAAGTTTTCATTAAAAGACATGATAATACATTGTTTTATGCATAAATACAGACTCTTGCACATTAACAGTTTTTTAAAAGAAAAACTCAATTTTTTTTACAGTTGTGATTGCTTATATTGTAAAACTTTTTGAAGTCACAATTGTACATCATTTCTCTCACAAGATATAATGCATATGTTTTCACACAATGTTATGGTATAATGTAAATGCATTCTATCTCTATATTGCTCTATTGCTATGTGATGCAGGTTCAGCTCCTAGTGGAAGTTTTCTCACATTGTAAGTCATGAGGTTGTAAACCCAACAACTTCTATCCCGGACTATAAATCCAAATCTAAACACATCCTAACTTACCCCTGAAGTGGAAGTAACTTATTTGACTAGAGGTCATTAAGGGAGTAACTGCACTTGATGCAGCAAATAAGGATGTGAGGGATAGTAAACCCACAGCTCTACCTCTCAAGGAGAATAAATGTATATAACTTGAGGTATCTGTAAGCTCGCCTGCATTCTCCCAAAAGGATGCAGAGCTGAAAAATGGCACTAAAACAGTCTCTGGATTCATTATCTTAAAATGATGAGTTTATTGAAATTCGCCTGTCAGCCAGGGCATCTGTTGGTAAGTCACTACTTCATACACAATACTAAAATACTTCCTATGCACAAAGTGAGATTCCACACACTAAGGATGAATTGACGGAAACAACTCATACTCCGACCATTTTACGGTTAGGATTATAAGTTGAAGGTTCCTCAAAGAACCAAGAGTCTTCACAGACCTAGAGAGAAGGTATTGATCTCAATGCAAAATTCAACAAGATCATTATCTAACTCCCCAGAGGGAACATCTCTGGATCCTGCGGGTATCGGATCCGACATAGGTGCGGATCGGCAACTTGTTAACTATGATTCAGATTTACCTGATGAGTTTAACGAGGTGATGTCTTCATAGACATTAGATGGAAACATGATTTTAATTCTAAGTTTTGATTTCATTGTTTACCTTCTCAGAATTCAAATCTGAAACCCGTAAAAAGGGAAAATTTTATAAACTTGTAGATTATGACTCAGATTCGTCTGACGAATCTAACGAGGATCGGGGATTTGCGAAACCCCATTGCACCACCAGTGACCTCTCTAGAAGGGGCTATGGTGAATTTTCCTTGCAGGTACACATGGATGTTGGAGCTATGAGAGATAAGAGTGATACACTAGTGAGCATGAGTGTAAACACTTGAGAGATGAGAGATAAGATCACTCATTTTAAGTGATATGAGTGGAGAGATGAGTTAAACACTTGTGAGGTACACGAAACAGAATCACACACTCACAGTGAGGAAGAAAGATAAACACCAAATCTCATTCCCTATTCCCAAACAAAGTTTACTTACAATATTTTGGAGATATAAGGAAATTGTCGGGAGATTTGGTTGTCAGGATGATCAATAGTGAGGCCATTCTATCATATCTAAAGGGCAAAGTTGATCAGCCAACATACTTCTATTCTGGAAGTCTTCATGAAAATCCTTCAACACAAGCAAAGCTTCTTTTCTTTATTCCAGCAGACAATGTTATATGCATGAAGAATCTGTTGTACTAAAGGTAAGAGGTGAGTTATAATTGAAAATTTAGTATCATCTAATTTAATTGGATGTTTTCTATAATTGAATGCTTGGAGGATTACTCAACTAAGGGGGAGAGATATATCGAAGAAGATATACTCAAATATTGCCTTAGTAAGAGATACTCAACTAAGGGGGAGAGTATAAGCTTACTCAAAGATTGCCTTAGTAAGAGATACTCAACTAAGGGGGAGAGTATAAGCTTACCTTAGTGAGGGGGAGATTTTATATCTAAGGGGGAGAGATATGAAAAAGGATATACCTTAGAAAGGGGGAGTATTCACCGTTTTAAGGAAGAGTCATATCACCTTAGGTAGGGAGACATAAGGAAGGAGAGAAGTATGAAACGACAAAGAAGAATTCTTCAGTATGTGGTTGACAAGTCATATTCTTTACCACTGAAGAATTCCCAGTATCTGCTGATAATGTTCAATATTAGATGTTAAGGGTTATCAGGCAGATATGTCAAGAAATGAAGATGAGTTACTTAATTCATTGTCAGAGGAACAATCATCTATCATTTCATCTACTGAGATTCTGGAATTGTAATATCTAAACCAGAAATTTTTTTATGTATTATTTACTATAGCTCTTTAAAGCTTTATCTTCTTCTTGTTTGTAGTTGAGTTATCCTCTAGGAATTTGTATGTTAATGTTTAACAAACAAATAGGGGGAGATTGAAAGGCATATGACATAGCCTATTTGTATTTCGAGGATTCAACTCAACTTAAACAAGAATGTAATAGTAAATAGTATATGTACTGTCACAGGGATCTCAAATGTATAAGTGTCAAGAGAAAGAAGACAAAGTCAATCTACCGTTTTGAGGTATACTACACTTGAAGAAGTTCATTGAGTTGATCAAGCATCAGTGGAGTAATCAAGACAGTGGATTCTATTTATAGTGACAAGAGGTTCCTACAGTGGCAGAATACAGATTATAAAGGTTTGAAAAAGAGTGAAGAAAAGGAAGACATGAACCACAACTTTAAAGTCAATATATGAAGAACAGTCATTGCGGTTAGTCACTCATGAACCAGACAGTACATCGAGTGTCAACATTAAACAGTGGTTGTTTATCATTAACTTCAGTGGTTCAAGCTATCATGACTGGTATGGAAGAAATCATTGTGCAAGCAACAGAGGTGCTAAATTAATTAACCACAATGGTTTTGCAATCAAGACTTGTTAAGGAATAAACTTTGTGGAGGATCAAATTTATCAAGACATAGAAGACCACAAGGGTTATGCTATCAAGGAGGTATATTAATTTTATCTTAATTAATTAAGTCATTTGAATTATTTATTTGATAAATTAATTCTATCCGAATTAATTTATTCAATAAATTATTTAAAAGATTAATTAAGTTAGAATTAATATAATTATCAAGCAAGGAGGTATATTAATTTTCACTTAATTAATTAAGTCATTTGATTTATTTATTTGATAAATTAATTCTATTCGAATTAATTTATTCAATAAATTAATTAAAAGATTAATTAAGTTGGAATTAGTATAATTATAAAAAGACTTCATATTAATTCTCTTTTAATTAAATTAAATTAGTTGGCTAATTTATTTTATAAATTAATTCAATCAGAATTAATTTATTCTTTAAATTAATTAATTAATTAATTAAATCAGAATTAATATAAGTGTTTAAAGACTTAAAACAATTCTGCTCAGCGAATATGACCTAATCAGTTAAGTCATACCGAGCTATTCATGATTATGTCTTACCGACCTGATTTAAGTCTTACCGACCTGATTTAAGTCTTACCGACTTCTTGCCAGCTGTTTTAAGTACTTCTGTTAAGTCATACCGACACATTTTATGTCTTAATGGAGGTTTGTGTAAGTCTTAATGAAGAAAATTATGTCTTGGAGCTAGTTTAAGTCATGCTGACAGCTGATTTATTATGTCTTAAAGCAGTTTAAGTCATACCAGATCAGTACAAGACTTAAATGGCTATAAATACACCAGCAGACACAGCAGAGCAGACTGAAAAATCTTCACTCCTGCAGAAAGAACACAGCAGAGAGACCAAGAGAAAAATAGTTCCTTGAACATCAAATAAATTCTTGTAAATTATTTCTAGCTTGTATTGATAAATCTAAACCACTAGAAATTGTTTACTTGCACTTGTGGAACTATCTAGCGGATTAAGTTCCCTAGAATCTCTCGATCTTTTTATTACAAATATAGAAAAGTTCATGTCGAATTTTCTATAGAATTTGTAATAATAAATTTCGATCTTTTTATTTACAAATATAGAAAAATTCATGTCGAATTTTCTATAGAATTTTTAATAATTAGTTTGGTCATCAAACCTTGTAATTTGTACCCGTGTATTTAGACACACCCCATCAAGTTAATATAAATTTTATATTCAACTTGAAATATCGGTATTCGTTTTATTCCGCATCAATTTGTTCTTGATTTAATATTTTAATATTTTTAAGAAAAGAGCAAATTCGATAAAACGGTATAGTTTGTATTCAACCCCCCCTTCTACAAACTATTTTGGACCTAACAAAGCTGGTAGCGGTTGATGTTAGTTCCGATAGTTAGGGCTAATTTTGTATCTGTGAAATCCTCGGTCTTAGTTTGAGCCTTGAGATCATTAGGTTAGGCTTCATCGCATGGGCTCTTCCAAATGGACTTCGAAAACGTTGCTTCGACCATCCACTGTAGTGGTGGGCCTGAGTCTGCTGATAAGTGGATTTTATATCCACTTGCAACGCTTCGTTTTGGCATAAATTGATTAACTTGGCCTCAAGTATGTCGTGTTTTGATTCGTTTTTAGTTAGAATAGTGCAGGGTTACTATCTTGAAGTGGGGAGATACATTTGCATGTTTCATGGTGGATTCACGCTAAAAGATTGAAGAACAGGAAGTGGCAAAAGAATCGAAAGAGAAAACGGAGGAGAAATGAGAAAATTGTGGATTAAATTGCTGGAGTCCTGGAATTTTCCTGATTTCTTTCCTGTTTCGAATTAAATTGCTGTTTTAGGAATTTTTTTGCTGGAAAAGAATTCTGGGGCCTATATAAACACTACTTATCATTGTTATTCATACCATTGCTTAGAATAACACAGAGAGAGCCAAAGATAGAGATTCAGACTTGGAGAAGGATTCCTACGCCTGTGACAAGCAACGGAGATCTAGATCTACTTTTCGTTTTCTTCTAAATTTGGCGATACTCTTGGATGTTTTTTGGGATTTGTTTTCTTAACTCTATTACTCTAGCATAATTAATATTCATATTTTGTTTATTATCATGGTTTCATCAGATCCAATGGTGACGAACGGTTCGATTATGAACTAATCGTTGTCATGGGATTCTAATGGATTTATTTATAGAGCTTTAGTATCTTGATGATTTAAAGATCTGTGTGTGATGTATATTGATATCCTTGTATGGTTATGCTTAATTGTTAGATGTGTAGCTAACATCTAATCTGTTAATCTCTTGTGAAGCGAGAGTGGATCTTGAGATTTAGAATTTGTCATGCTAGCATAGGATAAGTTGATGTATGTGTGACATCATGATTTGTAGCGTAATTTGAACTATCTTATGTTCCCATGTGTAATCTTTATGGATAACTTGTTCTTCAACCGTTATGTTTTCAAATCTTATAGAGATATAGGGTCTAAGCATAATTAGGGTTTATTCATCTTCTATCTCTTTTGTGGATGTATGGGTAGTTTGGTATACGTATACTGAGAGGTAGCGTGTATTTGTTCCGTGTTGAACGAACTTGACTTATATCTATATTACTTGTGACCACGTACGTTTGCGTGATTTTGTGTAACAAGTTTTTGGCACCGCTGCCGGGGATCATCGGTGTTTTATTTTAGTTTATGTGCTGAAGGAATTTATGACCGTAGCGGAAGTGTAAATCACATTTACTTGCATAAAAACCTAATTAATCATGTATATAGATTTAAAAATTGTATGAACACAAGAAAAATACCTTGATAGCTTTCCTGGGATTGTTATGAATGTGTCTATGATTTCCAGCAATCACCCCTCAAGTGTGGAGTGCTCTAATGGTATCCACCAAGATTAAATATCATATAGTAGATTAAGAACAATTGAGAAAATTAATTAAATGGTTTGGAATGATTTTGATGAACTTCAAAAGCTCTCCATGATCTTCTAAACCTCCTGGGATGTTTGTGTTATGTGTTTGAGATGTGTTTCCAACTCTTGGATATGTTTGATATTTAAAGAAATAAAGTCTTTACTTTATCTAATTAAATAATCATTTAATAATTAAAACCCTTTTAATTATTAATCCCATTCTGAAAATAATTCTCTCATAAAATTTAATTTCTCAAACTAAATTTTGTAATTAATAATTATTAAGAACTTTTCTTAATTTATTTATAATCTATTAAATCTCATTTAATAAATTATAAAAAATTGCTAATTAATTATTTATTCAATAAATAAATAATTCATAGCCATTATTAATTATTCTCATCATCTATAAATATTTAACCTTTTTATGGTGTGACCCTTTAGGTTCAATATTAAGCCGGTAGTAGAAATAAATAATAATAAACTATTTATTATTACTTATACGAATTACTAATTAATTCGTTAAATATAATTACATAAGTAATTAATATTTATTCTACATCGTGAGTGATACTTTTGTATATATCGCGACTATCCGGATAATATGAATTCATTGCTTAGAATATATAAAACCTATTCAGCAAATGGTTACCGTACAATTCATTCCTTCTACCCGACAATATCCCGATTAAATACAAGGCATGGATCGCGTGTCAAGCCTATTTAATTTAATCATATAATTTCTTATACATTATGTCTAGTTCATTTGAATTAGAAACTCTTTCTAACTTCAATTACTCTGGCCAGAGATTCCAGAACTAACATAGTAAGAACATCATAGGATATTCACTTTCTTTTACTGAAAGGGGTAGATTCTTTATCGATCGTTAACTATCTTCATATACAAATTCCTATACCCGGAATAGAACTAATGATTGTCCCTTGAGGACTTAGAACTAAACCAAAACATAGTTCATTGTATATAAGATTACTTTAACGGTCTCAAGTCTAAGGACACTTGTACCACCATCAACTTATGAACAACTATTAACACGTGAGTAAACTCCATTAGTCGTTCATTTGATCAAGTCACGTTCAGTGAACTTATTCTCCAATAAGCACCTACATACTAGCTATAGTGTCACCACACGAATGTCTATGAGAACAGACATCCTTCCGAGGAAGCAAGCATAGTATGTACCGATCTTTACGGATTGACTAACTCCCAATTAGTTATCCTACGATCGGGAACTATTTAAGTTTAGTGTTATCATCTTCTAGATCTCATTATTATAATCTCATTATAATTCTAGAAGCTTTACTCTAAACTATGGAACTTCTTATTTAAACACTTTAAATAGATAAAGCCCGTAATAAAAACAACAAGTCTTTTATTAATATAAATAAAATCAAATAAGATTACATGAAAGTGTTTCCTAACCCATCACACATGATTGGGTTTAGGACAAAATACTATCAAACTCCCACTTGTACTAAAGCCAATCACTCTGGTATCTTATACCCATCTTCTCTCTATGTCGATCAAAGTGAGCCTGAGACAATGCCTTAGTAAATGGGTCCGCTATGTTGTTATGTGTGTCAATTCTTACGATGTTGACATCCCCTCTTTCCATGATCTCTCGAATCAGATGAAAGCGCCGCAACACGTGTTTGGAATTCTTATGGGATCTTGGTTCCTTAGCTTGAGCTATCGCAGCGTTGTTATCACAATACAACACTATAGGATCCTCAATGCTAGGAACTACTCCCAAATCAGAAACAAATTTCCTCATCCAGACAGCTTCCTTTGCAGCTTCACATGCAGCTATATATTCCGCTTCCGCTGTGGAGTCAGCCGTTGTAGGCTGTTTGGAACTCTTCCAACTAATCGCTCCCCCATTTAGAGTAAATACATACCCTGACTGGGATCTGCTACCATCGCCTTCTGATTGAAAACTAGAGTCAGTATAACCCTCAATTTTCAATTCAGATCCACCAAAAACAAGAAAAACATCTTTAGTCCTTCTCAAGTACTTCAATATGTTCTTCACTGCTTTCCAGTGTTCTTCACCTGGGTTAGACTGATATCTGCTCGTCACACTAAGTGAATGAGCAACATCAGCTCTAGTACATAACATCGCATACATGATGGATCCTATTGCCGAGGCATAAGGAATCCTACTCATGCGCACCCTTTCCTCATATGTCTTTGGAGACATCTTCTCGGAAAGAGTAATCCCATGACTAATAGGAATGAGACCTCTTTTCGAGTTCTCCATGCTAAACCGTTTTAGCACTTTATCGATGTATGTACCTTGGGATAGGCCATTCGTTCGATTAGATCTATCTCTATAGATCTTCATCCCTAAAATATAGGATGCCTCTCCCAAGTCCTTCATAGTGAAGTTCTTTGATAGCCAGACCTTGACTGATTGTAACATCGGTATATCATTTCCTATTATAAGTATGTCATCCACATACAATATAAGAAATGTTACCGCGCTCCCACTAACCTTCTTGTAAACACATGGTTCATCTAAGTTTTTGATAAAATCAAACTCTTTGATTGTCTCATCAAAACGGATGTTCCATCTTCGAGAAGCTTGCTTCAAACCATATATGGATCGAAGCAGTCTACATATTAGATTTTCGTTTCCACTGGAAACAAAACCCTCTGGCTGTGTCATATACACTTCCTCTTCAAGTTTCCCATTGAGGAAGGCCGTCTTTACGTCCATTTGCCAGATCTCGTAATCATAGTAGGCTGCAATCGCAAGCAAAATCCTAATGGATTTGAGCAAGGCTACAGGCGAAAAGGTTTCATCAAAGTCAATCCCTTATCTTTGTTTGAATCCATTTGCCACAAGCCTGGCCTTATAGGTCTCCACCTGGCCATCTGCTCCTAACTTTCGTTTGTATATCCATTTGCACCCAATGGGTTTAACTCCTTCAGGTGCCTCAACCAAAGTCCACACTTGGTTTATATACATCGAGTCCATTATGGATTTCATGGCATCCTACCATTTCTCTGAGTCATTACAACTCATAGCCTCTTCATAAGTCATAGGGTCCTCATCATCAACAAATGACAAATCATCATCATTTTCAATGACAAGCCCGTAATATCTTTCGATTGGGCGGGACACTCTCTCTGACCTACGTAAAGGTAGTTCTACAGAAGGTTGTTCTTTCTGAACAGGTACTTCTTCTCTAATCGTTGCATTTTGTGGTTCTTGAACTTCATCAAGTTCAATATTTCTCCCACTATTTCTATCAAGGAGGAACTGTTCCTCTAAGAAGTGTGCGTGTCTAGAAACAAATATCCTTTGATCAGAAGGATCATAGAAATAATATCCATGACCTTCTTTAGGATATCCCACAAAACTGCATTTCACGGATCTAGGTTCCAACTTATCATGTTCAACTTTCTTGACATAAGCTGGACACCCCCAAACCTTAACATGTTTAAGACCTGGTTTCTTCCCACTCCACATCTCATGCGGGGTCGTGAGAACCGATTTAGAAGGCACCTTGTTCAGTAAATACGCTGACGTCTCTAAAGCATAACCCCATAGTGATACTGGAAGATCAGTAAAGCTCATCATGGACCTCACCATATCTAATAGAGTGCGATTCCTTCTCTCAGATACTCCATTTAATTGTGGAGTATAGGGAGGGGTCCATTGAGAAACTATACCATTTTCTTTAAGATAACCTAAAAACTCTCCGCTTAAGTACTCACCTCCTCGATCTGATCGAAGAACTTTTATACTACGTGCGGTTTGTTTTTCTACTTCATTTCTATATTCCTTGAACTTTTCAAAAGCTTCGGATTTGTATTTCATAAGATATACATATCCTAACCTGGATCGATCATCCGTAAAAGTAATGAAGTATGAAAATCCTCCTCTAGCGCTTGTTGACATTGGTCCACATACATCTGTGTGTACCAAGTCTAACAACCCCGCAGCTCTCTCTCCATGTCCAGTAAATGGAGATTTAGTCATTTTACCCATGAGACAAGACTCGCATGTAGGATATGATTCAAAATCAAAATGTTCTAGTAACTTATCCTTATGTAATGTGCGAAGTCTGTTCTCACTAATATGACCTAGTCTGCAGTGCCATAAATAAGTTGGATTTTTATTATCTCTTTTTCTTTTATTATTAGGTTGTTCAATTTGAAACAAATTATGTTCTAAGTCACATATATACAAACCATTATGTAATGTACCGTATCCATAAGTAATATTATTTCTCTTAATTAAACATTTATTATTCTCAACAATAAATGTAAAACCATCCGAATCAAGTACAGGAATAGAAACAATATTTCTTACAATAGATGGTACATAATAACATTTATTCAACACGATAGTTTTGCCCGTAGGCATATGCAAAGGAAATGATCCTACAGCTGCAGCAGCAACTCTTGCTCCATTGCCCATCAATAGAATCACTTCATCTTCCCCCAGAGATCTACTTTGCTTTAGTCCCTGCAACGAATTGCAAATATGAGACCCACAAGCAGTATCAAATACCCAAGTAGAAATCTGACTTAAAGACATATTTAGTTCAATCATGAACATACCTGAATCTGAAGCGGTAATCTCATTGCCCTTCTTATTCTTTAACTCTGCAAGGTAAACCTTGCAGTTCCTCTTCCAGTGTCCCACCTTGTTACAGTGGAAGCAAACCCATTTGCTTTTCGGGTCAGCCTTTGGTGGAACAGGCTTATTCTCACCCTTTTTCTTATTCTTCGGCTTCCAGTTCCTCTTCCTCTTAGTAGAGGTACTGGCACCGATCATAAGAACAGAACCCCTTTTGGAGGGAAAATTCGCCTCAGCAGTTTTCAGCATGTTGTGGAGCTCAGCTAAGCTGGCATCCAGCTTGTTCATGTGAAAGTTCATAACGAACTGCGAGAACGAATCCGGGAGTGACTGCAAGACTAAATCTTGGCATAACTCCCCATCCATGACAAAACCTAACTGCCCTAGATGCTCAATCAGATTGATCATCTTAAGCACATGGTCATTCACAGACGACCCTTCAGCCATTCTACATTGGAATAGCTCTTTCGATATATCATATCGAGCGGTTCTCCCTTGTACATCATAAAGCTCCTGTAGATGTATCAGAATGGTTGGAGCGTCCATTTTCTCATGTTGCTTCTGTAACTCAGGTGTCATGGATGCTAGCATGACACATTGAGCAACATTAGCAGCATCTAACCATTCATCATACACTTCTCGTTCATGGAAAAGTGCATCATCAGAAGGAGGTACAGGTAAAGGCGAGTCAAGCACATAATCCTTCTTCTCAGCCCTGAGAACGATTCTCAGGTTTCGAAGCCAATCAGCATAATTGGGACCAGTCAATTTGTTCGCATCAAGTATGCTACGGAGTGATAGAGCAGAAGACATGATCTATAAATCTGAAATTTGTGAACACATAACAACATTAGTAGATATCCAATTTTATTATAACACCTTATGAATCGGGTCTTTATTCATAGGTGGCTCCCACAGTTTTATTAAAATTATACAACCCTCAAATGTATAACTTAAGCATTCTCAATGCATGTGAGAATAGGGATCCTACTTTCCATTATATAACCTCGGCTGTAGCACGAAACGCTATGTAATGTTCCATAGGCAGATAACTCTTTATCAATTACATCTCATGTTATTCCCTAATTCCATTTAGCCTCTTGAATCATTGAATCACGGCTGTAGCACGTCTAAATTCAATATTCTAAGTCAAGTGAGACCCAACATCTCGTTAAATTAATAAGATCTCAATAGCCCACGGCTGTAGCACGTAACGACAATTGGATTCTAATTAATTATACGCATCTCATGTAATAGACAAGTAATTCCTATTTTTGAAAACGAAGCCCTCGGCTGTAGCACGAAACGACAAAGCTCAAAACTAAGAATCACTTTCTACCATGTTGGAAGGCTATGACCGACACAAGCCCGTTGTGACATTGGCCATTTTATTACTTGATATTAAATAACGAGGGATTTTATATTATTTAGGTTGCGAAACGTTTTCGTTAAAACCTAAAGTCAAACATGCATTTTATATACGATATATAAAACTATATATATTATCTCATGGCATTTCTATGCACACATATATATAGGGAAACATGTTATATCATATTAAACATTGTTAAACATCTATATGAAACAATATTAGTATTTTAAAGTATTTTAACACAATTAAAACAGGCTTTAAAACACTTTCGGAAGCTATAACCATTTTAAAATTAATTTTTAAAATTTATTTGACCACTCCATTAGATCCGTCTCGAAAAAACGAATCCAACGATATATTATACGCCTCAAACGGAGTTACGGATCAACGGGAAAAGTCAAAATACGAATCAGGTCATTTCTGTCACATACAGACACTGTAACGCATTACCAGAATGCGTTACAGGCCAAAAAACCATTTTTTTCTCTGTAACGCATTCAACACATGCGTTACTCAGTCATGCTGACGTCAGCACTCGACCCGTGACCCGACCCGATTTTGACCCGACCCGACCCATGGCCGACCCGACCCGGCGCGTGAGCTGCACGCGCGGCGTGTGAGCCGCCAGCGCGTGCCGCCCACGCGCGGGTCACAGACGCGCGCAGTGCTGTGCTTTTACAGTCGACAGCAATTTTTAAAATCTTTAATAATTGAAAACTCCAGTCGGCCTGATCTTTTATCCTTCCAGCCCACCAGCCCAATAATACATATTTTGGGCCCCCATACTTTAACTGCCCATCAAGATATTTTATAAATAAAATATATAGAAGGAATTTATGACCGTAGCGGAAGTGTAAATCACATTTACTTGCATAAAAACCTAATTAATCATGTATATAGATTTAAAAATTGTATGAACACAAGAAAAATACCTTGATAGCTTTCCTGGGATTGTTATGAATGTGTCTATGATTTCCAGCAATCACCCCTCAAGTGTGGAGTGCTCTAATGGTATCCACCAAGATTAAATATCATATAGTAGATTAAGAACAATTGAGAAAATTAATTAAATGGTTTGGAATGATTTTGATGAACTTCAAAAGCTCTCCATGATCTTCTAAACCTCCAGGGATGTTTGTGTTATGTGTTTGAGATATGTTTCCAACTCTTGGATATGTTTGATATTTAAAGAAATAAAGTCTTTACTTTATCTAATTAAATAATCAATTACATCTCATGTTATTCCCTAATTCCATTCAGCCTCTTGAATCATTGAATCACGGCTGTAGCACGTCTAAATTCAATATTCTAAGTCAAGTGAGACCCAACATCTCGTTAAATTAATAAGATCTCAATAGCCCACGGCTGTAGCACGTAACGACAATTGGATTCTAATTAATTATACGCATCTCATGTAATAGACAAGTAATTCCTATTTTTGAAAACGAAGCCCTCGGCTGTAGCACGAAACGACAAAGCTCAAAACTAAGAATCACTTTCTACCATGTTGGAAGGCTATGACCGACACAAGCCCGTTGTGACATTGGCCATTTTATTACTTGATATTAAATAACGAGGGATTTTATATTATTTAGGTTGCGAAACGTTTTCGTTAAAACCTAAAGTCAAACATGCATTTTATATACGATATATAAAACTATATATATTATCTCATGGCATTTCTATGCACACATATATATAGGGAAACATGTTATATCATATTAAACATTGTTAAACATCTATATGAAACAATATTAGTATTTTAAAGTATTTTAACACAATTAAAACAGGCTTTAAAACACTTCCGGAAGCTATAACCATTTTAAAATTAATTTTTAAAATTTATTTGACCACTCCATTAGATCCGTCTCGGAAAAACGAATCCAACGATATATTATACGCCTCAAACGGAGTTACGGATCAACGGGAAAAGTCAAAATACGAATCAGGGTCGTTTCTGTCACATACAGACACTGTAACGCATTACCAGAATGCGTTACAGGCCAAAAAACCATTTTTTCTCTGTAACGCATTCAACACATGCGTTACTCAGTCATGCTGACGTCAGCCCTCGACCCGACCCTGACCCGACCCGATTTTCGACCCGACCCGGATGACCCGACCCGACCCGGCGCGTGAGCTGCACGCGCGGCGCGTGAGCCGCCAGCGCGTGAAGCCCACGCGCGGTGTCCATTCGCGCGCAGTGCTGTTTAATTTTCTGTCGACAGAATATATTTTAAATATATAAATACATATACTATATCAGTCGGCCTAAAAAACTTTCCAGCCCACTATAACTTTTACACAGCCTACTAAGTTAAAGTTTTGGGCCCCCAATAATACTACCCATCTAGATATTTTATAAATATAATATATATATTTATAAAACAGATTATTATTTATTAATTTCTAAACTCTTTAAAAATCAATAATAAATAATCTATCCATGGGAAAATTATGAAACTTTTTCTGGGACTTCTACAACACTTGTAGAAAATATATCAGTGATCAAAATTATTTTAAAAATAATTTATTAATTAATTCGTAATTAATTTGATTATAGCCTCCTAGAACTTCAAAAATTCATAACTAATTCATACAAGCTTGAAAAATTCCGAAATTTTTTCTGGGATCTATATACATGCAACCTATGCTCTGATACCATTGAAGGAATTTATGACCGTAGCGGAAGTGTAAATCACATTTACTTGCATAAAAACCTAATTAATCATGTATATAGATTTAAAAATTGTATGAACACAAGAAAAATACCTTGATAGCTTTCCTGGGATTGTTATGAATGTGTCTATGATTTCCAGCAATCACCCCTCAAGTGTGGAGTGCTCTAATGGTATCCACAAAGATTAAATATCATATAGTAGATTAAGAACAATTGAGAAAATTAATTAAATGGTTTGGAATGATTTTGATGAACTTCAAAAGCTCTCCATGATCTTCTAAACCTCCTGGGATGTTTGTGTTATGTGTTTGAGATGTGTTTCCAACTCTTGGATATGTTTGATATTTAAAGAAATAAAGTCTTTACTTTATCTAATTAAATAATCATTTAATAATTAAAACCCTTTTAATTATTAATCCCATTCTGAAAATAATTCTCTCGTAAAATTTAATTTCTCAAACTAAATTTTGTAATTAATAATTATTAAGAACTTTTCTTAATTTATTTATAATCTATTAAATCTCATTTAATAAATTATAAATAATTGCTAATTAATTATTTATTCAATAAATAAATAATTCATAGCCATTATTAATTATTCTCATCATCTATAAATATTTAACCTTTTTATGGTGTGACCCTTTAGGTTCAATATTAAGCCGGTAGTAGAAATAAATAATAATAAACTATTTATTATTACTTATACGAATTACTAATTAATTCGTTAAATATAATTACATAAGTAATTAATATTTATTCTACATCGTGAGTGATACTTTTGAATATATCGCGACTATCCGGATAATATGAATTCATTGCATAGAATATATAAAACCTATTCAGCAAATGGTTACCGTACAATTCATTCCTTCTACCCGACAATATCCCGATTAAATACAAGGCATGGATCGCGTGTCAAGCTTATTTAATTTAATCATATAATTTCTTATACATTATGTCTAGTTCATTTGAATTAGGAACTCTTTCTAACTTCAATTACTCTGGCCAGAGATTCCAGAACTAACATAGTAAGAACATCATAGGATATTCACTTTCTTTTACTGAAAGGGGTAGATTCTTTATCGATCGTTAACTATCTTCATATACAAATTCCTATACCCGAAATAGAACTAATGATTGTCCCTTGAGGACTTAGAACTAAACCAAAACATAGTTCATTGTATATAAGATTACTTTAACGGTCTCAAGTCTAAGGACACTTGTACCACCATCAACTTATGAACAACTATTAACACGTGAGTAAACTCCATTAGTCGTTCATTTGATCAAGTCACGTTCAGTGAACTTATTCTCCAATAAGCACCTACATACTAGCTATAGTGTCACCACACGAATGTCTATGAGAACAGACATCCTTCCGAGGAAGCAAGCATAGTATGTACCGATCTTTACGGATTGACTAACTCCCAATTAGTTATCCTACGATCGGGAACTATTTAAGTTTAGTGTTATCATCTTCTAGATCTCATTATTATAATCTCATTATAATTCTAGAAGCTTTACTCTAAACTATGGAACTTCTTATTTAAACACTTTAAATAGATAAAGCCCGTAATAAAAACAACAAGTCTTTTATTAATATAAATAAAATCAAATAAGATTACATGAAAGTGTTTCCTAACCCATCACACATGATTGGGTTTAGGACAAAATACTATCATGTGCTTGTCATCAATGGTCGTTAGATTTCACTGACTCGGATTTGTTTTTCTCATCTATCTTGTTTAGTTCTGTGTGTTTCAGGTACTTGAGGAACTTGAAACAACCGTAGACATGGGAGATCCAGCAAAAGCTCTGAAGGAGTATTCTCAACCGAAAATCAATGATATTCAGTGTAGCATTGTCAGGCCAGCTATTGCAACTAACAGTTTCGAAATCAAGCCTAGCACAATTCAGATGGTGCAAAACTCAGTTCAGTTTGGGGGTGCTCCGACTGAAGATCCTAACATGCACATCCAGAATTTCATTGAGATATGTGAGACTTTCAGAACCAACGGCGTGTCTGATGATGCTGTGAAATTGAGACTTTTCCCATTTTCTCTGCGGGATAAAGCTAAGGGCTGGTTGCACTATCTACCAGCAGGTTCTATTTTGACATGGGAGGATCTTGCTCAGAAATTTCTCACTAAATTTTTTCCCATGGCAAAGACCGCAGCAATCAGGAATGCTATTACTCAGTTTTCACAGCAGTCTGGAGAATCTTTATGTGAGGCTTGGGAGCGATATTAGGAGATGCTAAGGAAGTGTCCACGTCATGGGATGCCTGATTGGATGGTGATTAACTGCTTTTATAATGGCTTGGGTGCACAGTCAAGACCCATGCTAGATGCAACATCAAGTAGAGCTCTATGTGCTAAGAGCTATGAGGAAACTTATGAGTTGATTGAGATGATGGCTGCGAATGAATACCAGAATCCAACTCAGAGATTATCACAAGGCAAAATAGCAGGAATTCTGGAAGTTAATACAGTAATAGCTCTAGCAGCTCAGCTAGAGGCACTTAATAAGAAATTGGATTCTATGTCAAAGCATGGGGTGCCTCAAGTTGCTAGTGTTTGTGAGATATGTGCGGGCGCACATGAGACGACTCAATGTGCCATATCTATTGAATCGGCGCAGTTTGTGAGCAATTTTCAGAGATCGCAGCAGCCAGCTCCCAACATCTATCATCCTAATTTCAGCTGGAGCAACAATCAAGGTGGTTTCCAACAGCCGTATCAGCAGTTTCAGGGTCAACAGTATGGAGCTAAGCCCTACAATCCTTCTGGTTATCAGCAGCAGTATGCTCCAAGGCAACAGTTTCCGTCACCAGGATTCCATCAACAGTTTCATGAAAGTGCTGGTCAGTCGTCTGAGGAAAAATCTGAATTGGAAGAGTTGAGATTGATATATAAAAGTCAGGCAGAATCTCTCAAGACGTTGGAGAATCAGATAGGGCAACTTGCAAGTGCCTTACTCAACAGACCGCAGGGAGTTCTTCCTAGTGACACAGAGGTAAATCCAGGAAAACAAGATGGCATGGAGCAGGTTAATGCCATAACACTCAGATCTGGAAAAGTCACGAACGATCAGAATTCAGCAATTGAGGATGAAGAAGAAATTCATGATCAAGACCCTACAGAAAAAGAAGAACATTTTGTTTTGTCAGGACCTGTGGTGGATAGTGATGAGGAGGAAGAGTGTGAGTCACTAGGCTTGGCTGATCTCTGGGATTCTAAGGTGCTGATTGATGAGGTTGTTCCATGGTCGAATCTTGAGGATAGTGCAATTGAGTCTTTTCTTGAGAAAGATGTTTTGTTCGGGTATAAGGGTAATAAAGATCTTCATGAGTTATACAAGAATTTTACTTCTGATGAGATGTTAGAAGAATTGAAGGTCATTTGTTCTTTTGATCCTAAGTCCGTTGTTAAGACTTCTGTTGGTGAACCACCCACTTTCATTCCTAATCCGTCTATTACCATTCTTGATCAGTCTTTGGTAGTTAATAATGAAAATCATCATGTTGAAGAAGCTTCCAAACTCGAGCTTAAACCACCAGATCACCTGGGGTATGCATTTTTGGGTCAGTCATCTACTTTGCCTATTATTCTTGTTGCTAACTGGTCAGGTAGTGAAGAGAACGATGTTATTGACACTTTTGAGGAGCAAAGAAGGCTGAAACTCGTCATCAAGGATGTACCCCCGGAAAAGATAATTAAATGGCCATATAGAGATACGGTGTAGAAATTTTCAAGAGAAAAAGGCATTGCCATGTCTAGCTAAAGACTTTAAATAAAGGCGCTTCCTGGGAGGCAACCCATGGATTTCCTGCTTTCAAATAAAAGAGCATTTCCCCAATGCTTCATAATTCTGGATTACTATTTTTGTGCGAAGGGTGTAGAGGTAGCTTGGCCTGTTTTTGGAGTTCATGCTGTGTACCCGCCACCAGATTCCGCACCCGAGGAGGGTGATCCTGCCAATGATTAGGTACGTTACTGTTATCCCTTGTATTACCTTCCATTTAATGCGGACATTGAATATTTTAAGTTTGGGGGTGGTTTGGGGGATAAGTAGTGTGTAGTAGTTATTTGTGTGTCATTGTGTTCATATAGATATCATATTTTGCATATTAGTAGTGTAATTCATTCATGTTTTGTTCGTATTATTTCATGTTTTGTTCATATAGGACATTTTGTTATTTTTGTTTGTTTTACCATGAGAGTCCATTTTAGTTGCATAGCATGCATATTTCATGATCCCTTATGATGAGCTAATTCTGATTGGTAGGTTGATGTCTAATTGAGTGTGGTAATGATGAATAGAGGGTTGATTTATAGCTCTTATGAAATTGACTTGCATGATTCAGAAACAAATTCTTTACACAGTCTCATCGTTTGCTTTTGGGCTAGGTTGAGGTCATGCTTGTTTGGTTGTTTTTAGATTTAATTACTTGTTTATATTTAGAATTTTTGTTATTCCCTTGATGGCGTAAGATCACTAAAGTCTAAGTTTGGGGGAAACCAGGGATTTCATGCTAGTTGTAAATAGTTGTTAATAATGGCTAGGCGTCAAATAGCTAGTAGCCAGCTCATATCTTTTTGAGTAGTCTAGGGTTGGATGAGAATTCTAATTCCAGATTGCATATATAAAAAAAATCGGAAAAAAAAGAAAAAAAAAGTCAAAAGAGAAAAAAAAATGTTATGCAAATTGTTTAAATGTTTAAATGCAAAATTAACCAGGGTGAGCTCTTTAATACTCGAGCAATTAAGTTCTAGGGGACTTTGTGCCTAGTGACCTAAGACTTTGCCGGTCTGGGATCCACTAACCTAACGCTCGCTACATGGGTATTATTGTATAAGCCTTTAGGGGTCTCATCCATTGCACTGTTAAATAAGCATATGTATTGTGTTATGTGTCGTAGTTGTTGTTTAGTAATAAAGCATGAATTCCTGTCTAACACAAATGATGATGGAGGTGTTTATAGGTTATAAAGTGTCTACTGTTCATTCTATTTATAAACCTGTGATTGTCTTGGCGAAGAATAGGTATGATTTTGATCTAGTGTTAGGAGTATATTTGATGAGCATCGTTCACACACACACACACACACACACACACACACACACGTTTCTGTTCATGTATTGTTACTTGTTAGTATACGGGGACTTAGTCGAGCTCTATTTGGATTTAGTTGCATTCTTTGAGATATTTGCTTGCTAATTGGTTTTGGTTAGTCTAAGGGGATCGTTGCATTTTCATATTAGTTTCATTCATGCATTGCATTGCATTAGGTAATATAGAGTCTGTTTATGCTTGAGGACAAGCATTGGTTTAAGTTTGGGGGTGTGATAAGTGGATTTTATATCCACTTAGAACGCTTCGTTTCGGTTTAAATTGATTAACTTAGCCTCAAGTATGTCGTGTTTTTTATTCGTTTTTAGTTAGAATGGTGCAGGGTTACTATCTTGAAGTGGGGAGATACATTTGCATATTTCATGGTGGATTCACGCTAAATAACTGAAGAACGGGAACTGGTAAAAAGAATCGAAAGAGAAAACGGAGGAGAAATGAGCAAATTGTGGAAAATTCGGATTTCCGGGAAGGTGGAGCAGTCTTCACTGTTTTGGCCATATCTGGAGTTCTACAAGTCCGATTCTGACTATCTTACAGCTCACGCGAATACAAAGAAATTTTCTACAATCTTGGACTGAAGTGATGGGCGCAGGCAGCGCTCATGGGCGCAGGCGGCGCACGGAGTCCTTGAATTTTCCTGATTTCTTTCCTGTTTCGAACTAAATTGCTATTTTAGGACTTTTCTTGCTGGAAAAGAATTCTGGGGCCTATATAAACACTACTTATCATTGTAATTCGTACCATTGCTTAGAATAACACAGAGAGACCCAAAGATAGAGATTCAGACTTGGAGAAGGATTCCTACGATCGTGACAAGCATCGGAGATCTAGATCTACTTTTCGTTTTCTTCTAAATTAGGCGATACTCTTGGATGTTTTTTGGGATTTGTTTTCTTAACTCTATTACTCTAGCATAATTATTATTCATACTTTGTTTATTATCATGGTTTCATCAGATCCCATGGTGACGAACGGTTCGATTATGAACTAATCGTTGCCATGGGATTCTAACGGATTTATTTATGGAGCTTTAGTATCTTGATGCTTTAAAGATCTGTGTGTGATGTATATTGATATCCTCGTATGGTTATGCTTATGTTAGATGCGTAGCTAACATCTAATCTGTTAATCTCTTGTGAAGCGAGAGTGGATCTTGAGATTTAGAATTTGCCATGCTAGCATAGAATAAGTTGATGTATGTGTGACATCATAATTTGTAACGTAATTTGAACTATCTTATGCTGCCCTGTGTGATCTTTATGGATAACTTGTTCTTCAACCGTTATGTTTTCAAATCTTATAGAGATATAGGGTCTAAGCATAATTGGTGTCTATTCATCTTCTATCTTTTTTGTGGATGTATGGGTAGTTTGGTATACGTATACTGAGAGGTAGCGTGTATTTCCGATCAGATATCATAACTATTGCATATAGTGATTAAAGGCGTCAGATCTAAGCAAAGTATTTAATGAAGTTAGGATCTCATGTTTTCTCTAGCATAAGTAATTCGATTTAAATTATCTTTAGTTACATAATTCTTAGTTTTGATAAATTGCTTCTTAGTTAATTTTAGATAATTGTAAACCTAAAATTTTTACTTGTCTTAGCAGTGAGTAAAAACCATACATTGTTGCATAAGTACATTAACTGAATTGAAACATAAACCAGATTTCTGTGGGAACGAACTTGACTTGTATCTATATTACTTGTGACCACGTACGCTTACGTGATTTTGTGTAACACCTGCTAGCAAGAAACCTACTACTAATGGACTTAGGTTTCTTGCTCTCAAAGAATTATGTGAGGCTTGATCCTTTATAAATACAGTAGGCACATTAGAGGGGTTGAACGTTGAGAGCTGAGAATGATCACCGCTACCTCTTTAATCTCAACCACCGATAAACACTTAAACCACCATTTTTCGATTACTTTTCCGACAAAAAACCATCATCGTAAATCTTGATCGATTTATAACCTCAAACTTTTATCACAAATTCCTCCGTTAACCCTTACCAGAGATAACTAACTTTGTACCAAAACAATCACTCCTTGATCCTTTCGTATGAATCAAGTCTAAACAAATTAAAAGTTTTGTCAATTTCGAAAACGAAAGAAGTTAATCCAACATATCACATAAGTATATTATTACCATGTACTATATGAGTATATTGGTATATATGGAACAACATAGGACATACCGGTTGAAAGATTGTAATTCGTAATTAATTAATTAAGAGGTGGAAGAACCCTAGTACTTGGGTTATGAGTTGTGAATTTTGTGGGTAAACGGTAGTAGTCGTTATAGTAGTCGACCAGTCGAGGTTTGTAAATCTATTGAATTATTATTGATTACGTTTTGTTTTCAATTTTTACTTTTTAGTTTTTAAGCTTTATTCATTTAATTTTTTTAATTCATAAAACAGTTTGGCACTGGACACCTAGACCTGCACTTAAATTCTCATAAACAATTCGAATTTAACTTGATAGTTAACGAACTCGAATTCCAACAATAAAATCTTATTGATAAGCTTGTCGAGTTAGGCTCGAGTCTTATAGTAAAAATTTGAACTCGGACTCGTTGAAAGATTTTTTTTTTTTTTGGCTCGATACATTTGTAACCCCACCTACGCATGATTGTAGTATGAAAATTGTGATGGCAGTGATGGGTCCAGAATGGGGAAGTCAAGTCGAATCACCCATCAACCAGCACGCGTCCCTGGTGTCCGAAAACTACACTCAGCTCCAGCCTGGACAAGTACAATAATGCAAAATAGTTTCTTTCTTATCCACAATAACTAGGGCCGAAGAATATTGGTAGGGTCGAAAGGATTAAATCACCCAACCCATATTTTACGGTTTTGGAATTTTGTAATTTGTTACCATAATCGTTACCGTTAGTAATAAATAAAACCGTTCAAATTATAACGGTTTGGTTTGGTCGGGTTGGGTTTTAAACTACTTAAAAAATTTTAAACTTGCAAAAAATTAATCGACACAAATGTAGAATGAATCAATGGACTGATATCACAAAATATCATAAAAAACTGGTAATTAAGTTACAAAGTTTTACGAACCAGCAAAATAAATTACAAAGTCTCATAAAATATAATCACACATCACCGTTCAAAGTCTTACATAATTAAAAATTGAATATGATATGCACAAGCCTTCAACCTATCGAATCTTTCAACACGCAATGACCTGAAACATTAACAAAAAAATATAAAACAAATACACTTGGCATGAAATTAAGTTGCACCAATAGTTACACTCGATAGTAAACTAGCAAATCAGTAGACCACATGCTGTAAGTACATCTTTTTCTTTTATATAATTATATATTAATTTAAATTATATTTCTTAAATAATAATAAAAATTAATTAATATATATTATTATATATTCGGATGGAACGGGTTATATTGGTCGGTTTGATAAGGCAAACCGAACCCAACCATTATTTTTCGGTTTTTAAAAATCGAAACCGTTATCAACCCAACCTAAACCGTTACGAAACCGTAAATTCTGGTTTGGGCGGTTTGGGAGGGTTTAGAAAATTTTGCTCACCCATAACAATACCATCAAATTACTACATGTTTCTAGAATTCTTAAATACAATTTTCTTAAATAAAAATTAAAAAATTGTTACTAATTTTTTTAATAACAAAAAATAATTTAACTTATGATGAATTGTTTAATTACCTGTCATTTACCCTCTAAACGCTGCTCTGTGTCTGTGCGTGTACAAATTGTGTAATGTGTGTGTATACATGGCCTTGTGAGCTGTGACAGTGAATGTGTAGTCAAGGGAAAGAACATTCAGTAGACGGTCAAACAAAAATAAAAGTGCAAAATCCAAACTGGTAGGCGTGTTGTCATTTGTCAATGTGTCCTGATACATACAGTGATACAGCCTACATTTATGCAGTTGAATGAACCATATGGATACTACCTGCATGCAAATAATGTTCTACGACTTCTACGAATCTACGCCCTCCCCAGCAACAAGACAAGCCTTGTAAGTTGTAACCGATAATGAGCCTTTTTGGCCTAGCTTTTTTTAAGGGCATCTCCAATAGAGGTTGTCATAATAGTTGCCAATTTATACCACATCATTACATATATTACTTTTTTATTTTTTCTCTCCACCATCTCAGGCAACTTTTGTTATAAATCTACTCCAATAGTTAGCAACTTTAAAAGTTGCCAATGTGGTTCCATACACAAATTTTATATTATCTTATAAAAACATTTAAAATATGGGAGATATAAAAAAGGGTAGAGTTAAATACATTTTTGGGGAGTTGTATGTGTTTTAACTAAATGGGGAAGTTGCCAACTTTTGGCAACTTTGGTTGGCAACTTGTTGGCAACATTGATACTCCAATAGGTGGGCAACCAAGAGTGTCATGCCACATAGGACTTGTCAACCTCTTGGCAACCCCTATTGGAGATGCTCTAAGTTCTTATGAACTTATTTTCGGGTAAAATTTCATATTTTGATAATTTTCTTTTATACAAATATTTAATATATGTTTGAGATTCTATAAGTTGTAAAAAAAATTAACTTTTTTCAAAAAAAGTTAGTAATTTCTAATTGGGTTTGTCTAGTGTGTGCCCAAGGGCACATGCTAAGAATCCGTGCTTGATGAGTTGTCAAATTTTGATTGGTGGATATTTATGTGAATGCAGGGGGGCCCATCATTATTAATGAAATCTCCATCAATCAAAATTTGACAACTAGGCTAGCACGGATTCTTAGCATGTGCCCTTAGGCACACACTAGAAAAATCGTTTCTAATTTTGTCTTAAAATAAATTGACTTATTCTGCAAAATAATTGTCGCAAACACCCAGTGACAAATGCAGCAGGGTCAGGTGGGGGCCAAGGACCCCACTTGATTTTTTTTTTTAATCTAATGCATAGTATATAACAGTGTAGGTGTCCGATATGGGTCACATGGAAACAGAGCTGGGGCCAACATATCCAAAAATGAAACATCAACCAACCATTAATACAAGAACCGACTCCCATACGTTGTAGTTATATTTGAAATTTTTTCATTTTTTGACGAAAAATTAGAATTGAATAACTAAAAAAAATTCCTTAAGGGTCCCAAATTTTTATCAAACCATGTATATTATAACATGTTTGAAATACTAAAAAATAAGATTATACATATAATAAAATTAACTTTTGGTAGTGAAATAAAGGTTCTATTATCAATTTTTTTTTTAATATCATCAAGAATATTACTCCCTCCGTCCCAATGGATTCTTTACAGTTACTATTTTTGGACGTCCCACCCATTTCTTTACATACCAAAAATATTAACTTTTAACAATAAAATACATTATTACATCTATTACTTCACTCTACTTTTTCAACACTTTACACTATTACACCCACTACTTCACTACTTTACTCTACTTTTTCAACACTTTACCCTATTACATCCACTACTTTACTTATTTTAACAATAAAATCACTATTAAACCCACTACAACACTATTACACCCACTATTTAAATTATATTCCTTGGTCTCCGTGTCCCAGCCGTCTGTAAAGAACCCGCTGGGACGGAGGGAGTACTTCAATTTCATGTACATGAAAATTTTTTGGACCTCTTAACACGAACTCTGGATCCGCCACTGCAAACACCCCCAATGTTCTACTACTACATTTTTCCTGACTTTTACTTACTTTTTCTATATTGTTTAAATTTGTTACAAATATTACAAAGATTTATTGTTATACATAATCTAAGTTCAAATCCTCCAACAAGTAATCTATAAATTAGTTACAATAATTTTAAAAACTCACGTCTATATGGTATCGTTATCAGGTTTAATAAAAGTTAAACACAAACAAATTAATTAAAAACTAAATTTAAAGCCACAATTATGATTTAAATCTTGATCATGAGTGCACGTCTTTCACTCTGTCATATCATTATGAATATTTATCAAAATTATTATTATTATTTTTTTTGTAATTTTATCATCTTTTCAAAATATTTACAAAAGTAATTTCAAAAATATCATCTTATTTGCAAAAATACAGTTTGCAACTAGATACAAAGTTGCATATGTGGTTGCTAACACTTGCATTTGGTTGTATAAGGCTGTATTTTTACAATAAGATGGTATTTTTACACTTTTGTTTAAAAAAACAAAAAAAATTGCAAAAAAAATTTGGACTTGGATATTTATGAAAAAAAACCCCACAATTTATATTTCTTCCATTTTTAATTTGCTATTCTTTACCTTTTGATATATTCAGATAATGTGTGAGGTAATTTTTGAAATTAAATTTAATTGATCAGTATTACGCAAAAATATTCCATCACCATATTTTAATGAGATCAATGAATATATATCTACTTTTCAACCACACTTATAATTGTAGAAATGAAGGATAAGGGCAGCCAATATTGTGAAGGGAAAAGGATAAGTGTAACAATGAATTAAATTACCTCCTTTTTTTATATTTAATATTTGACTTTTCTATACACATTTTAAAGTATTTTGACCTTATGATTAAAATGATTATTTTTGAATAAATATATATATATAATATATATTAAAATTCACAAAGCAAAATTTTAAAATTTATTTTAACCATGCGATCAAAACACTTTAAATTACGTGCAGAAAAATTAAAGGACAAATATGAAAAGTCAGAGGGAACATTTTATTTATTTAAAGAAGTAAAATTTCTTTTATTATATTCAATAATTCAATTTATTATGTCAATTATTCATTTAGCCACGTTCTACTATAGTTCCGCATCAATAAATAAAACCAAATGATTTCACATCTCGACTCAGACAACAGTCAGCATCAATAATTTGACTAGTTACATAATCGGTATTTAGCCAATTAACCCATGTTAAATTACAGTTGTATCTTTACAAGTTATAAAATTATATGAAATGTTATTCTTTTATTTAAATGAAAATAAATAAATTTATTTTCGTGGTGAATCGAACCTAGAACCTCCTCTACACAAGTTATCCTACTAACCATTGTGCTACATGGACTTTATTGTTTTGAGTTAAAAAACCTTTTACATAAACACGACCTCTCCATTATCTTATTTTTATTATTATTATAATTTTTGAGTATAAATAGAGGTGATTCGCATTATTTTAAAAATATTATATTTTAGGTTTCACAATATGGTACACATAGGGGCATTTTGAGCCAATAAACTCCCTGTAAAATTACGAGTTTGCCCTTATATATTACAAAATTACATTGATTTGCCACTCCCTTAATTGAAGAGAAAATATAAGTTATTTTTTGTTTGTGGGGAATTGAACCCACAACCTCCTCCATATATTTCTTCCACCAAACCATTATGCTACATTTTTTGGTATGGAGTTAAAACTCTTTTTACATAAGTTCGATCTCTATAATATCCTGTTTTTACAATTAGTTTAATTTATGAGTAAAAATAGTAATGACAAATATTAGTTTCAAAATTTGAAATTTTACTTTTTAAAATATGGTACGTAATTATATACACTAATTTTAAAATTTAATTCCACGCTCTTATTTTAAATGAGTTGGTTTATTTTTGTTGTGAATTGAATCATTAACCTCGTCCAAACAATTCATCATTCCGATCTTTGTACTACATATATTTTTGGTTTTTAGTTTTATTTTTTTTACATAAATTTGACCTCTTATTTATTCTATTTTTAGTGCTACTTTAATTTTTGAGCAAAAGATAATGGTAATTCACATTACTTTTAAAATATTGTATTTTAGTTTACAAAACATAGTACGTGATTATATATACAAGTAATTTAAAATTTTGATAATAATATCACGCAATGTAAATTGATTTATTTTCAATTAATTAAACATTTCTTACATATAATATTAACTATAATATATTTTATATTTTTACATAACAATATATAATTAAAAGATGAGATCCCTAAAAATGTCATATAGCACAAAAGTTAAAAAAAATGAATCTTGTAGATAAGTTGAGAAAGATACTCTTCCTTGAAAAAAATATCATATAACATGTAATAATACAAAATATAGGAATTAGTTCATATCATATGTACATCGATTAAAAGTCATATATTACACATAAAGAAATTTTGGTTGGAAAGAATATTAAAAAATTCAAAATAAATTATAAAAAGGATTAAAAATACAGTCAAGTTAACAAATATCTTAGAAAATAGTATATTGCATAGCATGCACATACACAAAATATATGATCGATCAATCACATTATATACTATGAGGTAGTTAAAATTATTTGCCTAAAAAGATAAAATTTTAAATTATGCAATTAGTTTTTTATATACTGATTGGACAACATCTTTATTGTGAAACATTACGTGGGTAAATAACAGGTTTCTTGAGTTGTCAAAATTATAATTGGAATATGAATAAATATGTCATTCGTGTACGACTCATTTATTTTATGATTGTATTCTTAAATATACCTTGAAAGAAAAAGATATCAAAAGAACTTTATTTCTTCCTCTTATGTATTGACTAGATTTTTTACGAAAGAATGGCAAAAAAATGAGGATAATATATTAAAAAATATAATTTCAAATATTGATTTATAGTGTTGAAAAACACTAAAGAGAAATAAACAGAAAACCCCTTTATTATTTAAATTTTATTTTCTCTTACCCAAATTTATTATAATAAAAAATTATTAGATATTTTCTACTTATGACATAAATTTGTACAAATTGGTGTAAATGTGTTATACAATATCCAACACATTTATATGCCACGAAATATTTTATTTTGAGTGCTTATCTGAATAATTAAATCAAATTTTCTGTAAAATAAAATTGGGACATTATAACAAACATGTTTTAACGGAAACTATACAATCATGTCAATATATATTCTTTAAATCGTAAAAATAAATAAGTTTACATCAACTTCTAGAAGATGACCTTGCCTCGCACGGGTTATTACGCTAGTAAAATATTAATAATCATACTGCTAGTTCGTTAAATACCATCAAATGACATACCATAATTTTTTTATTTTTTTTTTACAAAGACATACCATAAATTCATAATCTTTGATTGTCCCACATTTTCACTTAACCAAAACAATTTTATTTATTCTCCACATTTATATTTCACATAAAATATTAATAATCATGCTACTAGTTATAACATACCATCAAATTAGGGGTGTATATATAATATGTTCAATCACATTAATCGCTATTTTGCAGATAATCATGAAATATGGGTTGATTGTGGATGTAAATTTTGATAATTGATTATTTTGTGATTTGATTGCGATTTTATATATTCAAAACTCGCAAAATCCTAATTGCAATATACATATAAAAATTTAAATTTTTATATAATACATAATAAATAAATAAAACTTAATAAATTTGACACACACACACAGATATATATATATATATATATATATATATATATATATATATATATATGTGTGTGTGTGTGTGTAATTATATATATATATTGTATAATATTATAAGATTGACATTGTCCCATTTGTTGCATGTTATTAAATTCTAGTAGAAAAAATTTACTCTCCCGTTCTTTTCATTTCTTTATAAATGAGTTGGGCACGGAGGTTAAGAACATGAAGGTTAAGAAAAAGTGTAAAGTAGTGGAGAAAAGTAAGAAAAATGGTGGGGCAAATCAATATTTTATGTAATAAAGTGACTTTAGTAGTAGTAGGTGTAGTTACTTTTTATATTATAAAATTTTATTATTTTTAATAAGTTTTGGAATGTAAAAAATTGAGAGACATTCCAAAAAGGAAAGTGTAAAGAAACGAGCGGGATGGAGGGAGTATTAATTTATGTACTTCTAGTACCCTGTTTCAATATTTAACATTCTACACTACTTGTGAACTATTGAAAGTGGACAAAATTTTGATTAAGCATCTTCTTGTTATGTTTGAATTTGAGTATTACTTATTCTTAATTTATGAATCTTTAATTTTATCTTAAAATTGATAATTTGGATATAATATGTGTAACAATTTTTAATAATTTAAATTTATTACTATTAAGTTATTTTGATATTTGTAATAGATGATTGAATTACAAACCAAACAACAACAACAACACCTTCATAATTGGTGTTATGTCCAAATCGTGGCATAAGCCCTAAGCAGGCCTAATGGGCTTGAATAGAGGTCCACAACTCATAATGGGCCTAGAGATGAAGATTGGGTCACTAAAACCCACCACCAGGAGTCAGTCCAATATACTATCAAGCACAATGTGGAAGTTTGCGACCCCAAGCTGCGGGTCGAGTTCGCCAGCAAAGTCCCTAGTATGGGATAGCATCTATCATGCACATCTCTCTACAAGGTCCAGCGTGGCCTAGAGGTCCAGCGAGGCCTAGAATACTCTCTCTGCAAGGTCCAGCGTGGCCTAGAGGTCCAGCGAGGCCTAGAATACAGTCTACAAGGTCCAGCGAGGCCTAGAGGTCCAGCGAGGCCTAGAGCATATTTATTGTGAAGGCTTACGGCCAGGCCCAGCGAGGTCGCGTGAGTATAATTATCTCCGTAGAGTGTGGACCACCTCGCATGACTAGCCCAGCGAGGCCGCATGCGAGGCCATGCAGCTTCTCCATTCGCCTCGTCAGCGAGGCCAGTTGATTTAAGCATCATGCTAGCCATAGGCAACCTTTAATGGGCCATGGGTCATGAGCAGAATAAATGGGTAAAATATATCAACCCAAGAAGACGTCTAGTGGATTTGGGCCAAGTTGAGCCCATAGAAACCCTAGCCCATCTAGGTAACTTCTTCTCCAAGAACTACGTATGGCTTGATCCCTATAAATAGGGTACGTAGGCACCTTGTTACAGATGATTGACAGCTCACCCCTGGAATATCAACAAACAAGATCAGCCACAATAATCACCAATCTCCTTCCGTGTTCTTAGCAAAATATCCATATTTTTCTCCGTGATTCCAGCAACCTCCAAAATATTGTTATACAATATTCTCCCTATAACATTTGGCGCTAGAAGGAGGGCAAGTCATCATATTGGGAGAAGGATGACTAAATCGAACAAGAAGAACGGAGGGAACAACAACGGGGAGACCCCGGGTCTCACAAGACACCCAGGAGCGAGGCGAAGATAGGGGCCGAGGTTTGGAATGACCCCCATCTCTTCGTAGAGAGCGTGAGTGGTCTTATCGTCGCGAAGACAAACCCCCCTCTCTTCGTAGAGAGCGCGAGCGATCCCATTATAACGATGAACGACCCCCCTCTCCACGTCGAGATTGTGAGCGGTCCCATAAGTACGAACCCGAACCCCGGTATCATAAAAAAGGAAGATCGCAAGGAGGATCAAAATGAGTCAAGCGCTCCCAAAAAGACTCAATCCCATCATGGTAGCACTGGAGAGGGACAGGAAAAAAAGGTTGAGGATAAGAAGATCAAGATTGGGAACTTTAACCTCAAGGAGCTGAAGAAGGCCTTTAATAAGATACTACTAAGACAAAGGAGGGATCTCAGCGTGAGGCTGCCTCATCTGAGGGGAGGTCAGTAAGTGTCTTTGATCTCATTGGAAAGAATTTAATTGAGAATGATCTCCACTTAAAGCTCGAGAAGCTCACTGTTATTAAGAAGGATTAACGACCCCATGGTAGAGGCTAAGGCAAGGGTCAAGGTTCTAAGAGACCCCCTTCTCCTCGTCGAGATAGTGAGCGGTCCCATTGTCGTCACGACAGACCCCCTTCTCCTCGTCGAGATTGTGAGCGGTCCCATTGTCGTCACGACGGACCCCCATCTCCTCATCGAGATCGTGAGACCCCCTAATGATGTAGCTAACGAGGCTCCCTCTTATGTGACCACTGAGTCCCCTATATGATGTGGCTATCGAGATCAAATAGATGCCTCTTTGTGAGATTCCCCGTCGTGGGATGCCTCTACATGAGATGATTCTTGGTGGAATGCCTCTACATCGAGGAGAGGGGGGACGCCCCCGATCCTTGGCGGCAATGAGGAGGTCCTCAACTACTTCAGTACACCAGGAAGATCATCTATCAAACAAGCCCCCTGCTTGGTATGGACTTCACTAATATCAGCGTACATTGCCCCAATTTGAAGGAGAACTCATAGTGGGGTCACATTAAATTCTCTTCATTACAAATGGTGTCAACTCCAAATAATACAAGAAGGTTGCTGAAACATATTGATTCCTCATCACATCTACAATTATAATAAGGACTCGGGGGGTAGTGGCATTACATAAACACCACTCCTAGCAGGACATTTGAAAATTTGCAAGACAAGGCCAGCACCTAGCGTTGCGAGGCCGGAACCTAGCGTTGCAAGGCCGGCACCTAGCGTTGCGAGGCCGTACCTAGCGGTGCGAGGCCGTACCTAGCGATGCGAGGCTGCAAACTCGACACCTTGCGATGCGAGGCCTCTCGGCCCCATAGGCGCAATCGGGATCATTTGAAGACCCCATCAGCTATTGTAAAACACTTGGGAAAAATTTAACATATATGAAGAAGCGTTATGGAGGAATTTGTACATGCTAAAATCATGCAACATGAGTCCCTTATGCAAGCAGATATGAGGCCTATGGTACTTTTCAATATTATAAACATTAAATAAAGGAGCATCAATAAAGCAAGCCAATCCAGGCTCAAGGAGTATCCAAATAAACAAAAGAAATTAAGTCTACAAGAGCGAGGCAAATAAAGGGAGTTCCCGCATCTCCACTGAGTCTAGCAGATAAAGTTTAAAAGCAATAAAAAGGAAGTCATGGGGATCCATTTGCCGCTTCCTCATTCATCTCCATCTTGAGGTTATCAGCAAACTTCCCTGTCTTTTCGCCCAACCGGTACCAATCAAAGTCGTCAACATTTTCAAGGAATTTTTTCATGAAGTCAACAGATCCTTGGGTCTCAGCCTCCTCAATGATAGTGGGGAGAGCATCAGCAGCATCTTTAGCTTCCTTCTCTAGCTCAGCGACGCGGCCTGTAAGCTCCTTGATCTGGGAGTCTGACTACTCCTTCTCGACAGCATGATCCAGCTTAAGCTTTTTTTTAGCTGACTTCTCCTCATGAAGCTCTCTCTTAAGCTTCTCAGTCATGCCTTCAAATTCTTTCCTCCACATCTCATTTGCACCCTCTACATCAGCCTGAGCCTGTGTAAGTGTGGATTTGAGAGTAGCTATCTCTTTACTCATCTTACTGTTGGAAGAAGCCAAGACTCGAACCTCCTTGTGGTGACTCAATTGATGAAAGAAAAACTCAGCTATAGTTTTTGTCTTGGAAGCATTGGACTCCTCCAGAGATTGTTTGGACCAAGCATACATGTCAACTTCAGAAACATGGGCATGTGCCAAATCTCCATAAGTCTGGCGGACCAGTCCAAGAGGAGGATGAATGGACGAGAGACTCTTGTCGTCCTTGTTCTTCTCCAGTGGTGGTTCTTCATGAAGATTCGTTACCTCAGTTGGATTTTTCCTACTGGGAGATAGGGAGGAAGATGATTGTCGAAGAGGCTTTGTGAGAGTTTTCTGCTTTGGAGGAGGCATGACAACATCAGACTTGGTAGCTGAACCCCTAACAAGGGAGGAAAGGTGAGTCAGATCGCCAGAAGGGTTAAGAGAGGTACTCGCAGCTTTGTCCTTCTTCATGAAAGGGATCCCGAGACATTTCTTGGAATCCATGCCTGTAAATATACAAAAGAAAATACATCAATACAAGGCAAATGAGTAAGCCAGGCATGCAACAACAAATTGGTTCAATGCAAGTAGTATGTGATGCAGCAAGTCAGTATGAGCTACAATGCAATGCATATGGATTAGAGGTCATGGCCTCATATTACATTTATTAACGACATTTATGTCATCTAGTCCCTTGGGAGGATTAACAATATTCTTTTTCGGGGTCGTTCTCGCCCTTTGCCTTAGAACCCACACCGAATTAAATTCTTTTTGGTAAGCAGGAGCTGAAGGTCTCTCTTCTTGACAGGAAGTTTAAGTATGTTGTATGCTCTCTGCTTGTGTTCGCCTTCAAGCGTGGGACGTCGTGGTGCATCTGTAATGAAGCAAATAAATGTAAATATGGTTGGTGCCACAACCTGCGATACTAATGAACTTCGTAAGAAGAAAGGGTGCTAAGTAAGAGAAACTTACCTTTGTTAATGTTAAAGGCGGTCGGTATGCGCGGCACATCATAAATATAGAAGTATGGACTTTTCCAGTCTCCAGGACCTCTTGAGCCACCAAGAATCAAGCTCTTGCCATAGAAATCTGGCCAGACAGAGAAGTAAACATAGCCGAAGCGTCAGTAGTTGAATTGCTCATTACAGTCTCCACAATTCTTTTTAGTGACAAAGTAGTTGAATTGCTCATCAGTCAGTCTGGGGTATCCCTCGTTGTTATATATGATGTAGAGACCAATCATAAGTTTGTACCCATTTGGATTGATCTGGATGAGAGCAACCTTAAAATACTCGCACACCTCATGAATGAATGGATGAAGAGGTGAAGAAACTCCAAGTTCAAGGAGTGTAGTAGTTAAAACCATGCGGGGTGGCCTGCCACCATTCTCTTTATGACCGAAGCGGTAACATCGCATATGCTCTTGAGGAAGGATAATGCGACCTTCTACTTGATACTTTTCGATGGCCTCTACTAAGGTATCCTGATTGAGGCTGGTTGGAAGATCTCTGCAGCAGAGGATGTGCCCTACCCTCTTCTTTCCCTGGGGGTACATAGTACCTTCAAGCATTGGTTGACTAGGAGGGACATAAGCTTCATCATCAGAGAGCTCAGGAACATAGTCATAATTACAAAGATTAACTGTACGGGTGAAATCCTCCAACTCTTTTGTGGTAAGGGACTCCTCTTCATCTGTCTCCTCCTCGAGGTTTTCTTCAGTGATCTTGGTCTGAAGAGGGACCACTTCAGTTGTGACATGAGCATGGACGATGCCTTTTTGTGAACAAGAGCTTGAATCACTAGGTACCTCAGCTTGCACCTCTTCATATGGTGATGAGGAGGCCAAGGAAGGATGAGCATTCTTTTAAGCATGAGCCCTCTGGAGCTGCTCTGGAGCCTTTTCTTTACTTAGAGGCCGCCTCTCTGATAAGGGAACGCGGGAGGAGCTGAAATTAGGGAGAGTCATCTTCTTCAGTCTCCAAACGTATGAACGAGTCTCTCTATTAAAGATTTCGTTAGGACCTACAATGATTTTAGTCCTTTTGTGCTGCATATGAGTCTATTTGTTTTCACTTCTCTTCAAAAACAAGATTGATACATGGGGGTGGACGATTCAATTAAGCAAAAAGCATGAATGTATGTGTGAAACATGTATGTGATAATTATGCAAGCATGGAGAGCATATGGCATGGGCAATCATGGCAATCATACAAGCAACGAGGAGAACCAAAAGCAATTTAAAGGATTGGAGAATCAAACCTTGTTTGGAAGATGTAAATCTGGATGAACGCGAAGAACTTGGATGCGTGTGCACTAAATAACTCGCTTAAACAAAGCACCGTAGATCTTAGATCAAGCTTGGTGTTAAGTTACTTGTGTTCTTTAAGAGAGGTGAATAATGAACCCATGAAGGGGTATTTATAGGCGAGGTATGAGGAGGCCCAAAATGTGACACCCCCAAATCTGAGGTCAAAGATTCAGGTCATCACATCACCATCCAACCATATCATACCTGTATTAACTGTACAACTCAACAATACATCCATTCAGACCTCAATCTTAAGCACAAACAAGTTAGAGCCTCAGAAACGATAATCAAAAGTGCCACTAAATATTACAATTCATTTGTACAAATCAGAGTCTTACACAATTCCACTTATACAACTACACTTGAAGGCAAGTCTTACTATTACAGTTGAAAACCTATCAGACTTACTCTGTCGTATCTATCAGGAACTAAATCATCTCCGGGGTGAATCTTCTACTCCTCTTCTGCTGTCGCGGAGTTAACCGACCAAATTCTTCTCTTTCTGAAAAGTTTTTATAAAGCAAGAATGAGCTACATAATGCTCAGCAAGTTCACCATTTGTAAAATAATAATGGGGGTTTATTTCGAAAACATTCCCAACTATATGGGTATATATCTCAGATTTCAAAACATAATTGGACACGGTATATGTCCGAGTTTGAATAAAACATCTATACTCACTAAGGAGCTTTAAGAATAACATATGAACCCTTTATAAGGTTCCCATTTCAACATATCTCAAGTTTGAAAATATATATACATATGAGTATATCATTTTCGGCAAAACGCTCTACGATTAACATACTGTACAGGGAATACATCGTTGCAAACCTCTTTCCTTCCATTAGCTTAGAAGGTTTCTCATTCAAAAATATTTCATTCTTTGAAACAATTGCAAGAGTGCACTAAAACATGCCAATCTTTATAGAAAATCTTGCAGTTCTAAATACTGCACGATGTTAATATTTTCTCATCAAAACCACACTACCGGCAACTTGGCACTTAGGCCCAAGAAGCAGTGTTTGAGTATTTTTCCAAAGTGGAGGATGGGACTTAAAAAAAACACAAAACCTGACAGGGATTGACGATGATCAGTCGCCACATCCAAGTCCAATCATCCGCGGGTCTTCTCTACCGGTAGAAGGATAGAAACTACATCCGTAACTATCCCTCGGGTGAAAACTACATCCGTAATCACCCTTGATGAAAACTACATCCGTAATCATCCTTCGGCAACACTTGGGCCGGAATAATAAATGATGGACCGCCTGGCTCACGGCCGCTTACACATCCCGGGAATCGTTCGTCAACGGTTCCCACACCTGCCAGAGTCCCTTTTCTTTTCTTTTAAAACTTGATTTTGATTGAAAACAGAGTAATTAAGGTTCGACATCAGTCGACCGATGATTCTTGAAATCATACAAGAAGCAGAATCTGACCGGGGGTTTTCGAAAACGTTTTGAGTTCGAAAGAGTTCGAGTTTGAAAGTATTAAAAGTATCTTGGATTAACTTTGCCTTTAAATAATGAACAATGATTAATAAATAGTATTTTTTAAGATTTAATATTAATAATTAATAAAATAATTATTCGATAAAATAAACTTTTAATCCAAGATAGGGTTTCGAGTATTTACGAAGATATAACAATAGTTATTTGAGTATACGATATCACCCGAATGACCCTTCGGGTTTTCGCAATCTAGATACGATATAATAATATACCGCTCCCCGGTCAATAGTATATACGGACCGCTACGACCTCTATTGCTAGAGTCGTTGTCCGAAGAAAACATTTCAATCTAAGTTCAAAGGGTAAAAGCATACATGTACTTGTTCAATCTCAATTGCATCAATACTTCGATAAACATAGCATTTGATATAATTTGAAAACTACAAACACAACAGTAAAAGTCCTTGTATATGGATAAGTTTTGAAAAGTAAACTTGCCTTGGTTTGGTTGGGGTGGTCGAGCGTGCGGATTCGAACGATCTATACATAAGCAATAATCGTTCGTTAGTACCTTAACAATATCTCTTTAATTACGGGGTTTTAGGGGGGTACGAAATTAACTTAACGACTTCGTCTTATGACACTCTAGCCCCACTATAGGTTCATGTCGTCACTCGGTTACGCTCGTCACTTACTCGACTCAATTTAGTTACCACGTTCGAACCATAACCACTAACCCTAGAATAATGTTCCACTAATCGACTTTTTTTCCATTGCGCGAATTTTACTCTAGCATTTTTATAAAATCCAAAAATTCATATTTTAATCCAATTCCTTTTGGGTGGTCTTCACCACTGCATTACTTACATTCTCAAATTTTTCCATGATCCCAAACATATTTTAAGGTGTTTAAACAAGGTTCACAAGGGGGTTACTTAATGCAGTTCATAGTCCAGAAACAAAATTCACTTCTCCGGCCATAACTAAAAATCCACACATCACCTAGCTATGAATCTTACATATCCAGAAACTACATTCAATTATCTTTCGAACAATATAAGGTAGGACATCAGGGGACATCATTTGGGTGTTCAAAATCGTGCTACAACACAGATCAAAGTTCCTGGATAAACTCAGCAAGCTCAATTCACTTAGATCAACCATTATTCATGCTTCCATAACATAAACACCACTTAAAACACTTAGATCATGACTCATAACACTCATGGAGATATATATATTAACCATAATCATAAAAATCACAATCTCAACATCAAACTCAAGATCCATGCTATCCATCACATATACATTCAAGATAAGCCTTAAAATACATGGATCTACTACCATATTATATGAACAACACTTATCCAAGGGTGGTTTGAGATTTCATACCTTCTTGAGCTCCTAGAGACCTGGTATAAACTTTACACAACTTAGAAACACCTTAGATGGCCTCCTACAACACTCACAAGGCAAGATCTAAAAGATAAAAACTTAAGTTAACACTTTTCTAACTTTCAACAATTCATAACTCAAAAACTAATGGATGGAAGGCTTTGAAATTGATACCATACCTCTAATATGATCCAAGGAAGCCTTAGGAATCTTGTTCAAGGTTGTGGATGAAGAAATGGTGGAGAGAAAACCTCTCCCTCTCTCCTAGAGCAGTTCGGCCGAGAGCTATGTTAAGGGGGGGGAGTGTTTTTCTTGTTTTGCTTTGTTTGAAATGATAAAAGGAAGGCTAGCATGCTTGTATTATTGTGGTTAAAAAGGAGTAGTCACATGTGCCAAGCCATAGCCTAGGTTCCCTCCATGCCCTAGTGTCCCCTAGTACATCATCCACCATGCTAGTCACTATTCACATTTGCTTTTATGTCTCCTAGTTCCTTTTTCTAACCATCTAGTTACATGGCACTTGCATGTAATTTCTTTCCTTGTAATATTATTCTCCCACCAATGCTTGTTATTTAATCCTTACTTCGTATCGTAACTTAATTATTCTCTCGTAATAATATTTCGTCGCGTAGAGATTTCCCCTATAATTCCTTAAGTACTTATTGTGTAAATTCCTCGAATGTCCAAAATTCCTCGTCATAATTCTTAATAAATCCTTTAATATTCTAACCATTCTCAAATTCCAAGTTTTATAAATATTACTAACAACAGGACTCTTGCTTTCACAATCTCTCTGTATATCTTACATCATAATTGCAACAACGCAGTTTCTCAGATAATCAATTCTATAAATCAACAGGGATGACTAGAAAGGTTCCATAATAATAATGTCACAAGATATTAAATAAAAGGAAATATTACCAAAAATTAGGGTTCTTACAGCCTCCCCTCCTTAAAAGGATTCCGTCCCGGAATCAGGTTGAAAACAGTTGGGGGTGCTTTTCACGCATTGCGCTCTCTAGTTCCCATGTTGATTCTTCGACATTCTGATTCCTCCACAAGACTCTCACTAGTTTGACAACCTTGTTCCTCAGCACCTGTTCCTTTCGATCCATGATTTCTACGGGTTGCTCTACATATGTCAAGTCTGGTTGCAGATCCACTTGATCATGTTCTATCACATGTCGGAAGTCGGTATGGTACGGTCGTAGCATGGACACATGGAACACGTTATGTACTTGCTGTAAGCTCGGGGGTAAAGCCAATTCATAGGCTAACTTCCCAACTCGTTTCAAGATCTCAAAAGGTCCAATAAATCTCGGGCTTAGTTTTCCCTTCTTACCAAATCTCATCAATCCCTTCCACGGCGATACCTTCAACATCACAAACTCTCCTACCTCATATTCTTTGTCCTTGCGGGTCTGGTCCGCATACTTCTTCTGTCTGTCTTGGGCCGCTACCAGCCGTCCTCTTATGAGCTCGATAGTTTCTCTTGTCTGCTGGACCAGTTCAGGCCCTAAAATCTTCCGCTCTCCAACTTCTTCCCAACACAAAGGAGACCGACATCTTCGTCCGTATAAAGCTTCATATGGGGGCATGCCTATACTCGCATGGTAGCTGTTGTTGTAGGAAAATTCGATCAACGGCAAGTGGTCATCCCAACTTCCCTTAAAATCAATGGCACATACCCTCAACATGTCCTCGATGGTTTGGATGGTTCTCTCACTCTGTCCGTCTGTTTGGGGATGGTATGCAGTACTCATGTTTAACTTGGTCCCCACACAATCCTGAAAACCCCTCCAGAACCTGGAGTTGAACCTTGGGTCTCTTTCAGATACAATGCTCACAGGTGCCCATGCCTTACCACGATCTCCTTAGATATCTCATAAAATTTGACCATTCGAAATAATGGGTTTCGTGAAAACTAATGACTTTTACATACACTCGTCTGTACCGTAAAGACGTAATATCGATTCGAAATCTTCGTTTGATAATTCGTACATATCATGGTTGCAAAAATTTCTCATCCACCCATAGAATTACTATTCATCCAGGTTTCGAATATTCCCGAAAGTTAGGGTTAATGCAGCCTCCTCTCCTTAAAAGGATTCTATCTTAAGAACCTAAGGATAATAGTCGTGGATACAATTCCAACCTTACCTTTTCCAATTCTCAGGTTGACACTTCAACCCTATTGTTCTCTCCCTTCGTCTCACCAACGCCTTAATGTTTTTCCTCAACGCATACTCTCCTCGACCTGTATTCCTTATCGGTTGTTCTATGATTGAAAATTTCTATCCCACTACATACACGTTCCTCTTCTACCTTGTTCATAGTATCCGTGTTGAGTTCCTGTATCGTTGGCCCGTGAATACTTTGTTGTCGTGTTTTGTAATCCGAGACAACGTCAATACGCACGGTATTCCTCATATTCCTTCGCTTGATTAGCAGGCATGTGTTGCCTCCCGTTAGCCGTTACCACTTGCTATGGATACTGTATAGTCTTCGGTATACGTCGAACCAGTTCAGCTACTATGTCCCTCGTTCATTGACTTCTTCGTAACGCAAGAGAAGCGAAACTTCTTCTTTCGCAGTACGCTCTACAGGAGACGTCCTTACGTTCGCATGGTGATGATCGTGATAACAACATTCATTTCATGGATAAGTTTTTATTCTCGACTGCCCCATGAAACCTAAGGCACGACACTAAATATGAATTCGATCGTCTGGACAATTCTTCTTCCCTGTCCGTCAGCCACAGATCAATTTAGTACATACGCTCAATCTCTTTATTAAATATACTTGAAAGCACCTTCAATATTCGAAGTTTAACCGTAAGTCTTTATCTGACGTAATCGCTGCAGAAGGTTTATATTGCACCACCATCTCTTCCGTATATAAATCGATAATCTTCTAAAGGGAAGGTCTCTCGTTGTTAAATCGCTTGGTCCAACAATTATGAATCAACTAGGGCCATCTCTTGGCTCGGTCTTTGGCGACCTACTTATGAAATTCATTACAATTCTGTCCACGTTCAAGATTTTCTACAGGCGGAATTAATCCACTAGATCTCTATCATTCTGCTTTTGGCATGTCGCGTTTGTACTTAATAGTTTGCCAATACCATTCTTCCTTTCAGTTTACCAAACATTCCCTTAATTCTCTGTACATCTTTGTCCTTCTCATAATTTAGTCATTTTCCTCTAACATTATTCTTTATTGTATATAATCTATTTTCTTGGTCAATACTGACTGAATTCCAATTTCGAATAATCCCTTCTATAGGTATCGGCCACCACACTGGCCTTTCCTGGGAAATAACAAATTTCTCCATTATACTCCCTGCTCTTTTTCGTCACCTTCTCTTTCTTATGTTCAGTCCTAATATGAAGATATACTTATGGCACTTGTGGAAAACTTTCACACTTTTCTCATAAGGTGAACGTCTCAGTTTTATGCATGAACGCCATCATGACTAATCCCAGACTCACGGTTAGTGCTATCTCATAACATTTATGTTGTTTAGGAGTATAGGCTATCATCCTTTTTCTACAGCATCAGCACACCTCTTAAACTCTCGAAAGACGCATCATCGTGACTCTCAAAGTCCTCTTTTTATCATCAAGTATAGCTAACACTAGGTTGTTGCTAATATCTCATTTCATCCCAAAACTTTGTTCATTAATCCATAAAGGCTTCCGACTCATTAGTCCATTCAAACGATACTACCACAATTTTATAACGTTTATATTAGTGTGAAATGCCAACTTTGGCACAGTACTGAGGTCGATCTTGAGTTGGTAAAACCTTCTCTTCAACCTTATCTTTGAAAAACAACCACTCATTCCAACTAGTCAACAATTCCCCCATTTCCGATAAGGGTATCAGTTCTCGATGGTATATGTAAGATGTCATACGCTCGTCCTCTTTCACAACTGGCGCCAATCAGCCTGAGGCCTGCATGCGGCTGCGATTCCCAGTAAACTTGATTAGGTGGTAATCTCGAAGGATCATTGGCATATCTCCATGCATCCATTCGCTATTAGGGGCATGTTAAACTATATGTCTCTCTATGTGCATCAATCCCTTTAAGCTAAGTAAAGCTTCTCATTCTTGCCACGATATTTCTTCCTTTCTCATCCGTCTCCCTTCCCTGTCAGTTTCCTCCAGGGATATGTTTTACATCGCAATCGATTTGCATTTCCTGGATCAGGAAAAGGCTTGGTAGCTCCATAATTCATTAATATAACACCCTGACAACGGTTGGTAGGAGCGTGCTCCCAACCACCTCATCATTTCTTATAACTTTCCCCTCACCAATATTAAAGGTCTTGTGGTATGCCCTGACATGTTATCTCTACTTCAATAATTACTCGGCATAACACTCTGGCTGCACAATTACAACATTTGGTTTTTGATCTCATATTGGTGTAACGGTTCACAATTGTACCTCCCGTTCACCTTAGAGTAATCACTTTGAAAGGAATGGTTTCAAAATAACAAGGTCCAATAGATAATCTCAATAAGAATTCCACATTGGATGTTCCAAGAATGTTGATGGTTCCAAATACTAGGAGTCTCGATTTTTGGAGATGTAAGGATGGACAGAAAGAATACATCAAGGTTTATTCCTTCCCGTCCAGATAATTCTGTAATATGACACCATAGAGAATGTTGCACAAGGGCAATGATTGTTGGGTACAAAAGTCATAAAGACGGTCTTTATACAATTCTTACATCGGGTGGATACTTTTCCTCCTGAATAATAAGAGGAAATCTAAAGTCGCATTGATGAAGGTCAGCCAATAGAAAGCAATTCTACTCCATGACAATTAAAGAATGAAGTAGTTTGTCGCTCAAGTAATCAATTGTTTCAAATGAATTCTCATTGTATGAAATGAAAGAATAAAATATTCAAGCGATATAGAGTCTGATACGAAGATGGGTAGAATTCGAGTTGAGTGGGCGACCTCATTAGGTCTCAATCAAGTTATTCGTCAAAACTTTCATCATCATGCTTTACCACATGCAAAATGCATTGCAGAATGAATTAATTTGGGAGTTGGACCAGTGAAACAATAACTAGTCCTTTTCAAGAAACACTAGCGACTAGCTAGACAAAATTTGCTAGTTCACCTGTTTGAGACATCACCACCAGCTAGGACAACTAGCTAGGTGTTCTTCACAACATTACAATTTTGAGTAGTTGGAACGATCAACTAGTCATTCATATTGACACAACGACTAGCCAATTTCAATTGGATAGAACGGGATTTCAACTTCGTAGCCACCGAAGAAACTTTAGGCTTCTCGGACAACGAATGAAAATAAGAAGTTATTAAGTTTAAAAAAAAAAAGAAAACTATAAAATCTGAAGAGAATGTTCTAGGTTTCGGAACAATCGATAACCTCTCATCAAATATTACTTATTAGTGAAACGGTCCACCCAAGGGTGCCTCCGTACACCTGCTTTATCAGATCCGACAATAGAATTAAATTCGGAATACCAATATCAAGATGATATCCTTACTATGATTTCAATGTACGGTGTACAATCTCATCTTGAATAGAAGAAAAGAATTCATGAGGGATGTCTGGACATTAGATCATCCATGTCCGAAGTAATTTGTTGATTATTTATGAGCTCAACTGAAGAGTGCAAGTATGAAAGAAGCAATCAAATATCGATATTCGTTAAGTAGTATTCATCGATTAATTAAGGAAATATTTGTGGAACATTCTTTGGATAATTGAAAGAGAGTGTAAATAGTCCTGAGCAGAAATAATTATAAACTTCAAATAGAATGCTCGGGCTCAATTAAGATACTTTGGACGGGTCCCGGTTTAGAGAAAGTATATCACTGGTTGTTATTCCACAAGTTTGAAGTAGAAAGCTAGGAGGGTTACTTGATATAAGCTAATCGAGGTAACATGGTTAGTGAACATTTTAAAATGAAGTAGTGCACCAGCCGGTAGTTACCGAAATAAGTTAATAACTATTCGTGCATTCCATTATCACCATTATGAGGGTAACTCCATCTCTTCGTCTTCGTAATACAAGACACCAACTAGTGTTCTGTGCTTTATCTTGAATACCAAGCTTCACGTCATTCCGGGGACACCTGCTAAGTCCATCGGGTCCTACTTCATGCCTTCTGACATGAATCACGAGTGGCCAGTTCCCCCTGGGAACAGATCAAAGAGATCTCTCAGGGATCTCAGTGCTGTCCATAGGTTCAGTGGCGGGTGTGTGTATGTGAACATATACCAAAAATATTGAGGTCTACAATACATATATATGTCGTCCCTGGTAACATCTCGATCAAAGGATCCCACTCTAGACCCGCTGGTCTTTCCTTTGGTAGGCTCTGAGATCACTGTATCGCTCGTTGCAACCATATTCAACTTCTCTTGAGTCCCTTTGTTAATCCTACTTGTTTGTTCTCTAAGTTGAACTACCATGTTCTAGCGTCCGAATCCTGCGTGGAATTACCTAGCACGCTCGTCTTATGATAACATTCTCGTATCACACATGTACAATTCGCCATCAAGGGTAATGGAATCCACAACGACATAGTGACCAACCTTCAGGTAAACCCGTCACTTATCGAAAATCGGGTCTTATAACCAAAGTAAACGACTTTCATTACTCCAAGTACTAAGTACCCTTAATTATGTAGGGAAGTCCAAACTTCTTGATTCTTAAAATGTCGCCTCCTAAACTCTGGAGGACTATGGGCCACAGAATTTATGCCAGCCTAGTCATCCGATCATATTGGCAATATCGCCTCTACCTCGGCTGCTCTCGAGATTTCGCTCTGCTTCCTATGTCATTATCTATGATGAGTCATGTACGACTCTCAAACCTCTATTCATCATTCCGAAGGTCTCTAAGGATTCTATCGACCCTAGTATAATACCTCCAGTAACACTCCAGTCCATTCTACTCACCGGTACCTCTTCCGGTAGTCCAATCATAAGTTTACTACGAACTCTTATGTCATTCTCCTACTTAGACTTAACTCTCAACACTCTCGTTTCTGAGTACTGTAACTTATCGCTCTGATACCATTTCTGTGACACCCCCAAATCTGAGGTCAAAGATTCAGGTCGTCACATCACCATCCAACCATATCATACCTGTATTAACTGTACAACTCAACAATACATCCATTCAGGCCTCAATCTTAAGCACAAACAAGTTAGAGCCTCAGAAACGATAATCAAAAGTGCCACTAAATATTACAATTCATTTGTACAAATCAGAGTCTTACACAATTCCACTTATACAACTACACTTGAAGGAAAGTCTTACTATTACAGTTGAAAACCTATCAGACTTACTATGTCGTATCTATCAGGAACTAAATCATCTCCGGGGTGAATCTTCTACTCCTCTTCTGCTGTCGCGGAGTTAACCGACCAAATTCTTCTCTTTCTGAAAAGTTTTTATAAAGCAAGAATGAGCTACATAATGCTCAGCAAGTTCACCATTTGTAAAATAATAATGGGGGTTTATTTCGAAAACATTCCCAACTATATGGGTATATATCTTAGATTTCAAAACATAATTGGACACTATATATGTCCGAGTTTGAATAAAACATCTATACTCACTAAGGAGCTTTAAGAATAACATATGAACCCTTTATAAGGTTCCCATTTCAACATATCTCAAGTTTGAAAATATATATACATATGAGTATATCATTTTCGGCAAAACGCTCTACGATTAACATACTGTACAGGGAATACATCGTTGCAAACCTCTTTCCTTCCATTAGCTTAGAAGGTTTCTCATTCAAAAATATTTCATTCTTTGAAACAATTGTAAGAGTGCACTAAAACATGCCAATCTTTATAGAAAATCTTGCAGTTCTAAATACTGCACGATGTTAATATTTTCTCATCAAAACCACACTACCGGCAACTTGGCACTTAGGCCCAAGAAGCAGTGTTTGAGTATTTTTCCAAAGTGGAGGATGGGACTTAAAGAAAACACAAAACCTGACAAGGATTGACGATGATCAGTCGCCACATCCAAGTCCAATCATCCGCGGGTCTTCTCTACCGGTAGAAGGATAGAAACTACATCCGTAACTATCCCTCGGGTGAAAACTACATCCGTAATCACCCTCGATGAAAACTACATCCGTAATCATCCTTCGGCAACACCTGGGCCGGAATAATAAATGATGGACCGCCTGGCTCACGGCCGCTTACACATCCCGGGAATCGTTCGTCAACGGTTCCCACACCTGCCAGAGTCCCTTTTCTTTTCTTTTAAAACTTGATTTTGATTGAAAACAGAGTAATTGAGGTTCGACATCAGTCGACCGATGATTCTTGAAATCATACAAGAAGCAGAATCTGACCGGGGGTTTTCGAAAACGTTTTAAGTTCGAAAGAGTTCGAGTTTGAAAGTATTAAAAGTATCTTGGATTAACTTTGCCTTTAAATAATGAACAATGATTAATAAATAGTATTTTTTTAAGATTTAATATTAATAATTAATAAAATAATTATTCGATAAAATAAACTTTTAATCCAAGATAGGGTTTCGAGTATTTACGAAGATATAACAATAGTTATTTGAGTATACGATATCACCCGAATGACCCTTCGGGTTTTCGCAATCTAGATACGATATAATAATATACCGCTCCCCGGTCAATAGTATATACGGACCGCTAAGACCTCTATTGCTAGAGTCGTTGTCCGAAGAAAACATTTCAATCTAAGTTGAAAGGGTAAAAGCATACATGTACTTGTTCAATCTCAATTGCATCAATACTTCGATAAACATAGCATTTGATATAATTTGAAAACTACAAACACAACAGTTAAAGTCCTTGTATATGGATAAGTTTTGAAAAGTAAACTTGCCTTGGTTTGGTTGGGGTGGTCGAGCGTGCGGATTCGAACGATCTATACATAAGCAATAATCGTTCGTTAGTACCTTAACAATATCTCTTTAATTACGGGGTTTTAGGGGGGTACGAAATTAACTTAACGACTTCGTCTTATGACACTCTAGCCCCACTATAGGTTCATGTCATCACTCGGTTACGCTCGTCACTTACTTGACTCAATTTAGTTACCACGTTCGAACCATAACCACTAACCCTAGAATAATGTTCCACTAATCGACTTTTTTTCCATTGCGCGAATTTTACTCTAGCATTTTTATAAAATCCAAAAATTCATATTTTAATCCAATTCCTTTTGGGTGGTCTTCACCACTGCATTACTTACATTCTCAAATTTTTCCATGATCCCAAACATATTTTAAGGTGTTTAAACAAGGTTCACAAGGGGGTTACTTAATGCAGTTCATAGTCCAGAAACAAAATTCACTTCTCCGGACATAACTAAAAATCCACACATCACCTAGCTATGAATCTTACATATCCAGAAACTACATTCAATTATCTTTCCACCAATATAAGGTAGGACATCAGGGGACATCATTTGGGTGTTCAAAATCGTGCTACAACACAGATCAAAGTTCCTGGATAAACTCAGCAAGCTCAATTCACTTAGATCAACCATTATTCATGCTTCCATAACATAAACACCACTTAAAACACTTAGATCATGACTCATAACACTCATGGAGATATATATATTAACCATAATCATAAAAATCACAATCTCAACATCAAACTCAAGATCCATGCTATCCATCACATATACATTCAAGATAAGCCCTAAAATACATGGATCTACTACCATATTATATGAACAACACTTATCCAAGGGTGGTTTGAGATTTCATACCTTCTTGAGCTCCTAGAGACCTGGTATAAACTTTACACAACTTAGAAACACCTTAGATGGCCTCCTACAACACTCACAAGGCAAGATCTAAAAGATAAAAACTTAAGTTAACACTTTTCTAACTTTCAACAATTCATAACTCAAAAACTAATGGATGGAAGGCTTTGAAATTGATACCATACCTCTAATATGATCCAAGGAAGCCTTAGGAATCTTGTTCAAGGTTGTGGATGAAGAAATGGTGGAGAGAAAACCTCTCCCTCTCTCCTAGAGCAGTTCGGCCGAGAGCTATGTTAAGGGGGGGAGTGTTTTTCTTGTTTTGTTTTGTTTGAAATGATAAAAAGAAGGCTAGCATGCTTGTATTATTGTGGTTAACAAGGAGTAGTCACATGTTCCAAGCCATAGCCTAGGTTCCCTCCATGCCCTAGTGTCCCCTAGTACATCATCCACCATGTCAGTCACTATTCACATTTGCTTTTATGTCTCCTAGTTCCTTTTTCTAACTATCTAGTTACATGGCACTTGCATGTAATTTCTTTCCTTGTAATATTATTCTCCCACCAATGCTTGTTATTTAATCCTTACTTCGTATCGTAACTTAATTATTCTCTCGTAATAATATTTCGTCGCGTAGAGATTTCCCCTATAATTCCTTAAGTACTTATTGTGTAAATTCCTCGAATGTCCAAAATTCCTCGTCATAATTCTTAATAAATCCTTTAATATTCTAACCATTCTCAAATTCCAAGTTTTATAAATATTACTAACAACAGGACTCTTGCTTTCACAATCTCTCTGTATATCTTACATCATAATTGCAACAACGCAGTTTCTCAGATAATCAATTCTATAAATCAACAGGGATGACTAGAAAGGTTCCATAATAATAATGTCACAAGATATTAAATAAAAGGAAATATTACCAAAAATTAGGGTTCTTACACAAAATAATATTCAATTCAGGATTTAAAAGTTCTACGGGCCGAAATTTTGATTTGAAATCAAATTTGTAAAAGTGGATCTACGGGCTCACATTACAAATACAAGTTGGATATATATTTGAGTTATGTGAAGCGAGCTCCACGTGAAAGACAACTATTCTAGGGTGGCATGTATGAGTTCCGCAGATGAAGGGAGAAATAAAAATAAAAAGTTGCAAGGACGGCTCGCGTGATTAAAAAAAAAGAAAAAAGAAAAAAGGAGGAGGACAGCGCTGCGCCTGTGTACACGGGGTGACGGAGTCTACAAATTAATCAATATATGTATCCAAAGACATGGCTAATAAGGACTTCAAATTGATGTTAGGGCCCGCTGTTGTTAGGTCCAAATGTGTTGTAGAGGGGGGGTGAATACAACTTTTCGAATATGAGAAGCAATAAATACGATGCAATAAATGAACACACAGATTCAAGGAATATATGTCTTATATATAACTTGAAAGGGTTGCTACAACATTCATTACAAAGTATAACAGAAGTTGAGAGAGAAGTGAATGATACTAAGCTCTGTGAATGCACTCTCTCTTTTTCTCTTGTGTTTTTCTCTAGAATTGCTCACTAACTAAAACATTACACAAGTACTTCTATTTATACTACATGTAATCTATGTCCTGTAGTCTTCAAAGACTAAGATGTACGTGGCCCAATGATGTCCACATAAATCTTGCCTTATCTTGAAAGCTTGGAAATCTGCCAATCAGAAGATGCCATGTGTCATGTTGAAGCTGCACTCTAAGTAGAACTTCTACTTGAGAATTTCTACTTAGCCATCTCGAAGTTCTAAGTAGAACTTCTACTTAGAAACTTCTACTTGGCTATCTAGAATATTTAGTACTTAGAAAATATTCTGGTCTTCAACTTGAAACTTCAATGCACATCTCGAACTTGTGATATCTTCATGTCTTCTTTATTCTTCACTAAGCTCTTGAATATGGAACTTTATTACTGACATAAACTTGCTATCAATGTCCTGACACTTGATGCAACGGTCTGGTTCATAAGTGACTAGTCTTGATAGGGTTTTTGCTTCTTGAATAAATTACCATATCCAATTAGAAATGTGGCTTTCCAATATTTGCTTTCCTTCTTGTTCACTTGAAATCAATTGGTCTTATTGATACTGATAGTTATGATCTTGATTCTTGGCTTTCCAAATCACTGAGGCATGAACAACTTTGACTTGAACTTCTCTCAATGATTTCTTCTTGGATTGATCATAGTTAACATGTTGAATTGTATCAATTACCTTGTCTTCATTTAGTGTTGATTTCTTGTGACTTCTTGTTCTTGATTGTCTTCTGGTTAAGTATCTTTTCCTTTAGTTTGAGTTACATTAGTTATAGTGTTACAAGTTTATACACTCTGCCTTTCAATCTCCCCCAATTTGATTGTCTAACAATGACATTCAAATTAATGAAGGATAACTCAACTAAATAATGAGACGAGAAAAGATAATTAACATTACAGTCTTGAATAATTTACAATTGAAATTTACATGAAAACAATACAAAGAACTTAAACTAGAAACAGAATTCGAACTTCGAATTAAAGATCATTTGAGTGATTCCTATCACCTGGATTATTTCATACCTTTTAGTCAAACTTGTATCACCTTATTGGATTCACTCTAAGGTGAATTTTCCTCAAGTGAGTTAAAGCAACCAAAAGACATGAAGTTTTTCCAACTTCAAGTTCACACCACTCTGACCTTTAACCCTAATTCCGTTTCCTCTTTCTAGCTTCAGCAGCTTGGTCTCTCTCTTCTTTCTGCCTTTTGCTCTTCTCCTTCTGCTGCTTTTCTTTCTTGTATACTGGATCTTTAAGCTGCTTCCACCTAGCATTCAACAGACTCACAGCTTCCATTTCTAGAGGGTTCTTGGGCTCTGGATAAGGATGTTTGAAAAGCCTTCTGAGTTTGTCCACCTCCTGAGTAGTTCTGATCTTTGGAATATCCTCGAAGTTCTTCATGATGAGCTGAGGTTTCCAGTGAGATTTATCAGATTTGAACTGACAATAGATCATCTTGGGGTAGCCCTTGACACGGTCAGTATTGTGGACACTGGCCGCATCTCGCTCCATTCTCTTCTTTTCCACCACTACTTCAGACAGGTAACTCATGAGTCTCTGCTTTTCTTCAACAAACTTATCTTCCACTTCGCCCCATTTGAATACATATAATACTCTCTCCAGAAATGCAGCATCTTGAGTCCGTAGCAGCCATTGTCTACTCATATGCAAGATTGTTTGATTCTGGTCTGCATCTATGAATACTAAGGCATCAGCTGTATCTTCAACATAAGCATGTATCCAGTATACACTTTCACTTCCTGGAACACCAATAGCCTCCCTTATTTCTCCTTGTTCTAGTGCTCCAGAAGGAAGAGTCAGAGCTTCATCTACATTCTTCATGGCTTGAAGAATATTCCATTTCTTCTCTATCAGCTCCGGCTCAATCTTCACGTCATCAAGAGGGTTTGGAGCAATGACATCACACTTCCACACCTCATTGCTCTTCTTGAATATAACTCTTTCAATGATCTTCACGGATTTATCTTTAAGCTCAGAAGCGAATCCCTTGCTCATCATTTGTCTACAGACAGCTTTGAGAGATTCTACTGAAAGCTCCATTAGATCATTTTCCTCCATGCTAACCCTCTTCATCTTTCCATCAACTACCATCCGGACAAAATTTGGATATGCTGAGAATTCTGGACCCTTGTCCTCTGCTAGCTGCATTAACTGATCCCTGTACAGAATGCTTAGCTCCTCAGATTGAGAGTACTGAATTTTAGTCGCTAGTAAGAACAACTCTGACGCAGATCTTCTCATTATGAATTGGTCATCCACATATAGGAAAGATGTTGGGACTCCTTCTACCAAAGACAAGATAACCTGCCACTCCTTAAGATTTGCATTGTATCTAACCCTGACTTTAGAAATTAATCTCTTCAAAGCATTTATATAGTCCCCAGTCATTGGATTCTGCAAATTCAAGTTGTAGAACAGATCATCTGCATCCTTGTTATGAACTCCTTTCGCACATGGTCCCATCATTATCTTCCTTGCTTCATCCCATTTCTGCCCTATCCTTCGTTTGTCCAGATCAACTTGAGGATTAGCTAGCCTTGCAAGCTCATACTTATACTGCTTCCCTTGTAGCTCCACCTTCTGTTCTAGGAACGCAGCATGTTCTTGCATCATCTTCATTTTATGGAACTGAGCTTGTTCCAAGGCTAACTGTTGAGCTTTAAGGGTTTCCTCATCAACAGGAAATTCTTCAGGCAGTCCGGAAGACATCCCAGCACCTCCACCTTGCTCCTTCAAAGATCTTTTTATAGCGTGTGCCAACGGTACGTCTTCCATGTCAGAATCTGAGTCAAGTACCTCCTGTACTGTTTCCTGATTACTCAGATCAACAAATGGTTGGTTCATCAACCATTACTGCCTTACCCTTTCTCATCCTCAGAGCCTCTTCATCAACAGACGGCTCAACTTCTGGTTCCTTGACAAGATCAGCGGGTTCTTCAATTTCTTCGAGGTGAACTGCCTGCTATCTCGTCTCCTTTCCACTCTCCCCCTTAGGTGAGTTATCCTGAGCTCCACCATGGTCTTCAGATCCACCAGCTGCATAGGAACCTCCAAAACCAGAACCAGAGGCTCCCGCTCCACTAGCACCACCTGCACCACCTGCACCAGCATCGGGGGGAGGTTGTTGCGACTCGAAGCACTCCGGGGGCACAAAACTCCTGAATGCGAACATCATTCTACTTATCTCCACAGCCATTGTGTGCATTGCAGACTCCAATGCCCCCATCCTCTCATTGAGAGTGCTTCCCAAGACACCACCAGCATGGCCCAAGTCATTGACCTTATTTGTCAAATCATCAAAAGCTGTAGCTTGACTTGCCATTCTTGCTGCGTAGTCGTCTAGAGCCCTTTGGTTGTTTCCAATATTGATCCCGAACTGCCCCATTGTCTGCCCGAACTGCCTCATCTGATTTTCCATTGAAGTCATACGAGTATCAAAATTTTCAATATTAAGGGACGGTGTTTGGTTTAGGTGACCTCGCTCTAATACTCGTTCTGTTGGTATTTGGCGCTCGGTTTCGGGCCTTAAAAATGAAGGTCCCTCTCTCCCTAACCTCTCACACACACTCCCTGTCTCACGCTCGTGTATGTCTTCAATGATTGATCCAAATAGTGAAGCAGTACCTGTAGAAAATTGATAAGAAATGTTGTTGACAGTTATGGGATCAAATTCTGTTTGTTCCTGAGTTGGAATCTCAGGCTGAGAGGCTGCAAAGTGTCCTTGTACGACATCAGAACCGATCCTCTTTGCAGCATCAGTATGTACCGGTGAAGGTACGGCTGAAGTTCTTAAGACTTCATGTCCTCTTGAAGCAACAGTATCTTCAAGAGGCACATCATCCTCACCAAAATCAAAATCCCTATATGCAGAATGATCAAGGGGTGAACCACTCGCGTGAGGCGGAGTGGTTGCGTGTGACACGCTAGGGTTTGACTGTGGTTGTGAAGTAGCAGCGTGGAAAAGTTTGGCTTTCTTTCGAATAAGTTGCTGCTCTTCGGGTTCACTCTCCTCATCATCTTGTATATATATACGTGCTGGTTTTCTGACTTCTGTTAACAGGGGTGATAGAGAATAGGAATGTGTATCAGACTCAGAGTCAGAAATATGGCTCTTACCCTGGGATAGATCCTGCGGGTTAGCAGTCTCTTGGGTCGCGGAATCAGAAACATAGGAGGAGGAATGAATAGTATGCAGGGAGAGATTACCTGATTGATTACCTTGTGCATCATCGCTTTCCTCATCAGGAATCTCATCAAATGCCTCAGCATGAACAGATGGATTTTGAGCATGTGATGAGACTTGTGATGATGCCTCCAAATTGGTAACTCCTGCATCATATCTAAGCCACATTTGAATATTTTCAGGAGTAGACATTGGTTTGCCTTGATGTTTATCCTGATTAGCAATGGTTGAAAGTGACTTAGTGCCCATCCCTAGCGATTCAGATGTGGGGCTTCTGGCAAATCCCTGTCTAATAGCAAGAGCATCCTTCGGTATTAATTCATTGATCAGCATTTGAAGAAACCGAGGAAACCAGCAGACAACATCATTTGTAGTGAGGTCTCTGCTTGCAAGGGATCCCATTGAGGCCACTATCTCAGAGAGAACTATGCGTCCATAGTTTATATCCAGTTCTCTTGCTAGGGCAACTGCAAAGGTTTGCATTGGAATTGGAATTTGATGAAAGTCTTTTTCGCGTGCCCGAAAACATCTTGTGATGGCCTCGAAAAAGTAATTCCATTCCGCATGGAAGAATTTCTTTTGGATATTTCCCGTGATTGGGCCTTTTGGAGGATAACATCCAATTTCTTCAAAGAATCTGAGGCGTTCTGCAGCAGTAGGTTCTGGATCATAGGCATCTTTAATTGGGAATCCTAGAACTCTGTTGACAATTTGTTCGGTCACCTCATATTCCTGACCCGCTAAGGTAAACCTGAAACCGTAGGGGGTTAATTTACTCCCAAAAGTAACCGCACTAGTCCACAATTGCTGTAAAGCATCATGTACTAGTGTAGGTTTAGCAGTAAAAGCATGGCTAGCTTTGGAATACAAATTGAGAAATCGTATCCAAAACTTAAACCGCGGGAGTTGATCACCAATTTCCGTAGAAATATTATAAAAATTGTTTTTAGCAAGTGAAAATTGGTGAGCCATTTTGATTAAATGTTTTTCTTTAAAAAAGATGTGATTTTTTGTTTAATTTTGAAAAACAAATAATTTACGAATTAAATGATGTATCCCTTTTAATTTAACAAAAAGAACAAAAGTCCTTTAGAGAAAATTAAACTACGGGATGAACAATCAAAAACCAATGACCAAATCTGAATATTCAAAGAAGATGAATATTCGTGTGTACCAGTGAAATCGTGTGTGTTTATGAATGGTGAATATGGAATTGCGTTTTATGAACAGTACACAAACACTATATGTTCGTGTGTATGTATATGCGCGTGTATATTGATGAACACAAAACACACCCACACAAAGATTAAGGATAACACAGTCAAGATTAGTCCAAAAATTGGCAGTAATTCGTGATTAGTACGAGTTTAATCACAAAAACAAGGGTTAATAGTATGAAGTCTGTGAAATCGCACTGTTCTTGTGAAACGGCTGCTGTGAAAAAGAAATTAGGTAAAATGAATTGGGCATCGAGTTAGAGATGTATATATAGGTGAATGTGGAGTGACAAAAGTGTCCCTGTTAAAAAATGTGAAAAGTACTAAGTCCATACAGGGGACATCTAAGTCGAACTCTATCTCGAACATTTCTATCTCGAACATCTCTATCTCGAACATCAAGTCGAACTTCGAGATAAAGTTCGAGATAGAGGTTAACTCGAACAATTATGCACAAATAAGCACTTTAACCAATTATACAGCAGAAACTATAGAGAAATCCTATCTTGAACATTATTGATTTGTAGTAAACTTGGAAAAATTCCCTTCTAAGAAAGACAAGGAAATTCAAGTTACTTTTCGAGTTAGAGTCTATCTCGAACATCAAGTCGAAATTCGAGTTGAGTTTCGAGATAGACTAAGAACTCTATCTCGAACATCAAGTCGAAATTCGAGTTGAGTTTCGAGATGGACTAACTCGAAGTTAATCTCATATTCTTTCCAAAATACCCCCTTGAACCAAAATGTACAGGGTAATTCAAGATATGTTTCGAGTTAGGAGTGTAACTCGAAAGATTCCCTTTAGCTTAACTGAGAACTCTATCTCGAACACCAAGTCGAAATTCGAGTTGAATTTCGAGATAGACTAAGAACTCTATCTCGAATATCAAGTCGAACTTCGAGATAAATTTCGAGATAGACTAACTCGAAGTTAATTCTCAGTTCTTTTCAAAATATTCCCTTAATGGAAATCTCATCTCAACCTTTGAGATAAAATTCGAGATAGAATTTATCTTGAATATTTTGAAGATAGAACTAGGCACACTGGTAACTCGAACTCGAACTCTAAGTCGAATTTCGAGATGAATTTCGAGATAGCCAACTCGAAATTCTTCCCAGACTTAGAATTTTTCAAAAACTTCACTCTGACAGATTAAGTCGAAATTCAAGTCGAATTTCTAGATGAGTTTCGAGATAGAACCTAACTCGAAATTTTGAAGTTTTTAAATTCTAAGGCCTCTAATTACATGAAAATCAAAGGTAAATTCATCTAAAAATCATGCAATATTTAGAATATTATGAATTTAACTCCCCCTATGATCATGCAATCTAACAAGCATAAATTCACAGATTTGTGCTATAAAAGACACTTAAAACACAATGAATTCATGCAAAATCACACTATATGCAACCTATAACAATCATTAATTAGGCATATTAAAGTCTAAGCACATAATGATTGATTAGCTTGCACATACAAACATAAACATGGATTTTACAGATAGAAGGCTTTACTAACTTGTGTTAAGCATTCCCAATTCACCAACCAACCTATTGAATGTTACTTCATCAAGAGGTTTGGTGAATATATCTGCAATTTGTTGCATTGTGGGCACAAAATGTAGCTCCACAGTCCCCTCCTCGACATGTTCTCTTATGAAATGATACCTGATGTCAATATGCTTGGTTCTTGAGTGATCTACAGGATTGTTGGTTATGGCAATGGCACTTGTGTTGTCACACATGATTGGAATTTTCTTGTGCTCCATGCCATAATCCTTCAATTGGTTCCTCATCCACAGTATTTGAGCTACACAGCTTCCAGCAGCAATGTACTCAGCTTCAGCAGTAGAAGTAGATACTGTATGTTGCTTTTTACTTTGCCAGGACACCAATCTTCTGCCAAGAAATTGGCAAGCACCAGATGTGCTTTTCCTATCAATCCTGCAACCTGCATAGTCTGAATCCGAATAGCCAATAAGATTAAAACCTGTATCTCTTGGGTACCAAATCCCTAGATTTGGTGTGCCCTTGAGATACCTAAAAATTCTTTTGACGGCTACGAGATGTGATTCTCTAGGATCCGCTTGGAACCTTGCACATAAACAAGTTGCGAACATTATATCTGGTCTACTTGCAGTTAAATAGAGGAGTGAGCCAATCATACCTCGATAGCTTGTGATGTCAACTGATTTACCTGATTTGTCTTCATCAAGCTTCGTGGCTGTTGCCATGGGAGTCTTAGCTGCTGATGCATCTTCTAGATTATACTTCTTGAGTAAATCTCTGACGTACTTGGATTGACAGATAAAGATACCATCTTTTCTCTGAATGATCTGTAATCCAAGGAAGAAGGACAGCTCTCCCATCATGCTCATCTCATATTTTTCCTCCATTAGCTTGGCAAATTTCTCGCACAAGCGCTCATTTGATGACCCAAAAATAATATCGTCCACATATACTTGAACAAGTATTAAGTCATTTCTCACAACTTTGTAGAACAATGTTTTATCAATTACTCCCCTAACAAAACCATTTTCAATTAAGAATAAGGATAGGGTTTCATACCATCGCCTTGGGGATTGCCTGAGGCCATAGACAGATTTGAAGAGTAGATACACAAAATCTGCATGTTCTGGATCAACGAAGCCAGGCGGCTGTTCCAGATACACTTCTTCTTCTAACTCTCCGTTCAGGAAGGCACTTTTCACGTCCATCTGGAAAACTTTGAAGTTCTTATGTGCTGCAAATGCCAAGAACATCCTGACTGCCTCAAGTCTTGCAACTGGTGCATAGGTTTCATCATAATCAATTCCTTCTCGCTGAGAATAACCTTTTGCAACCAAACGAGCCTTGTTTCGTGTTACAAGTCCATTTTCATCCAGTTTATTTCTGAATACCCACCTAGCTCCAATTACGGATTTGTTCTTTGGTCGGGGTACCAGTTTCCAAACTTTCTGCCTTTCAAACTGATTGAGTTCCTCTTGCATTGCAATCACCCAATCAGCATCGCCAAGAGCTTCTTCTATTTCTTTAGGTTCAAGCTTGGATAAGAACCCAGAATATAAGGAGATATTAGCCATGTCAGCTCTTGCAGTTCTTCTAGTAGTCACACCAGCATCTGGATCACCAATAATTAACTCAAACGGATGGTCTCTATTCCATACCCGTTCACCTGGAAATTGTCTAGATGATTCAGCTTGACTTTCTGAGTTGGGGTGCTGACTACTTTGATTATTTTCACTAACTCCCCCTGAGTTAGTGCCAGCTCCTACAGAACTAGAGTCAACTCGACTCGAGCCTTGAACAGTAGTCCTTGAGCTGCTATTTACTCCCCCTGAGTTGTTGCCGGTTGGTACTGAAGAAATCTCTCCTGATCTTGTAGAATCAGCTTGTTCACTAGACTCAGGTTCTTCATGTACGCTTGGAACATTTAATGGAACAACCAACTCAGGTTCATCTTCAAGATCTTCTAAGTCCAGATTCTGAAATTTTAGGGACTCAGGTTCACTAGAATCTCTTGAAATTGATGAGAGTTTGGTATCGTCGAATCTGACGTTGTAACTTTCAGTCACTTTTCGATCATTCACCAAGAACACTCTATAAGCTGCCACCACGTCTGTAGAGTAACCAACAAAGATTCCTTCACGAGCTTTTGCTGCAAACTTGCCTAGATTTTCATCATCTATAAGCACATAGCATTTTGCTCCGAAGACATGAAAGTATTTGATTGTTGGTCTTCTGTTGTTCATTAGCTCACATGGTGTCTTTTCTTTATCTTTTATGATCAAGGTTCTATTTTGAGTGTAACAAGCGGTACTCACTGCTTCGGCCCAGAAATACAAAGGAAGTTTTGAATCATACAACAAAGTTCTTGCTGCTTCAACCAGAGTTCTATTCTTCCTTTCAACTACTCCATTTTGCTGTGGAGTTCTCGGGGCTGAATACTGACGACGTATTCCTTTAGATACACAAAAGTCATTTAGCACTGCGTTTTTGAATTCAGTGCCATTGTCTGATCTAATCGTCTTCACAGTAAGTGTTGAAACATTCTCAATTTGAGTGATGTGATCAATGATTAAGAAAGGTACTTCGTCTTTCGTCATTGCGAACAATACCCATGTATACTTGGAGAAGTCATCCACGATTACTAAAGCATATCTTTTCCTAGACAAAGATAGGACATTTACTGGGCCAAACAAATCCATATGAAGAAGTTGCAGAGGCTCAGTAATACTAGAAATTTCTTTGCTTTTATGCGATGCTCGCTTCGACTTTCCCATCTCACAAGCTTCACAGAGTCCTTTCGGAGCGAACTCCATTTGAGGTAGATCTCTCACCAATTCTCGCCTCGCAAGAGCATTCATTGTTTTGAAGTTTAAGTGAGATAGCTTTTTGTGCCATAACCAGCTTTCATCATCCGAGGCTTTGCTGTAGAAACAGGTGACCTCATCCTGATTTGCTGAATCCATATCTGCAACAAAAAGATCTGCCTTTCGAACTCCTCTCAAAGCTAGTGAGCCTTCCTTGATGTGAGTGATTGAGACACCTTTCTTGTTGAAGACAATTTCGTAACCTTTGTCACAGAATTGACTTATACTCAACAGATTGTGCTTTAGTCCCTCAACATAGGAAATATCTTCAATGATGACATTGCCAGTTTTCAGTTTGCCATATCCCTTAGTCACACCTATGCTGTCATCTCCAAAGATAACATAAGGGCCAGCCTTCATAACCAACTCTGTAAGCAGGGACTTGTTTCCAGTCATATGCCTTGATGCTCCACTGTCTAGCACCCATATAACTTTATTTCTATTCTGCTTAATGCCCTGCAATGACAGATTGGTTAGACATTCTTCGGAACCCAACTTTGATTGGGCCCGGCTTTTCGATAAGATCGAGAATCAACAGATTTAACAACAGGAGATGCACTTTTCTTCACATTACTAGAGCTTTCGACTATCTCCTTTCCTTTCTCAGACTTGAAAGATTTGTCAGTCTTAGGAGAAGGTTTGTCACTCCTAACTTTAGGAGGACTGACAGTCTTGGCTCTACCATACTTTTTCTTGATATTTGAACTAGCAACAGTATTTGAGCATGACTGGCTAGATGCATTCATTAAATGCACAAAAGTTTGCATGATATTAAAAGTGCATGGCATACAGTTAGGTTGACCACACTGTGCATGATTCTGATGCAGATTATTCATTGTATGTGTGGTAGGCATGGCATGTGCAGCAGGAACATTCATGTTAGCTTTGCATGCATAAGAAAGATGTTCAGTAGATTTACAATGATAACATGCTTTCTTTATTCGTTCAGCCTTAACCTCTTTTATGCCTTTCTCTCTCTTTCCTTGTTGTTTAACAGCCTTAGCTCCTAATCCCAGTCTAGATTCATCTCTATGGAAATTGATTTTAACTTGTTTGATAGGAGTTATAGGTTGTTCTTTCTGGCGATCTTCCATCTCAATCTCATATCTAGCTATCAATTCAGTCTCTTCTTCTTCTATTCTAGGAACAAGATGTTTGTAGATAGGTTTGACAGCCGATTTAAGAATACTAGGTGTTTCCTTTTTAAGGTCACTGGAACTAGGGTCAATAGGTCTCTTTCCTTCTTTCTTAGGAAGGTCAGAATAATCAAGCCCTATACCTACTCCAGTTATTTTCTTAAATGTGTCATTATCTACATACACTTTACTAGCAGCTAGTTTGTAAGCTTCGCATTTTGTTTCTAACTCAGCTAGATTGTTCCTAAGACATGCTTCTACTTCTTCCTTAAGGACGAGCTTGTGTTCCAGAGATTTAATAAAGTCTCTTAGGGAAGTATCTACGGTGCAAGCAGCCTCTAACTCTTCCACTTTTGCCTCAAGCATTCTACATTTGGCAACAAGTGTTTTCTGTTCCTTTTGAGAAGAGTCTAGGCTTTTGCACAACATATAGATCTCTTCACTAAGAGCTCCGTTCTGTTCTTTATAATCATCAATAGACATTTCTACTTTAAGAGTCAGAACTGGTACCTCTGGTTCCTCTGATGTCTCAGCCATGAGGGCAAAGTTTGCTACATGAGTAACATCTTCCTCATCTGAATCATCCCAAGCTCTTCCTTCTGTAACCAATAAAGCTCGTTTTCCATGTCTTTCCTTCAACAGTGCTTCATAGTTGCTTTTGAGAGCTTCAAATGTCTCTTTTGGATAAGTCTATTTAGGCTTTTTGCAGTCCGAGGCAAAGTGTCCAGCTTCACCATAATTATAGCATTTGAACTTCATTTTGAAATCCAAAGGAGATTTGTAGCTGGTATTCTTGCCTTTTCCTTTGTAGCCTGACGAACTACCACCACCCTTAGCAGCCCGATAATAAGATGAAGATTTTCTCTATGGTCGGTTGCTCTTTCTAAATCTCATGTTGCTGAACTTCCTTGCCATGTATGCCACGACACTATCGTCCATGTTGTCCAGCTCTTCTTGGGTGTAGTAGTCATCATCACTGTCAGATGCGCACTCGTCATCATTATCAACTTGATGTGGTGCAAGTGATGATTTAGGCTTTGCTGCAACCATTGCCTTCTTAGACTCTTCCTCATCAGCAACTAATCCTGATGCACTTTCTTTTCCCTTTGAATCATTGTCCCATGCTTGATCTTGAAGAGTTTCCAGCTCATAGGTCTTTAATATTCCATAATATTCTTCCAGAGAAGTTGTATGCAAATCTCTGGTTTCTCTTATTGCGTAGACCCTATGTTCAATGCTTTTTGGCTGGTTCCTCAGATATCTCGTATTAGTCTCGACCATGGGGAGAGTTACACCTCTCAGATTCAAATCCAATACCAACTGACTGAATCGTAGGTAGACATCTGTTATGCCTTCTCCTTTCCTTATTCTAAAGGTGTCATACTCCATCTTGAGTATGAGTGTTTTGTTGCTTCTGACCTCTGCAGATCCTTCCATGACAACTTCTATCTTGTCCCAAATCTTCTTTGCTGTAGTCAGACCTTTGACTATGTTGAACATTTCATGATCAAGAGATTCCATCAAGGTTTGTCGAACGGCAGTATCACAAGCTATTTGTTCCTTGTCAGCATCCGAAAACTCCGAGACCTTTTTAGGCTCAGATCGAGGTGGTATAACCACTCCTCCTTCCGTATGTGAAGGAATAACTACCATTGGGACAAATTTACCCTTGTCAAGGACTTCCAGATATTCAGGGTTAACAGTCTCTAGATATAGTCTCATTCTGAAAACCCATTCTTCATAGTGATCTTTGTTGAACATTGGGATCTTGAATGCATTTTTAGGAGCCATCTCAATTCTGGTCACTAAAAGTTTCTAAGTACCCAAGACTAGGCTATGTAGAATATTTATGTAGAACTTTTGCCTAAGTCGAAATTTCTCTAAGTAGAAATTTTGCTCAAGTCGAAATCACCAAGTAGAAATTGTCCAAGTCAAAATTCTATGTAGAAATTCTCAAGTAGAAATTCTATGTAGAAATTTTGCCTTAGAATAATTTTTCTGCAGATTACTTTAATATTGAATAAACAATATTATCTCTTTAACACCTTTTGACTTTGAATGCTTTACTCACCTAACCCACCTAACCCACGTGCTAGGCAATGAATATGTCTTGTTCACTTTCGGCCGTGAATAATGCAAAATACAAAGTCCAAAAACACCTTTTTATTCTTTTACTATTTTTTCTGTTTGAAAAGGAGATCAAAAAGTTGTTGGGTTGTCTTCTTTGATAAGAACAGATGATGAACACTCAAGAACACCAAATATGAAAGTACCCAGATTAATTCATAAAAATTAATTAAAATACATCCAAGCTAAATAATCACACCTGGAGTATTTAAATAATTTTTCAGATGAGTTTTTCACCACAAACGAATTAAAGCTCACTTTTCGAGAAAATGAAAAGTAGATCTAGAAAATGAAAAACTCACGATTCTTCTACTCAACACAAGGATCTATGTTTTGTATGTTAAACATATTGCTCTGATACCAATTGTTAGGTCCAAATGTGTTGTAGAGGGGGGGTGAATACAACTTTTCGAATATGAGAAGCAATAAATACGATGCAATAAATGAACACACAGATTCAAGGAATATATGTCTTATATATAACTTGAAAGGGTTGCTACAACATTCATTACAAAGTATAACAGAAGTTGAGAGAGAAGTGAATGATACTAAGCTCTGTGAATGCACTCTCTCTTTTTCTCTTGTGTTTTTCTCTAGAATTGCTCACTAACTAAAACATTACACAAGTACTTCTATTTATACTACATGTAATCTATGTCCTGTAGTCTTCAAAGACTAAGATGTACGTGGCCCAATGATGTCCACATAAATCTTGCCTTATCTTGAAAGCTTGGAAATCTGCCAATCAGAAGATGCCATGTGTCATGTTAAAGCTGCACTCTAAGTAGAACTTCTACTTGAGAATTTCTACTTAGCCATCTCGAAGTTCTAAGTAGAACTTCTACTTAGAAACTTCTACTTGGCTATCTAGAATATTTAGTACTTAGAAAATATTCTGGTCTTCAACTTGAAACTTCAATGCACATCTTGAACTTGTGATATCTTCATGTCTTCTTTATTCTTCACTAAGCTCTTGAATATGGAACTTTATTACTGACATAAACTTGCTATCAATGTCCTGACACTTGATGCAACGGTCTGGTTCATAAGTGACTAGTCTTGATAGGGTTTTTGCTTCTTGAATAAATTACCATATCCAATTAGAAATGTGGCTTTCCAATATTTGCTTTCCTTCTTGTTCACTTGAAATCAATTGGTCTTATTGATACTGATAGTTATGATCTTGATTCTTGGCTTTCCAAATCACTGAGGCATGAACAACTTTGACTTGAACTTCTCTCAATGATTTCTTCTTGGATTGATCATAGTTAACATGTTGAATTGTATCAATTACCTTGTCTTCATTTAGTGTTGATTTCTTGTGACTTCTTGTTCTTGATTGTCTTCTGGTTAAGTATCTTTTCCTTTAGTTTGAGTTACATTAGTTATAGTGTTACAAGTTTATACACTCTGCCTTTCAGCTGTTAACAAAGGAAAATTCAAGCATAAAAAGTACTAGTACGAGACTGGGACAAAAAGTTTTTTAAAAAAAAACAAAACAAAACTTGCGGGACCGCGTGGATACAACATGGAAACCAGGACCTCACGAGGCTATTCTACGTTATTCTTTTGCAAAATAACACATGTGGGGCCACATGTGATGTTTCTTTTTCAAAATGGAAACCAAAACATACACACTTAATATTCAAGCTGGTGCGAATTGGTTTGCGAGGAGAATTAAATTTACGAAGCAAGCAGACAGCTTGCATGGCAGAAAAATAAAGCGTAACGAGGTGGCCAGTACGAGGAGACATGGGCTCGTATTAAATTAAAATTTTGAAAGTTGTCAAGCGAGGAGGCTTCCCGACAAATCAAATAATTATTTTGATTTTATTTTTGAAGAAATTTTGAAGACCAGAAAAAATAGTTCTTCGCTATATCTGCGTGCACCGAAGAACTGGGGGGTAGTTGCTATGCTTGAAAATTGATACAAACTCTAAGCAGATTCATTACAAGAATTGAGGAGGCCTCACGACGTATGAGGCTGCGAGGAGACCCCGGAATGTATGAGGTTGCGAGGAGGCCTCGTGTTAGGTCCAAATGTGTTGTAGAGGGGGGGTGAATACAACTTTTCGAATATGAGAAGCAATAAATACGATGCAATAAACGAACACACAGATTCAAGGAATATATGTCTTATATATAACTTGAAGTGGTTGCTACAACATTCATTACAAAGTATAACAGAAGTTCAGAGAGAAGTGAATGATACTAAGCTCTGTGAATGCACTCTCTCTCTTTCTCTTGTGTTTTTCTCAAGAATTGCTCACTAACTAAAACATTACACAAGTACTTCTATTTATACTACATGTAATCTATGTCCTGTAGTCTTCAAAGACTAAGATATACGTGGCCCAATGATGTCCACATAAATCTTGCCTTATCTTGAAAGCTTGGAAATCTGCCAATCAGAAGATGCCATGTGTCATGTTGAAGCTGCACTCTAAGTAGAACTTCTACTTGAGAATTTCTACTTAGCCATCTCGAATTTCTAAGTAGAAATTCTACTTAGAAACTTCTACTTGGTCATCTAGAATATTTAGTACTTAGAAAATATTCTGGTCTTCAACTTGAAACTTCAATGCACATCTTGAACTTGTGATATCTTTGATAAGTGGATTTTATATCTACTTAGAACGTCTTATGTCGGCTTGAATTGATAGTTTTGGCCTCAAGTATGTCGTGTTTTGATTAGTTTTTAGTGGAAATGTGCAGGATTTTTATCTCAGGATCGGAGTTGGTAATTGAAGATGTTATGTTGGATATAGGCCCAAGGTGTTTGTTTAAGAAGGTTTCCAGAAGAGCGAGGGAAAACGAAGCAAGGAACGACAATTACCATGAAAATCAGAAATTCCAGGAAGTTGTCCGGGCGGGCGCTCAAGCTCCCAGGCGGCCGCTCAGGGGGAATTGTCCAGGCGGCAGCTCAAGATTTCAGGCGGCCGCTCAGCCTGAATTCTGGAGAATTTTACAGTTTTGCCCTTTTCGAATGTTAATGCAATTCTGAGTTGTTTCCTTGTATGATCTGGTTTTTAGGGCCTATAAAAACTCTGGTTATCATTGTAATCAGTACAGAGGGTTTTATTTTGTTAACATTAAGGAGTGAACGATCAATTGTTTGTGACAAGCAACGGATCAAGATCTACCTATCTTTTGCAACTTGGCATTCTTCGGATTTGTTCCTAAACCCTTATTAATTAATATTATTCTTTTCTTCATTCTAGTCATGTTTATTAGCATATTTTCATCGAACCCCATGATGATGAACGGTTCAACTATGAACTAATCACCGTCATGGGGTCCTAACGAATTTACTTACGGAATTTAGATGTTGATTGCCTAACTTGATATATGTGTGGTGAATTTACGATATCCTTACATGGTTGTATTTAATTCATATAGATGCGTAGCTAACATCTATCTTGTTAATCTTAAGTGAAGCGACAGTGAATCTTTTGATTTAGAACTTGCCATGCTAGCATAAGTCCATGAATGTTTTTCATGTTTGTGGTGTGTTTCTAACCGTCTCATGCTACCTTATGTAATCTTATGGATACTTGATCTTCAACCATTATGCTTTCAAATTCTATAGACATATAGGGTCTAAGCATAACTGGTGCCTGCAGGATTTCTATCTTTTGTGGATATTGTGTAGATTGGTGTGCGTGTACTGAAAGGTAGCGTATATTTATTTCGTGTTGTCCGATTAGTTATTGTAACCACCACATGTGTTGATAAAAGGGCATGATCTCTAAAGGAAGTTTGTATTGAAGTTAGGATCTCATGTTTTCCATCTCATAAGTAATTTGAAATCAATTAGCTATTAATTTAGTTGTTAATTAATTCTTATTAGTTAATTTTAGATAATCAAAACCAATTTGCTTATTGTCTTAGCATTGAACGATAATCATACATTGATGCTTAGGTACAAGAACTAAATTATACAATCTCTGTGGGAACGAACTCTACTTCATTCTATATTACTTGTGAACACGTACGCTTGCGTGATTTTGTGCGAACAAGTTTTTGGCGCCGCTGCCGGGGATTTGTTATAGTTTATGTGCTTGACATCAGTGGTCGTTAAAGTTCATTGACTCGGATCGGTTACTAATAGTTTTTGTGTTGTTTTGTGTTCTCAGGTACTTGAGCGTGTATGCGAACGCGTTCTCAAGCGAATAAGGAGAAGCTGGAAAATAAAGAAGAAACAGAAACAGAAGTTCCAGTGATTCAAGTTGTAGAAAATATGGGAGAACCAGCAGCAGCAGCAGCAACTAAGGCTCTTAAGGATTTCTCGCAGCCAAAGATCAATGACATTGCATCGAGTATTGTCAGACCAGCGATCGCAGCTAATACTTTTGAGATCAAACCAGGCACGATTCAGATGGTACAGAACTCAGTGCAGTTTGGAGGTACTCCTACTGAAGATCCAAACATGCACATTCGAAGTTTTATTGAAATCTGTGATACCTTCAAAACAAATGGTGTGTCAGAAGATGCTGTGAAGCTGAGGCTTTTCCCATTCTCTCTGAGGGATAAAGCTAAGAGCTGGTTACACTCTTTACCAGCAGGTTCTATCACTACATGGGAAGATCTTGCACAGAAATTTCTCACCAAATTCTTTCCCATGGCGAAGACAGCAGCTATCAGGAATGCTATCACTCAGTTTTCACAGCAATCTGGAGAATCTCTATGCGAGGCTTGGGAGAGATATAAGGAGATGCTAAGGAAGTGTCCACATCATGGGATGCCTGATTGGATGATAATCAATTGTTTTTATAATGGGTTGGGTGCACAGTCGAGACCTATGCTAGATGCAGCATCAGGTGGAGCTTTGTGGGCCAAGAGTTATGAAGAAGCTTATGAATTGATCGAGATGATGGCTGCTAATGAATATCAGAATCCTACAGGGAGGTTATCTCAAGGCAAGGTAGCAGGTGTTCTTGAAATTGATACAGCTACAGCCATTGCAGCTCAGTTGAAGGCCTTGTCAATGAAGGTCGATTCTTTGGCTAATATGGGAGTTCAGCAGGTAGCTAGTGTTTGTGAGTTATGTGCGGGCGCACATGATACAACTCAATGTGCCATATCTTCTGAATCAGCACAATTTGTGAGTAACTTCCAGAGGCCACAACAGCCAGTTCCAGCCACCTATCATCCAAATAACCGCAACCATCCAAATTTCAGTTGGAGTAACAATCAAGGTGGTAATCAGCAGCAACAGCAATTCGGAGCTAGGCAATTCAATCAAGGATTTCAGCAGCAGTACCAGCCCAGACAACAGTTTCAGCCTCCAGGTTTCCAGCAACAATCTCAGGGGAATGCTGGTCAATCTTCTAATGAAAAAGCTGAGCTTGAGGAGTTGAGGATGATAGTAAAAAGTCAGGGGGCATCTATGAAGATCATGGAAAGTCAGATCGGGCAGCTTGCTAGTGCTCTGTTGAACAGACCATCTGGAGTTCTTCCGAGTGACACTGAAGCCAATCCAGGCAAGTGGGAAACCAAAGAGCATGTCAAATCAGTTACTTTGAGATCGGGTAAGGTGACGGGTAATCAAAATTCAGCCATTGAAGAAGAAGAAGTTCAAGAGCAACATGTGGCACCTACTGCAGATAAGGAGCAAGTACAGACTGATAGAGTAGCTGAGCAGTTGGTTAGCGAGGTGGAGAATCCTAAAAATTCTGCTAAGGAAGTTTCTCCAAAGCAGTCTACAGAGAACGTGAAAATCTTTCCTCCTCCTCCATATCCTGGTAGATTGAAGAAGCAGAAGAATGATAGACAGTTTGGCAAGTTTCTGGAGGTATTCAAAAAGCTTCAAATCAATATCCCTTTTGCTGAAGCATTGGAGCATATGCCGAGCTATGCAAGGTTTATGAAAGGTATTCTCTCAAAGAAGTTGAAACTTGAAGAATTGGATACAGTAGCATTAACAGAAGAGTGCAGTGCCGTTTTACAGCAGAAGCTACCACCGAAGCTAAAAGATCCAGGCAGTTTCACTATTCCGTGCACCATTGGGAATTTGTCTTTCAGCAAGTGTTTGTGTGATTTGGGTGCTAGTATCAATCTCATGCCATTGTCAATTTTCATGCAGCTTGGTCTTCCAGATCCTAAACCTACCAACATCTCTCTACAGCTAGCTGATCGTTCTATTACATACCCGAGGGGTATCGTTGAGGATGTTTTGGTCAAGGTTGATAAACTCATCTTTCCAGCAGATTTTGTGATTCTTGATTTTGAAGAAGATAAGAAGATTCCTATCATCTTAGGACGACCTTTTCTAGCTACAGGCCGTACCTTGATTGATGTTCAGAAGGGGGAGCTTACGATGCGGGTGCAAGATCAGAATGTCACCTTTAATGTGTTCAAGGCCATGAAATTTCCGACAGAGGATGAGGAGTGTTTCAGTGTGGAGATAGTTGATACGGGTCAGGCAGAAGAGTTTGATCATTTGTTGAGCAAAAAGTTAGACGTGCACAAGCTCGAGCACCACATCAGTGATTCCATTGATAATTCTTCCATTCAAGATCTTTCGAAGGTGAAGCTTGGGAAGCTGCCACCACACTTAAGGTATGTCCTTGTGGATGATGAACTTGTGATTTTTTAAGTATTCCAAGATAACGTGTTAAGAAGGTGGATGACTGATGATGAAGTAGAAGAGAGTGTTGTTCAGCCGTCCGAATCGAACAAGCACCTTAGAAGTGTGAGGAAGAAAAAAAAGGCGAAGAAGTCGACGGGTGGAAAAATCAAGTTGAAGAGTGAAAGAAAAGTTGTGTTGGGAGGAAACAATCATGTCAACGTGTGTATGAATGGTCTTTCGGTTGAGGACAGTTCGGTTATTCTTTTGAAACCGCCGTGAGTTGAGGAAGTGACGTCCGGCTAAATGACGTTAACGACAGCGCTTCGTGGGAGGCAACCCGTGTGTTTTGTCGATTAGGTATGTTTCTACTTTTCCCTTATTTACTTCCAATGAGGGCATTGGAAATTTCAAGTTTGGGGGTGGATTTGGGAATTAGTAGTTGTTGTGATATATTTGTGGCATGTAGGAATTCATATTGCATCATATTTGTATGTGTAGTTTAGTTTCATGCATGATACCTGTCATATAGAGCATTCTGTTTGCATGTGTGTCGAGTTTTGTATGTGAGTTCATATAGTTGCATTACATGCATTTTTCATGATCCCTTATAATAAGCTGATGCCATAAGGTAGGTAGATGTTGATGTGGGTGTGAAAAGGATGAACAGAGGGCTGATTTTAAATTTTGTTGAAATTGACATGCATGTTTCATGAATAAAATTTTTACACAGTCTCGTCGTTTGCTCTTGGACTAGGTTGCGTCATGCTTGTTTGGATTTAGGATTTAATCACTTGTTTATCGATAGAATTTGCTTTATTCTCTTGATGATTAAGGAACACCAAAATACAAGTTTGGGGGAAAACAGAAATTTCATGCTAATATGTTTGTGTTTGTATTTGTTGGCTAGGCGTCAAATGGCTAGTAGCCGGCTCATGTTTATGAGTAGTCTAGGGTTGGAATTGAGAATTCTCATTCCAGATTCCAAAAGAAAAAAAAAAGAAAGAAAAAAAAGAAAAAGAAAAAAAAAATGTTGTGAGAGTCTGAGTATGCAGAATTGATCAGGGTGAGCTCTTTAATACTCGAGCAATTAAGTTCTTGGGGACTTTGTGCCTAGTGACCTAAGGCTTTTATAGTCTGGGATCCACTAACCCAACGCTCGCTACATGGGTATTATTGTATAAGCCTTTAGGGGTCTCATCCATTGCACGATCAAATAAGCATGTGTGTTGTGTACATATTGTGTTTGAGTCATAATAAAGCATGAATTTCTGTCTACTTTAGAGGAGTATAGAGGTGTATCTAAAGTGATCTTGAGTTTAACGTTCATTCTATTTATAACTCTGTGATTGTCTTGGAAAAGAATATGTATGATTTTGATCCGGTTTGGGAGTATATCTGTCGAGCATTGCACACATGCACGTTCTGATCATGTATTGTTAGTATACCGGAATTTAGTCGAGCTCTGTTTGGATTGATTGCATTCATGGAGATATTTGCTTGCTAAGTGGTGTTGGTTAGTTTGAGGGGATCCTTTGCATTCATATTTAGTTGCATTCATTCATGCATTGCATTGTTTGTGTCGTTTGTGTCAGTTGGATTTTGTGGGTACATTCACTATAGGCCCTCACGAGACCTTACTCGTCCACTAGGGCTGCCTAGGGGTTTAAAGGGCTTGTTGCATATGCCAAATGCAACTGTGATCACCTACGGAAGTGGTACTAGCTAGTTTGTATATTGTTTATGCTTGAGGGCAAGCATCGGTTCAAGTTTGGGGGTGTGATAAGTGGATTTTATATCTACTTAGAACGTCTTATGTCGGCTTGAATTGATAGTTTTGGCCTCAAGTATGTCGTGTTTTGATTAGTTTTTAGTGGAAATGTGCAGGATTTTTATCTCAGGATCGGAGTTGGTAATTGAAGATGTTATGGTGGATATAGGCCCAAGGTGTTTGTTTAAGAAGGTTTCCAGAAGAGCGAGGGAAAACGAAGCAAGGAACGACAATTACCATGAAAATCAGAAATTCCAGGAAGTTGTCCGGGCGGGCGCTCAAGCTCCCAGGCGGCCGCTCAGGGGGAATTGTCCAGGCGGCAGCTCAAGATTTCAGGCGGCCGCTCAGCCTGAATTCTGGAGAATTTTACAGTTTTGCCCTTTTCGAATGTTAATGCAATTCTGAGTTGTTTCCTTGTATGATCTGGTTTTTAGGGCCTATAAAAACTCTGGTTATCATTGTAATCAGTACAGAGGGTTTTATTTTGTTAACATTAAGGAGTGAACGATCAATTGTTTGTGACAAGCAACGGATCAAGATCTACCTATCTTTTGCAACTTGGCATTCTTCGGATTTGTTCCTAAACCCTTATTAATTAATATTATTCTTTTCTTCATTCTAGTCATGTTTATTAGCATATTTTCATCGAACCCCATGATGATGAACGGTTCAACTATGAACTAATCACCGTCATGGGGTCCTAACGAATTTACTTACGGAATTTAGATGTTGATTGCCTAACTTGATATATGTGTGGTGAATTTACGATATCCTTGCATGGTTGTATTTAATTCATATAGATGCGTAGCTAACATCTATCTTGTTAATCTTAAGTGAAGCGACAGTGAATCTTTTGATTTAGAACTTGCCATGCTAGCATAAGTCCATGAATGTTTTTCATGTTTGTGGTGTGTTTCTAACCGTCTCATGCTACCTTATGTAATCTTATGGATACTTGATCTTCAACCATTATGCTTTCAAATTCTATAGACATATAGGGTCTAAGCATAACTGGTGCCTGCAGGATTTCTATCTTTTGTGGATATTGTGTAGATTGGTGTGCGTGTACTGAAAGGTAGCGTATATTTATTTCGTGTTGTCCGATTAGTTATTGTAACCACCACATGTGTTGATAAAAGGGCATGATCTCTAAAGGAAGTTTGTATTGAAGTTAGGATCTCATGTTTTCCATCTCATAAGTAATTTGAAATCAATTAGCTATTAATTTAGTTGTTAATTAATTCTTATTAGTTAATTTTAGATAATCAAAACCAATTTGCTTATTGTCTTAGCATTGAACGATAATCATACATTGATGCTTAGGTACAAGAACTAAATTATACAATCTCTGTGGGAACGAACTCTACTTCATTCTATATTACTTGTGAACACGTACGCTTGCGTGATTTTGTGCGAACAATCTTCATGTCTTCTTTATTCTTCACCAAGCTCTTGAATATGGATCTTTATTCTGACATAAACTTGCTATCAATGTCCTGACACTTGATGCACTGGTCTGGTTCATAAGTGACTAGTCTTGATAGTGTTTTTGCTTCTTAAACAAATTACCATATCCAATTAGTAATGTGGCTTTCCAATATTTGCTTTCCTTCTTGTTCACTTGAAATCAATTGGTATTATTGATACAGATAGTTATGATCTTGATTCTTGGATTTTCAAATCACTGAGGCATGAACAACTTTGACTTGAACTTCTATCAATGATTTCTTCTTGGCTTGATCATAGTCAACATGTTAAATTGTATCAATTACCTTGTCTTCATTTAGTGTTGATTTCTTTGTGACTTCTTGTTCTTGATTGTCTTCTGGTTAAGTATCTTTTCCTTTAGTTGAGTTACATTAGTTATAGTGTTACAAGTTTACACACTCTGCCTTTCACCTCGCCACATACGAGGCTGCAAGAAGGCCTCGCAACGTGTGAGTCTGCAAGGAGGCCTCGCAACGTAGAGGCTGCAAGGAGGCCTCGCCACATATGAGGCTGCAAGAAGGCCTCGCAACGTGTGAGTCTGCAAGGAGGCCTCGCAACGTAGAGGCTGCAAGGAGGCCTCGCAACATATGAGACTGCAAGGAGTCCTCTCAACTTATGAGGAGGCCTCTCATCGTAATAATAAGGAGCATAGGAGAGCCATTGCATCATTCTTTAAGAAGACCTGAAGATATAGGTGAGAGCCCGAGCTCACATATCAGCTGGACAGAAGATATAATTATAACAATTTATGACTGCAAGGCCCAATGGGGTTGCCTCTCAAGGTCCCTGCGGGACCACATTGCGCTTGGAGGATCCTTCGAGGTCACCATTACTTACATATACTTGGCTTCAAATTAATTGAAAGACACACAGCACGTGGCAACATCTTAGTGGCTGGGAGCAGATCTCGAGACACAACAGCTGCCCGAAATCATTCAAATTCATAGGGGTCGTGATGCGATCCCAAGGCACTTGAGATAGCTATGCTTTCATCTACAGCAATCTATAGCGAGCACAGGCCTCGCATCGAAGTTTTGACAAAGCAGTTTTTGAGTTCACATCGCATCTTCAATGACAATATGGACTCGGGGGGTAGTTGTTATGCCCAAATCTTGGCATAAGCCCCAAACAGGCCTAATGGGCTTGAATAGAGGTCCACAACTCATAATGGGCCTAGAGATGAAGATTGGGTCACTAAACCCACCACCAGGAGTCAGTCCAATATATTATCAAGCACAATGTGGAAGTTTGCGACCCCAAGCTAGGGGTGATCATTCGGTCGGTTCGGTTTTTAACCGAACCGAATAACAAAAACCGAATAACCGAAATCCGATTTTTACCAAACCGAACCGAACCGATTTATCAGTAGAAACCGAACTGGAAAACCGAAAAACCGAACCGAAATATTTCTCCAAAACCGAACCGAACCAATTTTAAAAAAAATTATATATAATATTTTTTTTAATTTTAAAATTAATTTTAATAGCAAATATATTAAAATATGTAACAATTAAAACAAAATAAAACACAAACTATCAATTTAAATATTTAAACTTAATTTTGAATTAATTAAATCATGCATATATATAAAATATAAACATATACATATATAATATAAATAATATATATATATAATTCGGTTATTTCGGTTTGAACCGAAGTTTTTTTAAAAAAACCGAACCGAACCGAAATAAATTTCGGTTTAAACTGAAAAACCGAAATAACCGAAATTTTCAGAAAATACCATCCAAACCGGTTTCGGTTCGGTTTTGCTCAGCCCTACCCCAAGCTGCGGGTCGAGTTCGCCAGCAAAGTCCCTAGTATGGGATAACATCTATCATGCACGTCTCTCTACAAGGTCCAGCGTGGCCTAGAGGTCCAGCGAGGCCTAGAATACTCTCTCTGCAAGGTCCAGCGTGGCCTAGAGGTCCAGCGAGGCCTAGAATACAGTCTACAAGGTCCAGCGAGGCCTAGAGCATATTTATTATGAAGGCTTACGGTCAGACCCAGCGAGGTCACGTGAGTATAATTATCTCCGTAGAGTGTGGACCACCTCGCATGACTAGCCCAGCGAGGCCGCATGCGAGGCCATGCAGCTTCTCCATTCACCTCGTCAGCGAGGCCAGTTGATTTAAGCATCATGCTAGCCATAGGCAACCTTTAATGGGCCATGGGTCATGAGCAGAATAAATGGATAAAATATATCAACCCAAGAAGACGTCTAGTGGATTTGGGCAAAGTCGAGCCCATAGAAACCCTAGCTCGTCTAGGTAACTTCTTCTCCAAGAACTACATATGGCTTGATCCCTATAAATAGGGTATGTAGGCACCTTGTTACAGATGATTGACAGCTCACCCCTGGAATATCAACAAACAAGATCAGCCACAATAATCACCAATCTCCTTCCGTGTTCTTAGCAAAATATCCGTATTTTGTTCCGTGATTCCAGCAACCTCCAAAATATTGTTATACAATATTCTCCCTATAATAATTGGAATTGATATGGTTAATCGTAATCGCAAATGCGACTGTAATTGAATTTTTTTAAAAATCGCTATATGTGATATGGTTAGACTTTTAATGCAAAACCAATCCGATGAAAACTGCCTGCACCCCTGCATCAAATGGCACACCACAAATCCTTTGATTGTACCACATTTCCACTTGAACAAAACATCTTTAGTTATCCCCACATTTATGTAATAAAACGGTAAATTATAATATATTTTTATCCAAATAAAATATTAGTAATCATACTACTAATTATAAAATACCATCAAATGGCACACCACAAATCCACAATCATTAATTGTCCCACATTTCCACTTAAGCAAAATATCTTTAATCGTTCCCCACATTTACATTTCACATAAAATATTAATAATCATACTACTAGTTACAAAATACCATCAAACGGTACACAAATACAGAATCTTTGATTGTCCCACGTTTCCACTTAAACAGAACATCTTTAATTGTTAAAATAGTAAATTATAATTATACATTTACATAATAAAATAATAAATTATAATTATCTTTTTTATCCAAATAAACCACAATAATTATACAAACGTCCTCAATCTTCGACCTTAGATTAGGAACTCATCGATAATAAACTACAATTATTATTTACACTTTATGGGGATGTTTGATTTATAGATGCCAGCTGAATGGAGGTGTAGTGTTGTGGTCCCTTTTTTCAAGAATAAAGGCGATGCTCAGAGTTGTAATAACTACCGGGGTATTAAATTACTCAGTCATACTTGCACTTAGCCGAGGGTCTTCACGGAAACAGCCTCTCTGCTCTAAAAAGTGGGGGCATGGTCTGCGTACAACTTTCCATCCCCAGACCCTGCTCTGAGCGGGATATACTGGGTATGTTTGGTTTGGATTGGTTTGGGATTTGGTTAACGAAAATCAAAATTTTAAAATTATATAAAAGTATTTGCAGAAACAATTTGATTATGTGAAACACGAATCTCATTTTTTTAGATGATTAAATTAAATTCATCAAAACTTTTAATTCTATTTTATTCCCATTTTTTTTTTGATGATAATCGTACTTGCATTTCTTATAAAGCTTCAGAACAAATTACATGATAAATAAAATTGGGAGCATTAACATGCCATTCCCGAAAGTCTGACGTAGAATGAGCTGCTTTTGCTAATGCATGAGCAACCCCATTCGCAGACCTATGTGCAAAACACACTGACACTTCATCGAAGTGTTGGAATAAGTCGATACAATCTTTGACAATTGTATGAAAGAACGATCTTCCAGTTGCTGCGTTACATGCTCGAGCAAGGACCTATGAGTCGGTTTCCAGGATTCACTTCTAAACGCCCTTACCTTGAAGCCATATTAATGTCTCTCTCAAGCACAGTGCCTCAGCTTCTCTAGGAGGTAACACAGTCTCTCGCCTGCTGCTCATGGCCATAAGGAACTGTCCCTCACCCCCCCTAACAACACTTCCCAAACCAATGCAGTGAATATCTTCAAATAGAGCAGCATCAATGTTTACTTTCACCCAGGGATTTTGAGGTTTCTCCCATTTTCTGATTGCAGTCGATGTCCCTGTACTAGCACTCGATGTCATCTGCTTGTCCTGGGCTTTCTTCCATTCAGTAATTAAATTAAAAGCAGCTGCTTTAATACCGAATGCAGAAATATTTATCTTCTCCCAGACCCACTTGTTTCTCCTGTTCCAAAGGCTCCAACAGACTAGAGCAATTAGCGTACAGCGTTCCCTGTTACTCCCATCAAAGTTCCTACGAATTACATCAAAGACGTTGTCCTCCGGTAACAAACTAATACTACCCTGAAGACCAACCTCCCTCCAAGCAGCAGCTGCTATCTGGCATTCGAACAATACATGAATGTCTGTTTCACGAGACAGTCGACACCATTGACATATAGTATCAATCTGAACACGTTTTGCAGCCAAACGTATTGTAGACGGTAAGCACATTGAACACACACGCCATATGAATTGGATGACCTTACTCGGAAGCTTCAATCCCCAAAGCTTTCTCCAAAAATCTGCATATGGAGCTTCTATTTCCCCTTGAAGAATTCTATAACAACTCTTCACCGTAAAGCAACCCTTCTCATCAGGGAGCCAGTACCATATATCATTACCTTCTCTTATTGGCAAGGGAATTTTTTTAATAAGGTTTCTGTCCCTCTCGTTACAAATGTCCAACAAAATATCCTCGTCCCACTTTTTCTGTTCCATCTGCATAAGTCCACAGACTTTGCTCCCTTGTAGTTGATCAGGCATTTCCGTGGTCATGAAACCATTCTCTGTACATGGAAGCCATGGGACCTGCCATATCTCAGTTTGTTTCCCATCCCCAATTCGCTTTCGACAGCCTTTCTTCACAATCTCCTGTGCAGCTAAAATGCTTCTCCACGTATAGCTAGGATTTGTCCCCAACTCTGCTGTTAAAAAGTCACCCCCAGGAAAGTATTTAGCTTTCATACACGAAGTAACTAATGGATTATCATTGTTAATTAGGCGCCATCCCTGCTTAGCAAGCATTGAGATGTTAAACTTTCTAAGTTCTCTGAAACCCAACCCACCAGCTTCTTTTGGTAAACACAACTTGCTCCAAGACTTCCATCTAATTCCTCTATTTTCCTGCCCATATCCCCACCAAAAGCCATTCATTAAGACTTCGATTTTCTCACAAACTTCACTAGGAATTAGTAGTAAGTTCATCCAAAAATTAGGCATACATTGAGCAGCCGTTTTCAATAACGTACATTTACTAGCCTTTGAAATCTTCTTATTTCCCCAGTTCTGCAACTTCTTCTTCATTTGATCTGTTAAAAACTGAAACACAGAGACCTTCTTCTTACCCACATTCATCGGTATGCCCAGGTACTTTCCAGGTTCTCTAGCTTCTCGCACTTGTAATGTCTGACAAACCACACTTCGATCCTGCACTCTTGTGTTTGGACTGAAGATAATACTTGATTTATTAAGATTAATAGCTTATCCAGATAGCTTCTCATAACGATTCAGCACAGTCTTCATCATTCTAGCTTCAACCTCGACTGCTCTAAAAAACATGTAACAGTCGTCTGCAAAAAGAAGATGCGAAATATGTGGAGCCCCTCTTGCAATTGACACTCCATGAATTAATCCAACCTCTTCATATCTCCTAATGATGGAGCTTAATCCCTCTGCACATAGAATATAAATATACGGGGAGATAGGGTCCCCCTGCCGTATACCTCGTTGTGGTCGAACGTCACCAAAAACTTGCCCATTATTTACGAAACTGTAGGTGACAGACTGAATACAAGCCATTACTCTCTGAATCCAACCATGATGAAACCCAAATTTCTTTAACATACCTTCTACATATGTCCATTCAAGCCTGTCATAGGCCTTGGATATATCAAGCTTAATCCCATCAATTCCTCGTTTCCCTTGAGTACGTCGTTTAATACAATGGTTTATCTCATAAGCCAACAATGCATATCAGTTAACAGACGCCCCTCAATAAAGGCACTCTGCTTATCTGAAATTAGATCTTTTAGACACGGCTTAATTCGATTGGCAAGGACTTTCGACACAATTCTCACTAATACATTACATAGTGAGATAGGCCTTAGCTCCGTCATTTGCTGAGGCTTCTTGACCTTCGGGATTAAACAGACCAAAGTACGATTGACCTCCAACGGCATTTCTCCTGTAATAAAGAAAGTTTGACAGAATTTTGTTACATCAGTACCCACTATATTCCAAAAGACCTGAAAGAAACCTGGATTTAAGCCGTCTATTCCAGGAGACTTTTCGGGGTGCATGGAGAAGACAGCCTCCTTCACTTCCTCATGTGTCACACACTGCATCAGCTCTACATTCTGTTCAGATGTTACCTGTTGGACTACTTCATTCGATGTTAAAATCTCCTCTGTTGTCACTGAAGTTGTAAATAACCCTTCAAAATATTCAGTGATAATATCTTGAATCTGCTTTTCCTCCTCCCTCCAATGCCCATACTGATCTCTAATTCCGTTTATACTGTTATTTGTTCGCCTTGTGGTTGCATAATTGTGAAAAAAACGAGTGTTTTGGTCCCCATTTTGCAACCAGAATTGTTTCGCACGTTGAGCCCAGTATATTTCTTGCTTTTCCAGAAGATTCAGATAATCCCTTCTGACCTCATTGTATTGGCTAATTCCATGAGCGTCTCGTCTCGATCTCAAGCTTTTTAGCCTCTGTTTATACTCCCTTATTTTGACTCTGAATTCCTTCACCATGCCTCCGCCCCACTCTTCCAATTTTAGACAACAATACTGAATCTTATCTGTGATGTTTTGATCAATCAGTTCCAACCAACATTGTTGAATAATATGTAAACAATCCTTCTCTTTTAACCACATGTTCTCGAATCGAAAACGATGAGTTTTAGGCACAAACATCTTCCTATTCAACCGCAGATTTAAAGGGAGGTGATCTGATGTTGAAACATCAAGAACTGTCACCTCTGCCATCGGGAACATATCCTTCCATTGCCTATTCGCTAAACCTCGATCAAGCCTTTCCTGGATCCACATATCTGTACCCCTTGATTTTTCCCAAGTAAACCTGTTGCCAATAAACCCGAGATCAAACAATTGACAATCGTTTATAGCATCTGTGAAGCCTTGGAGAAACCTTCTAGGATGTAAACAACGCCCCTGCTTTTCCTCTGCTAACATAATGTCATTAAAGTCGCCTATAATACACCAAGGCAAGGTCGACCTAGCAGACAAATCGCGAAGAGTGTCCCATGACTCCTGTCTTCTATTCCTCTCTGGACAACCATAATAACCGGTGTATCTCCACCGTCCTATCTGTTCGATATTGACTTCAAAATCAATATAGTGGGAGCAGTTATCCTTAACAACTATATCACACTCATTTTTCCACATTAAAGCCAGCCCTCCTCCCGTACCTTGAGAGTCCACATTATAACATCCCACAAAACGTAACTTCTTACACACCTTTACCACTGTATTTTGTTTCACTTTAGTTTCAGATAAGAAAATAAAACTGGGCCTTAATTGTGTGACCAAGTCACGTAAAAACCTAACTGCACGTGGGTTGGCCAAGCCACGGCAGTTCCAGGCTAAAAGACTCATTGGTTTAGGCGGGCCTGTACCACAGGACCCGCCTCTATCAAGTTTTTTGGCTCATCTGAGTTGACATGCCCAGTTACTACTTCTTCAGTCTGATAGGCCACACTAGTATTCTGATCCACACGTTTCCTTTTGGCCTCCAATACAACCATATCCTTCTCAACATTGCTTCCTCCCGCCGTATCTGCTAGTTGATCTCCTATGATAGCACTACCCAAGCTGCTTTCCTGATTTCGTTGGATCAATTTAATCCCACCCGTTTCCCCTGTCTTTTCGACAAGCATCCCATCAACTTCCATGAAGCGAGCATTCACCCTCTCCTTGCCTTGCCCAGTGGTTTCCTGTCTGACATTCGATGAACCTTCCTCCCATACTCTACTACTGTCACCATTGTTTCGTAACCACTTCGCTCCTATGTTCATATTTTTTGCATTCTTTGCTGGTGCCCGCAACCAAATCCCATATGAACGAATTATTTCCTTTTCAGGGTTTGCATAAACAATAGAACAGTCCCTTTCTTGATGACCGAGCAAGCCACGGACAAAGCAGAACGAACTAAGTCTTTCGTATTTGAAGTTAATCCAGCTCCACTCACCTCCATCCCTCTTGATCTTCATCCTTCTCTTAATTGGTTTATCAATGTCCATTGAGACTCGGATACGAGAGTACTCCCTCCAGCCACCATTAATATCCACAGACTCTGACTTAACAAAATTACCAATATAATTGCCAATGTTTCGAAAGACATTCTCAGAAGCAAAACCAGTTGGGAGATCATATACTTGGACCCAAATATCCATGGTATTTAAATTCAGCAAATGTGGATCCTCACCGTCCTTAAGGCAATGATACACCAACAAGCTCTGTTCAAATGTCCATGGACCTCCCTCCAAAACTTTCTGCAAATCAAGGACATGGTAGAATACGAACGAGTATCGCTGTTCTCCCAGATCAATTATCTCCATTCCCTCCTTTGGACGCCACAGTGAAGCAATGACATTCTGCATTGCCTTAAAGTTAATGTTTCTCTCCGTTAGAAATCGACCAATGAGAACATACGTCGTACGAGCTTTAATTTCACCTTCTGCAACCACAACACCCCCTTCATCCTCTTCCTCCAGTGCTAATCTTGAATAGAGATCTTCCAATGTTGTTTTTGATGACGCCATGTGTATACAGTACTAGACAATGAACTGCTAAAAAATGAAATGGAAGTTAGGGGTGAGCAAAAAACCGAATCAAATCGAAACCGAAATCGAAACCGATGAAAACCGAACCGAAAAAAACCGAAACCGTTAAAAACCGAACCGAAACCGAAATCTAAAAACCGATCCGATTTTAATGGTTGCGGTTCCGGTTTTAGGTTCAAACCGAACCGAAAAAACCCGAAACCGAACCGATTATTTATATAAATAAATATTTATATTTTTTATAAATATTTTTAAAATTAATCATACATATATATAAATTATATTACCATTTGTACAGTTCTTATCAAACTGCAAGATTTGTATCTCCTACCATTTGATATCTAATTTTGTTGCTTGACATCTGATTTCTGCATATACAAGCTTTCCACCTTAGAAAAAAGACAATTTCTGAAGATTTCAGATGCATTGGCCTATTCTTGATATCCAAGTCTGTCTATGCCAGAATTTTGTAAGATTTATGTAAGCTCTATTCTTGATCCTATTAGTTTCATCTTGGTGGTTGCCTGTTCTAATTTTGCAGATGTCACGACTATTACTGGTTTTTTGAGTTATGTCTTGCACAGTCATAACTCATACCTGTAGTGGTCTTTTTCAACTGGACTGTGTAACTGGTCACTGCCTCACTGGACATCGGCCATTTTTTTTTATTGTTTCAAGTTTTAAAAACTGTTGTATGAATAAATTTGGATGATTCATGTTTTTATGGTAAACTACTTTTTTAATTAATTTGTAATACTTTCTTATTTTTATTTTAATCGGTTTTAAAACCGAAACCGAACCGATAAAAACCGAAATCGGGATTTTAAAAACGAAACCGAAACCGATGGTTCGGTTGCGGTTCCGGTTTTCGATTTTTAAAACCGAGGACATGCGGTTCCGGTTCCGGTTTTACCTGAAAACCGAACCGAACCGGGGTTTGCTCCCCCTAATGGAAGTAGTGACTAACTATTCCCATTTTTATTAATCTTTATTTTCATATTTTCCATTCTCATTCGTGATTTCCATTTCATTGTCCATCCAACGCCCCCCCTGCAACTTTTTAGTCGTGAAATTGAAGGCATGCAAGAGGATTAAATTATTAAGATGTAAAAGCAATCAACTGATAGGTCGGTTGATTAAATTAAGTAAGTTTTATAGGCACGAGAAAGATTAATGGCGCTATGGTGTTTTGAGAATCAGAGGTCGGTGGTCACAGCTTGAAAAATAGTGAACCACTAACTATAAAACTAATATTTTAATCAAAAATTAGCCTCCTAGCTCAGAATTTTTTTTGTTACCATTAGTAGTAAAATATAGAAGGTGCACTCTTACTGTAACTTCCACGTTCGATGACAAAGTATTTTACAGTTTTTTCTTTTTTAAAAAACCAAAGAGAATATATTATTAAAAACAGAAGACGAATATTTGAGTTTTATATTTAATAAAAGAATTATAAATAGAATTTCGAGAAAACCAAAAAAAGATGGACAAACCGGCATAGAATCAAAATTATGAAGTACTAGCATATTCTGCAGATCTGCACTGTTTAAGGATCAACCAAGTGAATTATTTAGCAACTGTTTGGTGGATATCGATCGTACGTGCACCTACTCCACCTCATCATGTACATACACACGAACTGTAATCATAAACTAACCGGGATTTTAAAGAAATATTGTTTGTTTTGAGAGGCCATCCGAGATATTAATTAAATTTTTTTAGTGATTGTTAACTAAAGATCATGATTTTGTAGAAATTTTCTTACTAACATTTTAGATTTAACGGGTGTTTCTGCCTAAGTTAGCCCATCTCGTTCCATGGTCCGATGTACATATACAAAAATACTCATGTACCTACCTCGAAATTACGACGAAAATCCTATTTTTAATTAACATTCAAAATTAAAAAAATTATTTAATAACTAGTTTAATTTAACATTTTACTCAACTAGGTGCCAAATGATTAGTAGCAAGTAAAACAATAATCTCCCAACTGGAATTACTTAACTAGTCATTAAAACACTTGATTAGTCACTTAAATATATGATACAATATTGTTAACGAATTTTCTATTGTATGTCCAAGGGCACATGCTAAGAATCCGTACTAGCTTAGTTGTCAAATTTTAATTGGTAGAGATTTCATTAATAATGATGGGCCCCTCTGCATTCACATAAATATCCACCAATCAAAATTTGACAACTCATCAAGCACGGATTCTTAGCATGTGCCCTTGGGCACAGATATTGTTAATTGAGTTTAGTGGCATCCTAAGCATTCCATTAATTGTCCTCGTCAAGAACAACAATAATCAAATTTCTGTTGCGTATGGAAAAATAATTGTCCGTTAAACAGTTATGGATGGAGACACTAATCCAACATTTGATGTTATACACGAAAGGGTTAAACCCTTAAGCTATGCCACCTTAAATTGAAAATATTAATCTAAATTGATTTAGTGGACAAATCACGACATGCGAAACATCGATATTTTTTTTTTTTGTAAGTATACTTAGGCTTACAAATAATTTTATGTTTTCACAAATCTCGAAATAAAGTAGAATCGAATTAGATTGGAATTTGGGACAACAAACGATAAGTTCGATTATTTTTGAAGTAAATATAAAATTATTGATTATTCTGTTGGGTTTTCCATTCAAAACAAATTGACAAATTACCAAACTGGGCCGGGTACATTTCACTTGAGGCCCGAGTTACATGTGTTATAAACGGGGTATGTAAACAAATAAATGTATATTCCAGACCATTATTTCGGCAATGATTTTGTATTAAAAAATATTAATTTAGAAAAGTATCATTTTCTATTTTAAGTTAAAAAATATCTATTTGTATAATAAGTCAAAAACTAACTTAAAATTAAAAATAAAACTTAAAATCAAAAGTTGGTAAGAGATGTTTTTTTGAATTACTTTAACAATTTTGAGGATTTTATTGGATAAAAGTTAATATTATTATTCAAAAAGACAATTTATTAATTTTTTTTATTTTTACATTTTTAATAATTCATAAGTTAATCATAATATAAAATTCCTAACAAATATTAAATTAAAAAAATTCACTTTTTTTATTGGCAAAATAAAAAATAAAAAAATTTTAACTTTTTTTTAAATCATTTTAAGTAACTTTAAATCACAAATAATAATAATTATAATAACCTAAACTTGGAAGTAAAACTAACGACATCTAAAGAACGTACACTACCAGTGTAAGAGGTTCCTGCATCAGGCTCGCTGGTAAAGAATTCCTGCTGCCCGCAAAACAACAATATCGTAGTACAAGAACATCTTATATTAATAACTTTTAATCCTCGAAAAAGAATTCCATATACACCTAATACGAAAGATAACTATGAGCAAGAGGATGCACTTTGCTCAGCAGTAATCAGAACAAGAAAGATAAAGGCACTGCACAATTAACTCAAGATATACATAGATTACATGGGACAGAGTAGAGGTTTGCAATGCAACACATTTGCATTACAAACATTTCATTAGTCTTTCAACTGGCTTCTCTTTGTATCAGTGCTGGAGTAGGAGGTTTCATAATTTCATGCTTATTATATGTACTGGAAGGTTCTTCTACCACAGGAAGCTGCTTGCCAGGGCTACGGTATACATTTGAAAGTCGGCTTGGACTTGAAGAGTTTGCTTTCAAAATGTTGGCCGGAGAAGAACTGTTCCCGAAAGGCGAACTTGAGCCAGACTTAACCTGATAACCTCGCTCATCTTCGCGGGGTAAAGGAGATATTGGTAACTGAGTATTTTCACCCTCTTTCTTCTTGTAGAACTTGTCCTCTTCAATGTCATAAGCATTGCCAGTTCGCACTTCCTGAGCAAGTGTACACCAACAGCAGAAAAGCCACAATGCACAATCGGCAACTGCTGGTTTACCCCAACAGGGAATGTACGGTGGCAAATTAAATCTCTTTCTCATTTGAATCCTCCAAAAACCACCATAGAGTAAACCAAATATACAAAGAAAAACCCCAGTAAGCCCCAATATCGCCCTCACAACTTCGTCATTAATATTGACAGCAGCCAAGTTGAAGATCCAAAATGGAGCCAGACAGAAAAGAAGAAAAGTCGCAATATGAACATACATGTTACCAAATCCAAGTCTCTCCATATTCCACCCAAAAACACAAAAACTACAGAACAGAGATAGATATGCTAAAGAAATATCTTCCCACAGATCAAATATGCCTCCACTCCACTGTGGTCTATCTTCTTCAGTCTTGCCCGCAGATCTACGTGAAAATGAAAATCTCTTTTCTAATGTTTTTAATCTCAGCGGGCTTTTCCTGCTAATAATATCAGAAGAGATATTCTGAAGTTGAGCTTCTTCATCAACTTCAGAGTGGTAGTCCTTTCCAAGGGGGCTAACAATGGCATAAACACCAGCAATTGCAGGACAACCAATTGCAAAAGAAATAGTTATTCCAACCCCTAAAGCGGGACGTTCTGATCTCTTGTATCCCACATTAAGACCACACAAGGCATACTGTGCAAAACAGTTAAGGTTCAGTAGAAGTATGACAACCATCATGTGTACCCATTCATGAGGTTTATAAGTCCCATTCTTGCAGTAAACCTTCCGTAGTCTACAAATATCCTCTGGTTTCCATCTCAAGAGAAGTACAAGGTGGTATAATCGTTGTGGATGTTGGTACAGACACATTAGGGTGAATAATGCATTGAGGATCTGGTTATTAACTTCAAACCAAGCATTTCTCTGGGTTTTCCTAGGCAACACACTATTTAACATTCCAGTCATGACAAAAAACAAAATTGCACCCGAAACAGCAACACAAATTACCCACAATAAAAGAACCATATTCATTGGATTTCTTATCCATTCTTTGCAGATTTTCTTAAGGTTGTTCCAATCAATTTTCCGACTGAAAACTTTACTTATGCGTTCTCGAATACTACCCGAAAAAGGCACATTACGCGAAAATTCATCTCTCAGGACTGCAATCCTTTGAAATTTGATAGTCGGAGACTCTAAAGCACCAAAATTGAAGAAATTAATTCTGTTGACTACTGAACTTAAGCTACCGTCAGACAGAAATGGAGGGTCCCCATTGCCAAGAAGCTCCCTTTGAGATGTTCCGATGTGCAGAGGGGCAACCCCCTTGACTTTTGCACCACTAGTTTCATCAACTCCTCTGGTGACTTCACCTTTATCAGTTGATACCATCCTAATATTTCTAATTCCCAACTATATTTAAAAATCCAAACTTTACTAAAAAACCAGATCAAATTTAGTCATTCTGCTTCCTTGCAACTTACCCGAGATCCTAATTTTGCTATTAGCTATAAAGCAAACCACAAAAAGCTCCACTAAATTAGAAAAATTTCAACAATAACTAGGCAAAAAGTTGATATCTAAGTGTTATTTGTGTACAAGGTAAGTCCAAGAACCAAACACAAAATGGGAAATATCAGAATGCAGCTCAAACAGCATATACATACAATAATCAAACTGTTCAAAATCAGATCTTTGAACTAGAACAAAATGCAAAAGCTCATAAAGATTCAAGAAACCATCAAAAAGCAGAAAAAGAAGTTCTCAACAGAAAATTAACTACATAAAACAGATATATAACATAGTGAAATCAAGAATATAAGCTAGATGAAAGATACAATACCTGTGGATCTGAAGAAAGACATGGGAAATTTTGGAAGCAAATTATCTTTCAGGCCACCATCATTAACAAAGTACAAATGTCCTAGCTTGACAAACTATTGATTAAAGTACCAAGTAAAGCCTAAGACATTGCATAAACTTGGCAAGTGGAACTAATGTGGAAATGTATCAGCTTAATATTAATATTTTAAATAAAATTTAAACAAAATGTGTAAAATTATATTGATAACCAATTAAAATACATTTTTTTCATCGGAACTGTGATATCTTGATTGGTATAGTATTTTAAAAATATTGTAGACAGATAATTACTTAAGTAATCAGAGCACTCCATAGGTCCTTTCGTTAAATAACCTCTTTCCCGTTACTTCGTAACCCTTTGCCTCTTGGTTTGCCAATGAAAAGTTAAAACCCTTAAAATATTAGAGGAACGGTCTATTCAATTTTTATATTATACTAGCTTATAAGTTATAAAATTTATTTAACATTATAATTATGTTTATATATAATCCTTATTTTTAATAATTTTTTAATTTTAATTTAATATAAATTTATATAATGAAATGCATGGTTTAAAATTTATTTTGTAAAATTCTAAATTAAAAATGTCGTTGACGGGTTCGAACTTTGAATTTTTAGTAAATTAATTTAATCATATAATATATCTTATTATTAGATCTAACGATTGTTATTTATTAATAAAAATAATGATTTGTATATACGGTGAGATATTTTTGGGTGTATATTAGTGATCTCAAGATTAATTTTAAATTAAAAAGTACTCCATGTTTTAATTACAAAAATTACTACTAAAAATAATTACGGAAAGATATGGTGTGATATTTTGGATATATATTAATTATTGTAATATTAGTTTTAAATTAAATGGTAGAGTGTTTTAATTAGAAGTAAAATCTTTAGAAAAAATGAATAATTGAGTTGTTGGAGTAGAAAAAAGAGTCCAAGTAGAAGTGAATGAAGGAATTTTAATCAGAATATAACTACGTTAACATTAGTAATTAGCTTTTTGAGTTATTTTTGTAATTTAATTATTTATTTTAATAATTAGGATAACCAAGCGAAGCACGGGTTTATTTTAATATCTAATAAATTTTAATTAACATTATAATTATGTTTTTATATAATCATTATTTTTGAATAATGTTTTCTAAATTTTAATTTAATATAAATTTAAATAATTATATGCATGGTTTAAAATTTATATTGTAAAATTCTAAATTAAATATCTCGTTGACCGGTTCGAACCTTAAATGTTTAGTAAGTAATTTAATCATATAATATATCTTATTATTAAATCTGACGATTCTTATTTATTACTAAAATAATGATTTGAATATATGGTGTGATATATTTGGGTGTATATTAATGATTGCAAGATTAGTTTTAAATTAAAAAGTAACGTGTTTTATTCAGAAAAAAATATTGCTAAAATAATGACGGAAAGATAAGGTGTGATATTTTGGGTATATATTAATTATTGTAATATTAATTTTAAATTAAAAGATAACGTGTTTTAATTAGAAGTAAAATCTTTGGAGAAGATTGGTAATTGAGTTATCATAGTAAAGGAAATAGTCCAAGCGGGTGGAGGAATTTTAATTGTAATATAATTACCTTAACATTAGTAATTAACTTTTTGAAATATTATTTTTATTATATAATAATATTATTATTTATTTAATAATTAGGATAGCCAAATCGAAAACCAAACCAACCAAACTTTCAATATTTCGGCTTTAATATATTAATATAGATAAATATAAATAAATAAATTACAGTGGAGATAATACAAAAACATAATACAATCATTATACTTACACTTTAATGATATATATGGTGTTGCAAAAGAAGAGAAAAGCCGAAGAAACTTGTGTATTGAATTGATGAAGATGGTGTAAATTAGGTTTAGAAGAATAGAGTTCTGCGCGCAGTGTTCGTGAAGGCAACGGAGGTCTTAAGTTTAGTTGTATTAGTAATGGTGTAAATATAAAATACTATTGTGTCTTTAGGACTATAGCCAATAACGGATTAAAATTGATTTATTTTATATTTAAAATTAATTAAAAATTAAATTACCAAACCGAAAACCAAAATAAATAGGATAACCAAACCGAAAACCAAAACTTTCAATGTTTCGGCTTTAATATAATAGTATAGTATAGATTTTAACACTCTCCTCAATGAATTATAAACGTCCATCTTTGGGACATAATTTGTTTTTTGTATCCGTAATAAATATTGAGAATATTGGAAATCGCAAAAAAATGAATATGAAATCTTTACGTGCCTGAATTCTAATACCATATTAACTAATCAACTCATCTAAAACTTTAAAGCCTTGCATGAAGGCATAACTGAATTTTTAAGATTATATTAATAAAATTAGTACTGTATTCATTGTTATAGAAATCGACCGATTTCTAAAAAATCGCCGATAAATTGGCCAAAAATCGGTCAAATTTTAGAACCGATTCGGTCGATTTTGCAAAAATTGCCAATTTTTCAATCAAATCACCCGATAAATCGTAAATTGGTACCTCAACCGAATAATTCCGATTTCCAAAATCTGCATGACTGTATTTGGTAATGTGGCATGGTCTAATGATTTAATAAACACTAAACAACGGTTATGAAGACAGCATGAAGGCGCAACTGAATTTTTGGATTATATTTTAACAGGTTATATTAATAATACTAGTACTGTGTTTGATGGCATGGTCTTATGATTTAGTAGTAATAAACACTAAACATGATTTATTCTTCTGCCTGCCACAGCAGTGTTGAGAGGTCAATTTAGAATAGTAGAGGACAGGGCAGAAGACTGGTGGTCCAAGGTAACCTAACAAATGGATACATGTTAATATGGTGTTTGAAAATTAGAGGTTTAAGTAATTATTAGATGATTGCGATAAGTTAGAGGTTTGACCAAGTTAATTATCTAATAAATGTGTTTGATAATTAGCCGAATGAAATAGTTTATTGAGATGAATAAGCTAATTTTGAGAAAGTTACTTTTAGGAGATTTTTGAATTAGAGGTTTGACATGTCTAGTGTAAATACAAACAGTTAATACAAACAGCTTATTATCAAACAATTAATTCAATCCGTTAGTCAAAATAGCTATTCGAATCAGTTAATCAAAACAACTAATTTAATCCGCTCCAGCTAACAACTAACTGCTAATTACCAAACAAAACCTATACATTACATAATGAATTAAAAAAAAAAAAAGAGGCAACAATTTCATATTAAAGGAATACGATTATACGAAGGTTGGAAAAAGTTGTTACCGAATATCATTTACAATCGTGGTATCAAGTATTAATTTAACGAGATTTTACTGTATATCCAATTTTCTTTAATCTATAATTAAAGGTCCTTTTCATTTCAAGTTCATCCTCTGTATTGGTTCCATCAGCATAAACTTCATAGAAAAATGGGTAAAAGACAACTGTGCGCTTCTATGTATGTGCAATACTGAAACTGGGAACAGTGCAATAACAATTAATAAACACTCTCACTGATTAACACAAGTTAGACGTAACTGTGTGATGTACATCAATAACCACAAAAATGTGAAGATGTGGATAGTCATCGTTAAAAAATTGCAGCATCATACATTATCAAACACAAACATATTCAAGTAAGATCCGGATCCTCATCCTCCACCTCCTTAGCCTTCAACGCTTCCTTCACTCTCAATAGGAGGGTTGTCTTCCAAGCATCCTGCGGAAGCAAAACCAATGTTTTAATGCTCCTTAATTCACAAGTTCAATAAAAATTGAGTAAACATGATGAAAAATATAAGGTATACTAAATAGCAACAAAAAAATTAAAAGATACACAGTTTAATCTAAACACAATAAGGAAGGCAACCTACAGTAAAGTTTCTAAGCAAAATCTTTTATAACACTAGATATACAAACTCTTCACACTGCCTTTATTAGGGCCAATCATACATTTGTATTTGGTATAGAAGATATCATACTCCGTTTCTCGTAACGTCGACCTCTTTCATTGTGCCCAATGGATTTAATCCCACATCAAAAGTCACCCGTCACTCTAAAACAGTAATACGAATGACGAATGACATATTTACAGGTAAGACCTCTGAACTACTCGAGGCTACATCCATTTCATAACAAGCTGAGTATTATTCGTATCATCTATCTCAACTCATCCCTGCTACCTAAATCTCAGCCTAGGAAATCTTTCAAGAGGTTGAGGTTTCACCCAAGGACGGAGGGAAGGGGTGGCGACCGCCACGCCAAAATCTAGTATAATCATGAAATTAGTAGTAAAATTCATGAAAAAAATATTCTCATTTTTTATGCCCCCTCAAAATTTATATAAATTTTATGAATATAGTAATAAAATTTATGATGTGTATATAAATTCAAATATTTGAATTCAAGTATTTTTATAAATTTTAAAAATAATGTTTTAATAATTTTTTTTTCTATAATAACAAATTATTAAAATATACTAGTTACTAAGAAAAAAAAAATTCGCCCCCTCAAGCTGGATTTTCTAGCTCTGTCCCTGGTACCACCCTCTTCTTTTCTCACCTTTTTAAAAGGTATACCAAATAATATTATTTCTGATGCTAATATGGAAGCCCCTATCATGTTTACTGCCCTCAAGGGATATCAAAACAGTCTATTTAATATCACAAAGAACTAAACTGCATATGATAATCTGAGAAGAACATAAAATACAAAGCTCGAATTACCAGTTTAGTCATGCTATCAAATTCCTTGATAGCATCAGTAAACTTCGCGACATCTCCTTCATCAACTGCAGCGGCTAAGTCCTGTCCAATAAAGGGATTCAACATATTAAGTAAAGTTTACTTGGCCCACCGTAACAAGATGCATAACAATCAGAGAAGAAATTAAGAGTTGCCTCTAGAACAAAATCAATGCAATTATAAAGAAGACCATCAGATTGAAATGTTTTAACTTTCAAGTGGGCAAACAGTGCTCGCTGGTAGTTGGAGGACATATAGGCAAATAATAAGATACATTGTGACATCCTAACATACCACCAGCAATTTATATTCCCGTGTTCCTGAAAAAGTAGGATCCAGTTCCTGCAAAAAACACACAATCAAAGTCAATATATGACCTGCTAGATATGTAAGCCAATTTACTTGCCAATGCGGAGACTGAACCTCGTATTTCTCCAAAGCATTGGTAATTGCAACAATATCGTTTTTACAAAGCTGGCAAATTCCAGCATTTAGAAGATGACCTCTAACTCCATACTTCAACAAGTTATTGTTTAGCGACTGTCGAGCTATGTCCTCGTATATCTCAATTGCTCTCTGGTACCTGGATATTTTAAAAAGACAAAATTAGTAGATGCCCTCTAATGAACTTTTACCAATCGTAACACTTTCAACAGAACATTACTTCTTCCCAATTTATATAATACAGAAGAAGCGCACAGAAGTTCTTTAATCACTACAAACAATGCAACAGGAAAGAATATCTACAAATTGCAGTTATCAAAGGAAATCTATGACCCTAAAAATTTATAACAAACTTACTGCTCAAGCTGAGCAGCAAACTGAGCAATCTTCTGTTTGCACTGGTTTGCAGAAGATGATACATCTTCACTTTGAAAAAGATCAGCTGCTTTATCATAGAAATTCATAGCCTGTTCCAAATTTTGCTCCTGCTCACATAATTCAGCAATTTCCTGCAGGTACCGCAGGCATCATAATTATGTAATATATTAATTAATTAGCGCGATCTTATGGAAAGGATGCAAGTGCATCACAATATAAGCATCAGTATACAACTCTTATATTTTACAGATATTGACTTGATAAGAAAAATCCATACAATCCGTAAACTATGAAGTATAATCAAAAGAAAACCTTAATAAAAGTAAAAGCAGTCACTATGCAACCTAAAAGAAAATGCTAAAATGTAACAATTCTCGACGGAAGTGTACGTGCACCCATCACAGACAAAGGATATAAGAGAATTCTTAAAACTTTCTAAAAACCAATACCGCATACACGGAATTAGCATCACCGCCTTATTTCAACTAGAACATAAGTACATAACCTTAAAGTTGAGTAGTTCTTTTTTAAAGCATACCGTGTAATTTATGGCAGATGATGATCCAAGATACATGGTGGAGACATAACCCTTCTATATAGGGTTTTATATCAAAGTGGCTACTCGGTTCGTCAAAAACTATCACTTAACCCGCCGTACTCATCGGGTTCTCATTTACACCACTAAACAAAGAAAACATATCATTTGCCCCCTGTATATCACTTAGACCACCATAAATTGTATTATTTTTTTAAATGCAGGGGGGGCAAATGATATATTTTCTTAGTTTAGTGGTTTAAATGAGACCCCGATGAGTACGGTGGGTTAAGTGATAGTTTTTGACGAACCGAGTGGCCACTTTGATATAAAACCCCTTCTATATATGTATTATGCTTGCAGTAAATTCAAGCCAAATATATTGTCATGTATTGCAGTGTGAAATTCCAGTACATTAGAAATCCAAACTGTTGTTACTACAGTAAATGGCTTCTTTTGTTCTTTTAAAATTGCACATTTATAAATAGAAAATAAAATCAAAACTGTAGAGAGATAAACATAGATACATAGAAAGTAAGATCAAAACAACAGAGAAGATATAACTACATAGATAAGAGAAAAATGAAATATATTAACTTAATTTATGTAACTTCCACGATTTTGGATATATTAACAGCACTCCCCGTCTTTTCAGCCGTGTATTCTATTGTCCTAAAAGTAGAAAACTGCATTTAGGTTTCAATGGGAAACACAGAAAACTGTACAGACTATTTTTCTAGAGTTCAAAAATTTAGTTATAATTTAGAAAAATGTAGAACACACAGTTTTCTAGTTTCTTATGTTTTCTATTTATAAAATGCTCAAAGGAACATGTTTTTCCCAGTTTTCTAAGAAATTTAATCTAGAAAACAAGTTAAGTAAACAGCCCCTAAGTCTCCCAAAACCCTACGGTGTTAGGAGGAGGCCTTAATTGCATAGTTGGATCATATTATATTCAACTAATAATTCATACCATTGGTACTATTTAACATATGACCCTTGCATATTTTAAAACAAACATCACAGACTTTGAATCAAAATATCTCATAGTGAAAACTCAAGTACAAGACAACATGCAATTCAAAAAAGAGAACTTAGGTTTTATTCTGACAAAAAGAGCATAGACATTATGTCAGATTCAGTATTATTAGTAGCTAGTAATGTCAATATTGCAGTAGTACTATTGGCTAAGTAGTAGTATTGTGTGGGGGTTAGAACTAAATTGTTAGTAAGTGGGGGTATTCTAGTCATTACAGAGTTAGTTACTTGTGTGCCTATAAATACAGTTGTATTATGTATTGTGGATGTTATGTTGAATATATGAAAATGGAATATTATTCCACCACTTCCCTCCCTCCCTCCCTCCCTCCCTCCCTCCCTCCCTCTCTCTCTCTCTCTCTCTCTCTCTCTCTCTCTCTCTCTCTCTCTCTCTCTCTCTCTCTCTCTCTCTCTCCCTAACTGATTTCTTCTTCTCTAAGGTACTCTCTCTTTCTCTCTTTCTCTCTGATCTCTCAATCTCTCTGATCTACTTCTCTCTCAGTTCCCTCTCTCTCTCTCTCTCTCTCTCTCTCTCTCTCTCTCTCTCTCTCTCTCTCTCTCTCTCTCTCTCTCTATATATATATATATATATATATATATATATATATAATCTCTACTTCTGATCTCTGTTTACTTGTTATTTTACATTTCCTGCAACTATAAACCCTAGAAAACACAAAAACATACAAATAACAGAAAAACACAAAAAGAGATCCTGACACATTATAATTGTCTTTCTGTTATGAAGGTATGAAGCTGTAAGTACAGGCTAGATGATACCTTATAATATCTTGCTGACATACTGAGCCTCCCGATCTCCATAAACAAATTTACTGCTTGTTCTAGACATGTTATGGCTTCTGCAGTGCCTTTAAAATGTGAGAAAACCCACAAATATATACATAGAGATACATGGATAGATAGATGAAGAGAGTAACCAAAGCATTTAACAAAATAAAAAACCTGATTTAAACAGTTAACTTTTCAAAAATTGCTTAACTGGCTTTTACACATACTCTTAATTACCAGCAATAACCTATGGCATTGTAGACACCAAAGGCTATTTGATGTCACATCCTCTCAAAGCAAGAAACTGATCAATATATCAATGAACTTGTAGAAACTCAAGGAGAAGTAACTCTGGATTACTCATTTTATCTAATAATAACTACAGAACAAGAAAAATTTACACGTTCTAACTGAGATTTACAACTTTATAAACATAATTAAACAACTAATGACATGCAAATTTATGTTCAAACTTAAACTAAATTATTAATATAAATTACTACGATTTGAAAGTGAAATATGATAACCGCAAGTATGCAATCTGCAGTAAAATCACACATATGCTCCATAACTTAATACCTTTGGTATTAGTCTTCTTATAGCAATGCGCAGCATCGGCATAAGAACCAGCAGCTTCGTGTTTGCTATCCAACTAAAAGCACAAAATCAACAGGTACAATCAGATCTTAGAAAAAAATTTAAAAAAATTGGTAAGAGTGACCTCTTTTAAGTAAAAAGATACAAAGAACAAACCTTTATATGACACTGAGCCAACTTCACATACACAGCTCCAGCTTGATCCCCTATGAAACCACGCGTCATGCAAAAAAGTTTTAGAGAACTTTACAGTTCAACAGTTCTCTTAGAAATAAAGCATGTAAGAAACAGAATGTTATATAATTGAGTTGGTTTATGGATTAGTAAAGGAACTAGGACACAACTAATTGAAAATTTAATAAGGTAGGATGTTAACTTTTTTAAATGAACACTAGCATTTATATCTTTCCATAAATAAGAACTCACACCTCTCCATGACTAGTTACCAAAAAAAAAAAAATTAAATAGCTTAAGAAAATTTAAAAACAAGTTTTGAGTGATTCCAGCATCTTCATCAAGGAAACCCACAGTAGCTGGAGCTATTAAATTTAATATCGTAGGCGGGTCTTAAGAATTTTGGAGAAGTAATTAAACCAAGTCAAGCTCACGCATTCTACCTGTCAGCATTCATGTTATTGACTGTTTTTTTCTTAATAAACTGTTAATGATCATTTCATAAAAAGGATTTTTTTTCCTTTTTCTAAATTTGCAGCGAAAGGCAGACACAATGGAATCTGAAAATGTTTTTTGAACAGTGCAAAATTATTAATCTGATTGTTATGTGGATGAATGCCTAACAAATCTATATATCACTTGCCGCACATAAAACTTATACTGATCCAGCTTAATTTGAACAGGGAACAATTCAGTGCAAGTAAGGTAAATGGTAAATGTGCGACAATAGACCAATTTAAATTTATGATAACAATACTTCAACAATAACTTTCAATTAACATCATTAATATGATAAAACAATATTTCTATTATAACGTCTATTTTATTAAGTTTCCAGACTTTAAGAGTGCCAATAAATTATTAGCTCCTATAATATTTTCTTCTATGCTGGGAGTTACACCCATAAATCACCAACATAAAACAAGACAATACAGTTACCGTGTTCCCATATGTTACCCTGCGGTGTGAGTTATCCAGAAAGCTAACTTAAGCAGTATGCTAATACTGAATTCTTATCTAGTTAATACTAATTTCCACAAGTGTACAGGGTCCTACATAGGAGAGGATCAATTAAACACTACTCTAAATTTGCTTAAGCTTTCTCCACGAGGTCAAATATCCAAGGCTCGTAAAAGTCTTTCCTACCTTAATTTATCGATGAAAATTTATCTTCCCTCAATTTGTCTTTCCTACCTTAAAACTACAAAGTGCCAGCTCATCCACAGTTTCGATAATGGCAACTCCAACAATCTCTCTACGCAACTAATTATCCACTAAATCTGAACTCCATTACCTAACTATAAACCACTACACACAAAAATAAAAATAAAACATAATCGAAACCGAAATAATTAATAAATCAACAATTCAGTTAACCGCAAACGCCTTAAGCTTCATAAATCAATAAACATCCAATCGCTACGCATAATCAACTACATTCAGTTGCAAATATAACCGTAAATAAAATCAACAATTAATCAAAATAAATCAACAATTAAAAACACACACACATAATAACAAATCGAGAAGAAGAATAAAAAAAATGAAAATTACATACAGGACTTGGCGATTTTGAAGCAATTAGCAGCTTTTTCAAAAAAATCAGCAGCATCTTCGTGTTTAGAGCCAAACAAGCCCCAACCAGTAAGCTTCTTCTCTGCTTTTTTCACGTAATCTTCACCTCTTGCAATCTGATCGCTCATCCTTTTTCTTTTTTCTTTTTCGAAAAAATTGTTTTTGATTCAAGAATTTGAGTGGATTTAATTTCTTCTGGTTTAAGTAATGGAACTAGATGAGGTGGAGATTGAGAAGCCCAGTCCAATTTACAATTGGGTTTTAGTTGGAGTATTAGTCGGGCTTGGATTTCATTCAACGGCTATTTGTTAGCTTCTCAGCAATTTACATTTGATACTAGGCTATAACCTACTACCCTATAAACGTGCAAAGCAGGGTAGCATTTTGTCCGTACTTCGTACTATGATATCTTATTTAATTTAAAATGGCAATACCAAAAATTTAACAATTTTGATTGATTTCTTAAAAATATATTGTATGCAATTATATAAATAATCAATTCTTAGAAAGATATTCTATATAGTTATATAAGTATTTAATAAAATAATGATATATTAAAATTTATATAAAAAAGTAACATACAATTTTATTTTAACAATGTTGAAAATTTATTTAATCCATCAAAATCTGCAATAAAAGTAATAAATATTTTTACAAATATTGTTTTCTAATGGAAAACAATAATAAATTGTCTTCATTATTCAAATGCGGAAATGATAATCCCTTCACCCTCAATGGCTCCAAAACATTAAACCTCATATAATATCAAGAACATATTATATTAACTATGAGACCTCATAGTTAATATAATATGTAAATGTTGGAGAACAATGAGACCACATTTCAAGCAATTTTTTAATTTTTTTTTTGTTAATTTTTTTTTATGAATGGATAGAGGGTAGAATTATAAGACTTTTTTGTGAAGATGCCCCTAGCGGGGCCATTTAAAATAGCTTGAAATGTAGTGAATATGTGTGTTCTCACTGTTTTCATTTTAATTTTTTTTTTTGTTAATTTTTTTTATGAATGGATAGAGGGTAGAATTATAAGACTTTTTTTGTGAAGATACCCCTAGCGGGGCCCTTTAAAAAAGCTTGAAATGTAGTGAATATGTGTGTTCTCACTGTTCTCATTCTCACCAGAGCGTGACCATTAAACTGTATTAGTAAATTCATGTATGAAAATACAGTGTATATATATTATTAATATAGATTCTTTTATTAAAAATAAGTAAATTATACAATTAAATAAGCAAGTCAAAATATCAGATAAACATTCTAGTAGATTTATAGTTTATATTCAAATCAATGTCTTTCACCATGGCTCTCGCTTTCTGAAATTGTTGAATTTTTATGTTATTGACTTTATTATATTAAAAGTATGTTCTTATTGAAACGAATATAATAATTTGAATTTGAATATATTTTTAAACTACTTATTTTGATGGGTTGTTAATTTTTTTTTGATCAACTTAGAGGGGTGACCAAAAATAAAATTAATGGGAATACATAAACCCATTACCCACGTTATGATAAACAGTACCTATAAAATGGAAGTTGCTTCTGTGGTTCAGGCTTGTTAATTACTTCAATACTTTATTAGCTTGATCATCATGTAGACCATCTTTCTTTTTATCACTTATGTTGCTGCTATGTAGTCTATCTGTAACTAACATCTTTCTTTTTATCACTTATGTTGTGGCTATGTAGTCTATCTGTAATTGAACTTCTCTCTCTGCTTGTAATCTATATTTATAAATGCAAACTTCTTCTTCTTGTATTGTATTTTGTTTTCAATATTTAAAATTATGTAGTTGGAGGAGAAGAGAAAGGCTGGAGGTGCAATTGTAATACTACAGCATTACTGAAAATAAGTACAATATCATAATAGAATTTTTTGTTTCAATCTAAATTGGGTCGCTACAAATGCCGTGTAATGACAAAAAGGGGCATTAAAGAAATAAAGAAGATTAAAAAAATGAAGGATAATACTGTTTACCAAAAATACAGGTCTCCGCAAGAAGCTCACTTATTCACTTTTATCTTCAAATAATGTATGATTACAAATTATAACAATCACATTTTCTACTACCTATTCTCTCTCAAAAAGCCAACTAAATTGAAAAGGAAAAAGTTAGTGCTTTTATATTTTAATGTGGAGCTCAAATGAAAGTGATAAATATGAGATCATATATGAAGTGAAATTGAACGCGAGTAGAGAAGATATTTAGAGCATAAATAAGAGCAATGTTGCCTGACCCAGAGGGCGAGGCTTGTGCCGTGGGTATGAGCTTTTAAGTATGCTATTCCATAATCCCTTCGGAGACATCCGATAAAAAGTATGCTATTCCATAAGACCTTCTGGTACGTAGCATGTCTACCCCATGAACCTTAAGTTGAACAAATCCATAAAGAACATAAACTTGCTTGAAAACAAAATAATGTCTATAATGCTAGAGTATAAAATTGAGTCCCAAGATTATTTACAAATAACATGGTGCAAGTAACGTGACATCATGATTGGTTGTAACTGATTGTCTACATATTTTTATTTAAATTTAAATATAAAGTGGTTCATTACATTTAATTAAAATATATAACCAATTAAAATGTCACATGACATGTGGGATTCCGCCATTTAAATAAATTATTTGATCGATTTCTAGTATGCCCTTCATCCTTGCTACCTCTTGTATCGGTACTGTGCCAATGTTATTAACTGGTAATCTTTCCAACTACCTTTGTTATTATGACATGTAAATTCGAAAATTGAAAGGCCAAGTAAATATTTTAAAGGTACCTTTCTGGTGTCGTGTATATTATTATAACATCGGGTAATTCATTAAAACTTTAATTCTTAAATGCCAAATCAAAACCAAAACCAAACAAATATTATCCTGTCTAATTTTTTAATATTGTGAAATTAATAAAAACTTAACTTTTAAGGCCAAATTAAAAACCGGAACCAAACATGTATGACCCGTCCCTACTTCAGGGGGTTGAGATGTTAATTTGGTGAAAAACCCAGCTTTCAAATTTGAAAAGTGCAAACATGCGTCAAAATCCAGCAGTGTGAAGATTTGAGCGGCTTGGACTTGAAGGTGAAAAATGACAGAGATAGATTTAGGTAATGATAAAAAGGACCATCAAAGAAATAAAGAAAGATAAAAAAAATAAAGGATAATAGTAGAGATTTAGATTTGGGTCGATCCAATTGGGTTACTCCAAATATTGTGTAATGACAAAAAATAGTATATGTTTAGATTTGGGTCGATCCAATCTAAATTGGGTCGCTCCAAATGCTGTGTAATGGTAAAAAGGGGCATCAAAAAAATAAAGAAGATTAAGAAAATGAAGGATAATAGTATCGATGACGGAATTCGAACCTTGAAATTTTAGTAAATAAATTTAATCATGTAATATATTTAATCATTAGATCTAACAGTTCTAATTTTTAACTAAAAATCTAACGGATATTATTCGTTGTATACGAATTTTATTATATTTTGTTAGTGGTTAGAAGATATGCTGTCATATTTTTGGGTACGTATTTAGTAAATAAATTTAATCATGTAATATATTTAATCATTAGATCTAACAGTCCTAATTTTTAACTAAAAATTTAACGGATATTATTCGTTGTATACTAATTTTTATTATATTTTGTTTGTGGTTAGAAAGATATGATGTCATATTTTTGGGTATGTATTAATTCTTGCAATATTATGTTTTAAATTAAAAGTCAAAGTGTTTTAATTAGAGAGAAAAAAATTACTGATTGAAATATATGATATTTTAGGTATTTATAAAAATTCGAACCTTGAAATTTCAGTAAATAAATTTAATCATGTAATATATTAATCATTAGATCTAACAGTTCTAATTTTTAACTAAAAATCCAACAGATATTATTCGTTGTATACAAATTTTTATTATATTTTGTTAGTGGTTAGAATATATAATGTCATATTTTTTGGTATGTATTTTGTAAATAAATTTAATCATGTAATATAATTAATCATTAGATATAACAGTTCTAATCCATTATATCTATTATAGGCCAACAAGGGTTTTAAGGCTATTTAGTAAATTACAAGTATATCCTTTACTATATAAATCTAAAAAAAAAAAATGTTTTCCTTGGGAATTGAACTCATGACCTTGAGAATACAATTGACTTGTGTTCACATTCACAACCACTACACTACAACAACTTTTTGTTATCTTTTAGAAAATCATCAATCACATGTACTTTAAAACCCTCTTTCTATAATATTTTAATATTTATTTTGAGATATACTTAACTAAAATTGAATTCATGACTTTGAAGATACAAGTGACTTATGTTCACATACATGACCACTACACCATATCAACTGTTTGGTACCTTTTTATTAATCATCGATCAAATGTAAAAAAAACTCGCTTCCTAATTTTTTTTACTATTTTTTGAGATTTACTTAAAATTATCAAAATTTTAACCCTTTCAAAAGCTAATAAATTTATTATGAATTCTCGTGTTATTTAGTAAATCTCCAAACTACTCACTTCATACATATCATTTTAATGATACGTAATATTATATAATAATATATAATGTAATTTATGTTATTTAACATAAAATGACCATTACACATCTATACTATTATATTAAAATTGAAACATTAAAAGTTTTGGTGGTTTGATTTTCTATACGGTTATTTAAATTATTAAAATTAATATATTATAATTAATGGTAATTAACTGATTGTCTTTTTCACGTTTACTTTTAGTTGAAGATATATGTTTTATAAATAACTAAAAAACCAGTTGTATGTCTTCCGATCATTAATATTTCATTTTAATTAAACACATTACTTTTTAATTTAAAACTAATCTTACAATCACACCATATATTCCAGCTATTAATAAAATATATTAAAAATAGATAAATCAATTTTCATTCAAATATATACAAATCTTGGTACATTAGTTTGACAATATTATGTTAATCCAATTCGTTGACAAATGTTGGATAAATTATAACTGAAATTTAATATGGTGTTGACATAATGACATTCAATATATATATATATATATATATATATATATATATATATATATATATATATATATATATATATAAGATTATTGTACGAAAGATATGACAATGAATTTTTTTTATATCTAATTAGCTCATAATCATAATAGTGATAATTTCATAATAATATGTGTATGTAAAATTATCATAGTTAAAATGCAGGTCGTGCATTACACGACTATCATGCTACCACACTAATTTCACTTTTAAAATTTTAAGGTAAAAGTGTTTTAATAACTACAACAGAAAATTATTATGGAAAAAAATTGCTGAAATTAGAATGATAGTTTTATAAAATTATAATACTAAAATATTTTTATCTATATTATGAATATGCCATGAAAACAAGATATGCATTCACGTGGTACACGAGACAACATGAATTTGTTTACCATCAAATTAGATCTTAAAATTAATAGATGAAAATCGTTGGATATAACATAAAAAAATATTTAATATTTTAATATGTTATAAACTAAAAAAGTATTTATATTGATTTATAAAAAAGTGTATGTCAATGATTTATATCAAATATTATTAGGTTTTCTACATTGAATAGATCAATGTGTGCCGTCTACATTGTATAGGATTAATGCAAAAAATTATAATTATATTTTCGCTTGAGATTCTGAGTATTTCCATTTGAATAATAATTATTACATCATCAATAAATTAAAGATAATTTTATGAGTTTCGCGTGGATTGTAAAATCATCCAAATCTGATTTCTAGATCTCAAGATAGAGTCTAAATAGTATATATAATTTTTTTAATACTAATAATAAAAATTGAAAGGCATATGACTCAGCCTATTTGTAGTTAGAGGATCATAATCAACTTAAACCAAATTGTAATAAGTAAATATACATATGAACTGCCACAGGAATCTCAAAAAGTATTATCTGTCAGAAGAAAGAAGAAAAGTCAATCTATTGTTTTGATGTCATACACTGGAAGACGATTCAGTTATCTGATCAAGCCCCAGTATAGCATTGAAGTGAATGGATTCATTTGAACAGTGACAGAGATTTTTCGAGTGATAGTTTGAAAGTCAGTTACAGTACAAGAAAATAGAGAGAAGAAATAAACCACAACCTAAAGTCAAAAGTGAAGAAGCATCATTGAAGTTAGTCGTTCATGAACCAGACAGTACATCGAACATCAACACAAGTCAGTGATAATTCTTTACTACCTTCAGTGGTTTGTAAGAATTAAATTAATTATTTATTGATTTAATTAAATTCATTTATAATTGATATAAATCATTTGGTTGATTTAATTAAATGAATTAATTCTGGAAGAATTAATTTATTTATTAAATTAATTATTGTATCAATTAAATATGAATTGGTTAATCATTAATTAATTAAATGGATCAATATGACTTAAATATAGAAGACTGGATTATGCCTTGGTGAAGTAAAGATTCGGTATGACCTAATTTAAGTCATACCGACAGATATCAGATTTATGTCTTACCGAGCCAAGCTTCAGTGTTATGTCTTACCGAGCAAAGACAGATTATGTCATAACTACTGAGTTCTTCAGATTATGTCATACCGAGCATTGAAGATTAAGTCTTACCAAAACAAAATATCTTGATAAGTCATACCGACCTCTGCCAACTGTTTTAAGTCATACCGAACTTTTGATTAAGTCATACCGACAAGTTTTATGTCTTAATGGAGGTTTGTGTAAGTCTTAATGAAGAAAAATCAAGTCTTGGTAGCAGTTTAAATCATGCTGGAGCAGTTAAATATCCTACAGAAAGCCATCAAGACCTGTTACTGATATTAAAGAACAGAACAGAGCAGAACAGGTCATAACCAACAAACAGAGCAGAAAATATTATATTCAGCAGAAAAGAATTCTCTCTCAAGAACACCAAGAACACCAAAGCTTAAACAATTCCCAGAAATTCAAGTTCTTCATCTTTGTAATATTCTATCCGCTAGAACTTGTCTATTTGTGATTCTTGTACTACTAGCGAATTAAGTTTCCTAGTTCTTATCTTGATTATTATTAACTAAATTAGAAAAGTTCATGTCGAATTTTCTAATTAGTTATTAACATCTTGATAAGTTGTTATACTGATTTTGTAACACTACATCAAGTTAATATACAGTTATATTCAACTTGAAAAATTGTGTTAAATAATTCCGCACAAATTTGTCTTTGCTAAAATATTATCTAACGGACAAATTTCGATAAAAAGGTAAAGATTGTATTCAACCCCCCCTTCTACAATCTTATCGGACCTAACAAAAATAGGTAAAATTTAATTCTAATACAACCTTTTTAATTATATCCTTTTCAGATATGATTTTCTTTTCAAAATTCAATTCTAATACAACCTTTTTTTTAATTATATCCTTTTTAGATATTAATTTTCTTTCTAAAATTCACTTTTAATGCAATCTTTTCTAATTATATCCATTTTAAATTATAATTTTTCTCTTTTAATATGATATAATCTTGATCGTCTGTTTTTAAAAATATTAGATTTAACGGTTAAGATTATTTTGGTAGTATAGTGACGAAAATTATGGATAATATCACTCTTATGCTTATTATATATAAGGATATAATTAAATTTATTTAATAAGCGATTATTAGGATTTGATGCCTTTACCTAAAATTGTTGTAAAAAAAAGTTGCTGTTGTGAAAAATTAAAATTTTTCCTAAAACAATTTTTTTAATAAAACAATTGTTGTTGAAAAATTGCTTCTAGAGTTACTAAGCTGTTTTGAACCAAATTTGCTTTAAAAACTATTGTTGCGGTCTAAAACATCAATAGCAAACAGATCCTTAATATGATTGATACTAGGTATAATATATATCTATATAAAAAAAATTCAGAATTAGCTGGTATGTTAGATTTGGACTCTATATGAGTTATCGATTAAATAAATAAATAAAATGCATAGTTAAATTATAATGTAGTTTTATAAAGAAGATTATATTTACTAAACAAAGATGTTAAATTATATATGAGTACCTATGACATAATGATCGATTACTGATATTTTAAGACTGCATAAAAAATAAATATTTTTTTCACAATAGCGCATATTAATTTGCATGGATACGTCATACATTTAGTTGATTACCAACTGTTGTTGCAATAGTACTTGGTCGATAATGAGTAAATCTTATGTGTCATTGTTATCGGTCATTCTTCTTACATTCAAAGAGTACTGCTACAAATATTATACCTAAGTCGATCCTGAGGAATTGAAAGTTTCAAGTGAATTTGAATATTGTACTCAACTACAAATCAAAATCACATAAATGCGATTTATTTTTTGGCACTCCTTATATTTTAAACTATTTTTGGTGCTACCTTGAACAAGATGTGCCCCAAATATCATTTTTTGTGTATCTACGCACTTTAAAATTTTTCTACTTATTAGAAAATTTGTGCCCCTAAATTAAATCATCTTGTCGGTACCCATTTATTATTAGTATGAGCGACTTAATCTCAGGATTGGTTCTGTATGTTACTCAAATTTAGAATTCATTAAATTTCAAAATTTGAACGATTACCAACTGTAGACCTTAAATAAATCGAAGCATATGAAATAGATTGACAAGAAGATATGACTGATTATTTGCGAAAAAAATTGTACGAATTATAATGTGGCCCGTGCCTTGCACGGGCTATCATGCTAGTTTTTAACTAAATATCTAACGGATATTATTTGTTGTATACGAATTTTTATTATATTTTGTTAGTGGTTAGAAGATATGATGTCATATTTTTGTGCATGAAGTAATTATTGCAATATTTTAAATTAAAAGTCAACGTGTTTTAATTAAAGAGAAAAAAAATTAATGATTGGAAGATATTATATTTTAGGTATTTATAAAAATTCGAACCTTGAAATTTTAGTAAATAAATTAAATCATGTAATATATTTAATCATTAGATCTAACAGTTCTAATTTTTAACTAAAAATCTAATGGATATTATTCGTTGTATACAAATTTTTATTATATTTTTTTAGTGATTAGAAGATATGAAGTCATATTTTTGGGTATGTATTTAGTAAATAAATTTAATCATGTAATATATTTAATCATTAGATCTAACAGTTCTAATTTTCAACTAAAAATCTAACGGATATTATTCGTTGTATACGAATTTTTATTATATTTTGTTACTGGTTAGAAAATATGATGTCATATTTTTGGGTATGTATTAATTATTGCAATATTATGTTTTAAATTAAAAGTCAACGTGTTTTAATTAGAGAGAAAAAAAAATTATTGATTGGAAGATATGATATTTTATGTATTTATAAAAGGTAATATCATCAATTATAACTAAACATCTTTTAATTGAAAAAGGCAATCGGCTCATTATCATTAATTATATTATTAATAGAAAAATGTAGAATAATAGTAGAGGTTTAGATTTGGGTCGCTCCAAATGCTGATTAGAGAGAAAAAAATTTATTGATCGGAAGATATGATATTTTAAGTATTTATAATAGGTAATATCATATCATTTATAAGTAAACATCTTTTAATTGAAAAAGGCACTCGGCTGATTATCATTAATTATATTATTAATAAAAAAATTAAGGATAATAGTAGAGCTTTAGATTTGGGTCGATCCAATTGGGTCGCTCCAAATGCTATGTTATAACGCCCTAAAAAAACATTGTATTTGTTATTATTATTATTTAATTATTTAATATTAAATGCGGATTACAGGGTGTGAATTTTTTTTTTATAAAATATATGTGACATCATGTTTACATGTTTGTCTGGTGATGTATGTGTGACGTGCTAGTCTGTGTAATTTTTTATTTGAATTTTTATGATTATTGGGTGAATTATTTTGGATGTTTAAGTATTTTAAAATGATTTTATGAGTTAAATTGCATTTAAAGCATCAAAACTTGTAAAATTCATATTTAATTCATTTTTGATCCTAAAAATATTTTAAAAATATGGAAGTGTTTATAATTTCATAATATATATTTTAATTTTTTTTAAAAATTTTCATTTCATTTATTTATGTCAAATTTCGAATTTAAAAATGATTTAAGGTGAATAAAAGTTGATTTTCAGTTTTTTTAAGAGTATATTACTCTTCTTTTTTCCCCTAAATTGACAAATCCCTAATTCAAATGTGTCTTCCCCAAAATTCATTTTTCCACCGGGAGTTTTCTAGAAATCTCTCGGGTCTCTAATCTCTCTAATATCTCTTTTATCTCTTTGTCTCTCTCCTCTACATCTCCACTCTTGAACTTAATTTTTCTTTCCCTCTGTTGCTGCTCTTCTTGATATGCTACGAGTTGGTGTGGTCGAGTGTGTGTAATAATCGGCTTGTGTGTGTAAATCGTTCAGTGCGTGTGCAGCGTGTTTGTTGTAGGTGAGTATGTTAGGGTGTGTGTGGCTGGTGTCGTTTATATGGTTACAAAACAAATCTCTCCCCTCCCCTGTTCTTACTGTCGAAGTCGAAGTTGTTGTGTGTGCCTTGTGTGTGTTTAATTACCGTGTGGGTGTGTGTATCAGTCGAGCATGGTGTTCGAAATTGGGGGCTTTGTAGCTGTTCAATTCAAGCTGCTGTTGTGTGTGTATATACAATCATGTGTGTTGAGTAATCGGAAGTGTGAATATGGGTTGTAATGATACACGATTGGGTTGATTGTATTTAAGGGGTGGAGTCGATGGGGTACGGTTGGGGTGCAGTGGAAGTAGAGAAAGAGGGGTGAGGGAGAAGACCGGCGGTAGGTGGTTCGATGTGGGAAAGACTGAAAAAGGGGTATGTACATCATTTGTTTGTGTTTGTGCAGCCACGTGTGTATTCCGATTCTTGGTAGCCGCTGTGACATTTTCTTTGGTTGGTTAGTTTGTGTTAATATTGTAATCGCAGAGTTGTGATGGTATGGGTTGCTGCTTGTTACAAGATTTATTATGCTTGTTGCTGTGTATATATTTATGGGTATGTTGTGTTCGTAAATGATGGTGTATGGGAGTATGTCAGTACGGGAGTTGCCGAAAGAGTGGATGGGTGTTGGCGTGAAATTATATGTGTGGTTTTCCTAAATAGGTGATGTAGTCATGTGAGTGTTTGGGTTGGTAAAAGGGGCCGAGCTGGAGTAAGGTGGAGAGGAAGGGTATGTGGTGTAACTTATGTTGGTGTGGTAGTGTATACATGTGTTAGTTGTTCATCAAGGGGTGTAGTGGAGTGTGGTGCTAGAGCAGGGGAGAGATGTAAAGAGAAATGAAATGGAGAAATAAAGGGAGGAGAGGAATTAAGAAGAGAACTAGGAGTGTGACTACGTGGGTATGTAATTGTGTTAGTAAGGTGAGGTTTTTGGTTTGTGTATGTTTATGACAGGGTATTAAGAGGTCAAGAGAAAAGTAATGTAAGAAGTGGTGGAGGATTGATGGGTATGATTATGTGTATGTACTCGACTTGTGTGGTTCTATGTGTATGGCTTTGTTGCATTAGAATACTTTTGGTTCTGATTCAAAAGAATTTATGGATTTTTGGGTATAGATAATAAAATTATAAGATATTAATGGGGATGGTTTAAATTTAAAAGTTGAAGACTTGTAGCTCGAAGTTGGTGCTTAGTTGTATAGAATAATGGTTGTGGACTTCACTCGAAATTATAATGTCTTAAGGATTATATCTTGGATTGATTAAAGTACTGTCTTGACTCGAACGTCGGTTGCATAGTATAAATTTTTTTATTAGATGTTAATGGTGGATTTATAGTATGATTTAGAAAGTAAATGTTGTATGTGTACTCAGTTTGAATTATGAGTTTGATTTGTGTTGTTAGTGGATGAAAGAAATTATGATTTCAGTTGGTTATATTACAACAGGTAAGTCATATTTTAGAGGAGGCGTTGTCCAATTTTTATTAAAATTACTTTGTAATTTGTATAGTAAATTGATAAAGAGTATTTGTAAATAGATACGAAACACGTGATAACAGATACAAGTGTAAGTGAATAATCTGTGCTAAGTGTTAGTGAATTATATATATATATATATATATATATATATATATATATATATATATATATTATTTTGAGAATATGATCGGTATGAGCTATATGTGATAAGTTGTAAAGCGTATAGGACACGTTTGGGTAGAGCAAAGTTAGACGATTAAGGTTATAAGGGTATTGAAGCAGTACGTTACCTTTCTATAGGTATGCATAGGAGGCCAGCTAAGAGCCATCGCTTGTGTAGATGGAATGTAAAGGAAAGAGATAATTATCGGGACTGACAAGTGATAAAGGAAAAGTAGATTTGTGATCGAAGAAAGGTCAATTAGAGACGGCGACGGATGTAAAGTGATAAAGAGTTAAAGTATTGGAAATGGAAACCCTGTGTATTGAGGCAAGTTTACTATCCCTCACTTATTGTTCAAGTGATGTGAAACCTTTTGTATTATTTATTGTCCCTTCGAAATCCCTTCCTGCAAGCGATTATATTCTTCATTTTTACTCTAAATAACGTGAAACTGTCCTGTTAATTATATGATTATCCTTTCAAATCATTTTGCTAGTGCCTATACTTTTCATTTTTATTCCCAGTGACATTTTCTTCTATTAAATTACAAACATTTATTCTCAAACTATTCTGTCATTGTTTATTTTCCCCACATATCGTTCAGGTGTTGATTTATTTTAAAAAAATTAATTTATTTCAATATTCCTCGTCTATGCTGATATGCTTCAAAGTATATTTTCTTTCAAATTTATGTAAACTAATTCGAGGTTTATACTGTTGTTGAGGCATGTGTTGCTCAGTGACGGTTAAAGCCAAGAATGAATTGAGATCTTCTTAATTATTTAAACTCATTATTGTCATGCCGGTTCTGGCAGCTGAAGCCTATGAGTGCTTAGCTGACAAGAGTGAGACCTTAAATAATTGAGAATTTCTTAAATCTTCGTTTTAAGATATTTGAATCTCTCATGATAGTTCAAACTTGGTAACGGATTTTCACCAATGGACCCCTTTAGGAGAGGTTTTCTTCAACCTGTCCTACAACTTTATTGTCTTGGAGTTATTTTACAAATGATCATTTTAAAACTACTTAATTCGCTTATGTTGATTCAACTTGACAATGTGTTGGTAAATTTATTAAATGCTTAGCACTTGACTATACCCTTGCTTTATCTTATAATTACAATTGTTGTTATTCATGTTGCAAGTAAATCATTTCACTCAAATGAACCATGTTTTTCGTCACTTGATCATTATATTAATTCGATTTGTCGTTGATATTATTGCTCTTAAATTTTCAGTAAATATGAATAGCTGTTTATCATATTCCCATTCAATAGTGCTGGAATTGTTGTCCCTGTTTCACTGATATATTATGGAATAATACCCTTCTCTATATCGAACTTGTCGATATCTAGGTCAGAATTTTACTAGACCTCATTTCTTCTTGAGATTTGAGTTGTTAACATGGAACGTGAGTTTCCAGGGTGTTTGGCTGGTCGAGGTGGTCGTTTGTTCCGACACCTGACGTTCAGATTATAGGATTGGACTGTTGTTTTTTTTAAAATGTGGACCGTAAAGGGTCGGACCAGATTCGTGGTCAGAAGTTATTAAGGCCAATGTGTGTCGTGGATCCATTAAAGGACATTGCTGTGTGCGTTTGTCCGGGGTTAGTGCGTGATTGATCAGCAGCCTAACCTTATTGTTTTTATTAATAAAATGCAAAATAGTCCAATTCTATTCCATTTCCTTAATTAAATAAAATGTTATATCTTTAAAGTTCTTGAGCTGCTGTAATTGTGAATTATTCCTTTGAGATAAGTTGGTCAGTGATATGTTCATCAATGAATCATTGTAGTATTATTGTTTCACTATACTGTTCACTTGCTGAGCATTCTTTGGCTCACTCTTGCTTTATTTTCCTAATCTTTCAGTTAGGAATAAAGGTGGATGTCTACATCGTACGAGTCATATGAGAGCAATAAGGCAGCCTTTACAGGGTAGATCTCGAAGCTAGAGCGGTAAGCACGGTTTGGAATTAAACTACAGATTTGACGGTATAGTAACTGTATTCAGAGTAGTGACATAAATTGTAATAATTTGTATAGTATAGATTCTTGTTTCATACCATAACCTGGAATCGATCCTCGATGAGGAATCGTTGGTGCATTAAATTTATATACAGGTGGATAGTCCGATTTACGAATACTTCATGCCGAAATTTTCTAAAATTCCCCTGTATTAAAGTCTATTTTATTATAAAAAAAGTATATTTTCAGTATTGGGAAGTCGGGGCCTTACAGGTTGCTATCAGAGCGACAGGTTATTGTCATTGAAACAAGTTAGGATGATTAGGTATGCGTATTTAAGTGGGACGTTAGATATGATGATTTAGGATAAGGTTCGTCTTAGGATATTAGGACGACTGTTACGATGTTATTTGGTATTTCGACTTATCGCGCGAGCAGAAATTCGATTCATCCGGAGATTCAATTTAGGACGAGGTAGATGATTCGGAACAACATTTTCTAAATAGACGACTAGAGCTATCGACTTGGAAGACGCTACATGTAGACCTTCGTGTACCTTCTAGAGTTTCTTTCCGACTTTAGTTACCCCGCGAGCATTATAGAAAGTGCGAAAGGATTGTAAATAAGATGTGAAATGCGATTTCTGGCATGGGTTGGAGGATTGGCGTGGTTATTCATTACTAGCCGTTGATTTCATTTATTGATTAAGGAGATTTAACCTTTCTTTCTATTCTTCTTATTTTGATAATACCCCATCACCTTTGATAATTAACTATATTTTAATTGATGACGAAATTTTTTCAGATTCATTTAAACACATTTCTAATTTTCAGAGATACCTCTATTTTCCAGGGGATCACTTGATTCAACATGATGCAAATAAATTATTGAGATTCTTGAATTCTTTCCATTTTCCCCGAATATTTGATATTCCTTATTCAACATTGTATATATATAAACTTTTGAAACTTTTGAATTCTTTTTGTTTCTCTTTAAATATTTAACCTTCTTTACTCTAACTGGGATGAACAACCCTATGTACGTAGGGGATTCAGGGACATCTTATCTATATGATAGGAGTCTGGTGGGACGCCACTAATTGTGTTTGTCATGAAAGTACTGAAGGCTGGCCACCTTTTTGTACTATGGCGGTTGACCTAAGTGACAAATGCAACCTGAAAACAGTTCAATGATCATTTGATCTCTCAGTAAACTCTTTTATAAAAATTCATATCAAACAAAACTCATCTTATATTCATACATGTTAATACCTGTCTATTCTATTGATCCCTTTTGTTATAAATCCTTGTAATTTCTAAAAGTTATCAAATGCTTGAGAGCAGTAAAGATGGAGATAATGAAACTTTGAGTGGTGTAAGCTACATATACGTCGAATGAAAATTGGATGAGCGGGTTTGAAAATTGAGGTTAAAGTAGAGATTGAATTTCAAGTTAGATTACATAGTGGATTTATAACACACGTACAAGATTTGATAATACGGAGAAACTGATTATCGTTAAGGAGCAGATGATAAGGACATGAAATGATAACAGTGTTAAAGTCGGAAATAGAGCGATGATTGATATAACTGGTATGAGATAGTTATCATGAAGGAAAGATTGTTGATGAACACTTGTTTATTATACATTTGGCTGAGGATATAGTAGAAGGGATATTATGAGATCTTAAATGATTTGAGACAAATGGTCGGATATGAATTTTAGGACCGTAATGGGATACTTTGAGCGAAGCAAAGTAGAGTTAGACAGTTCGTTTTTAAGAAAATTTTAGTAGGAATTGAAGCTTTGGATAGAGAAGTAAAGAGATTGTGTTGGAGTTAACAAATTATGTGGACATAGTTTGAAGGATCACGAATATCAAAAATTAACGAGACATGCAAACCACAGGATTAAGTTTGTGTTAGAAATTCGAAGGCCTACCGGATAAGCTTATCGATACGTAAATTGATATAAGGGAATGCTAGTGTGGAAGGAATTTGAGGAGAAGCATACTGAAGTTGTACTATACTAAATTTGGAAAGTTAGGAGCCAGAAGTTGTACGCAATAAGCGCGAGAAGTTAAGACGTTTCATCGGGTTTTATAATGTCAGTCCTAGCGAATACTACGATAAAGGCAACAGGACCCTCCCCTATAAATCGCTTAGGAGCTAGAAAATTCGAAAAGGCTACGAATGACGCTATTAAGTGTGGATATGTTTACAGTTACGAGAATAAGGTGTGATTCTATGATCAAATCGATTGACTGATTATGAGGTACAAGCAAGGTATCAGGACAAGAAAGTGAAGCTATGATTCCCAAGGAATGTAGAAGTCATGTTTCAAGACCAAGGCCAGACAATGGAGTTTTAACGATCATGCAGACTAAGAGATTATTATTACAAGGGTTAAAGTTATATTATACATGTGAAAGATCAATAAATAGATGAATAAATTGGAGAAGATTCCAGTAAGCATATATGTGATTTCTAAGTACGAGCCTTGTAATTGGAAGAACTACAATTTTAGGATATGATGAAAGGATCGAAGTGAATGCTGTGATGACGAAGCAGTAATGAATCGGGAAAGGCCTAAGATGCCAGCATAGATCAAAATGTTGAAAGACCAGCTAGGAATTATCGAAGGTTGTCAAAAATTTTACCAAGATAGCTACAGCAGTAGACAAGCCTACAAATCAGGAAAATGAAGGGATAAATGTGAAGAAAGTTTTCAGAAGTCAAGGAAGAGAGTGAAAACCGTCCCAGAGTCAGTGCAACCGGATGGACAAAGAAAGGATGAATATGGTTATGAGTAGGAGCGTGGAAGTTGTATCAATTATTTTAGTCGCGTGGATGTTGTTTTAAGGATTTAATTATTTAATTTTTTTACTGCAAGTCAAAGAAGATTTCTTCACTTATACGTTTACTAAAAGTTGAGGCAGGTTTTGTTTTAATGTTATATATGTATGCGAATTATTGTGGATGATTGGGTTGGTATTTGAGACGACGTGTACAGGGAATAGTCCTTTATACGAATAGGTCATGTCTGATTTCCAGTAGAAAAGGATCGTCATGCGCGAGTGATAAGTATCTAGAATTAACGAGATATGTAAACCAAAGGTTTAAGTTTATTTTGGAATTTGAAGGCTTACAAGATGAGCCTATCGATATATGAGTTGAATTAAAGGAATCCTAGAGTGGAAGAAATGACTTGGAAATTGAAAAAGAAATGTTTGAGAATACCGTCATATGTTTCTTACAGTCGATTCTGAGGACAGAATCCTATTAAGGGGGGAAGGATATAACGCCCTAAAAAAACAATGTATTTGTTATTATTATTATTATTTAATTATTTAATATTAAATGCGGATTACAGGGTGTGAATTTTTTTTATTTTTTTATAAAATATATGTGACATCATGTTTACATGTTTGTCTGGTGATGTATGTGTGACGTGCTAGTCTGTGTAATTTTTTATTTGAATTTTTATGATTAAAAATTTATTTAAATCATGCGTTACTGATCTTCGGAAAATTTTATAAAATCATTGGAGTATTTAAAAATTCCGAAATCTTTTGTATTATCCTATTTATGATATTATTTAGTCTTTAAAATTATTGGGTGAATTATTTTGGATGTTTAAGTATTTTAAAATGATTTTATGAGTTAAATTGCATTTAAAGCATCAAAACTTGTAAAATTCATAGTTAATTCATTTTTGATCCTAAAAATATTTTAAAAATATGGAAGTGTTTATAATTTCATAATATGTATTTTATTTTATTTTAAAAATTTTCTTTCCATTTATTTCTGTTAAATTTCGAATTAAAAATGATTTAAGGTGAATAAAAGTTGATTTTCAGTTTTTTTTAAGAGTATATTACTCTTCTTTTTTTCCCTAAATTGACAAATCCCTAATTCAAATGTGTCTTCCCCAAAATTCATTTTTCCACCGGGAGTTTTCTAGAGATCTCTCGGGTCTCTAATCTCTCTAATATCTCTTTTATCTCTTTGTCTTTCTCCTCTACATCTCCACTCTTGAACTCAATTTTTCTTTCCCTCTGTTGCTGCTCTTCCTGATATGCTACGAGTTGGTGTGGTCGAGTGTGTGTAATACTCGGCTTGTGTGTGTAAATCGTTCAGTGCGTGTGCAGCGTGTTTGTTGTGGGTGAGTATGTTAGGGTGCGTGTGGCTGGTGTCGTTTATATGGTTACAAAACAGATCTCTCCCTTCCCCTGTTCTTGCTGTCGAAGTCGAAGTTGTTGTGTGTGCCTTGTGCGTGTTTAATTACCGTGTGGGTGTGTGTATCAGTCGAGCATGGTGTTCGAAATTGGGGGCTTTGTAACTGTTCAATTCAAGCTGCTGTTGTGTGTGTATATACAATCATGTGTGTTGAGTAATCGGAAGTGTGAATATGGGTTGTAGTGATACACGATTGGGTTGATTGTATTTAAGGGGTGGAGTCGATGGGGTACGGTTGGGGTGTAGTGGAAGTAGAGAAAGAGGGGTGAGGGAGAAGACCGGCGGTAGGTGGTTCGATGTGGGAAAGACTGAAAAAGGGGTATGTACATCATTTGTTTGTGTTTGTGCAGCCACGTGTGTATTCCGATTCTTGGTAGCCGCTGTGACATTTTCTTTGGTTGGTTAGTTTGTGTTAATATTGTAATCGCAGAGTTGTGATGGTATGGGTTGCTGCTTGTTACAAGATTTATTATGCTTGTTGCTGTGTATATATTTATGGGTATGTTGTGTTCGTAAATGATGGTGTATAGGAGTATGTCAGTACGGGAGTTGCCGAAAGAGTGGATGGGTGTTGGCGTGAAATTATATGTGTGGTTTTCCTAAATAGGTGATGTAGTCGTGTGAGTGTATGGGTTGGTAAAAGGGGCCGAGCTTCTCTTATTTTAATATAAAAAACTATTAATAAGTAAACAAATTAAAAAAAGGAAAATAAAAAGAAAAATAAGTATACTATCTATCTGTATTCTTTTATAAGGAAAATACGGTATAATTGGTTGGTTAGTTAAAGCCTTTCTAAAAAACTTATTCAGACCTTCTAAAAAAACAAATTAAAATATATACTGTAATTTACTTAAAAAAATAAAACACATTTTTTACATAAATACATGGTCTATCAGTTATACTTTAACTGAAATTTAACTACATACTCTTTTAATTATATTTTTAATGTAATTTTTTAACTTTTTTACTTTTAGGAAGGTGTTAACAATTTTTTCTAGAAGGCATTAACCAACCAACTAACTAACCAAATATACATTGTTTTGCTTATAATAGTATAGTATAGATAAATGGAAGTATCATATATACTTATATCCAAATTTTGGTTGATATTATCATATCCAAATTATGATTCTATAATGATCTATATAATGTAATATCTGTCTAAAATAGAATTTAATATTAATTTGTAATTGTGTGAAAATTTTATTATTTATTATATAGTTTTAGTTTGTTTTCACTTTGTTGATTTATAATTTTTTGTAAATTTGTTAATAAATATGTAATTTTAATTCAAATATAATTGAAATAGTATGTAAATGAATACTAATTGGTAGGGGTGAGCAAAAAACCGAAATGAAACCGAAACCGAACCTAAACCGACCAAAACCGAACCGAAAAAACCGAAACCGCAGCCGAACCGGCGGTTGCGGTTTTTGATTTTTAAAAACCGAAATTTTCGGTTTCGGTTCCGGTTTTAGGTTAAAACCGAACCGACTAAAACCGAACCAAACCGATTATTAAAATAAATATATAATTTATATAAATTTATAAAACTTTCTGGTGACTGCTCCGGCTGGTAACTTCTCATTTTCGTAAACTATATATATAGGTTTCTACTATCATGTAAATTGTATTAAAACTAAGATTATATTGCAACCAATTTACATATTACATGAGAAAGTTCTAATTTGCTTTTGTATTAGCAACTCAGAGTACATTTTGTCATTTAATCATATACTGGTTTTTGCAAGGCATTAAATTTGTGCAAGTTAAGACTTAATTAGGTATGATTTATTCATTGCACATTATCACACATGCATGTATAAATTTTGTTAAATTATATTGTGAGTCCGGTATAACTTATTAGCTTACTAATTTCATATGATACTGTCATATAACATTACCACTAACATATACACAAAGTGTATTCATTCAAAAACTCAGTTACTTTGTTTAAAAATCGAGAGCGTTGTAATTTATAAATTTAAAATCTTGTAATATATTTATGATTTTTTTGTTCGGTTTTATAACCGAAACCGAACCGTTAAAAACCGAACCGAGCTTTTTAAAACCGAAACCGACGGTTCGGTTGCGGTTTTCAATTTTAAAAACCGAAGACATGCGGTTTCGGGTTCGGTTTCGGGGCAAAACCGAACCGAACCGAACCGTGCTCTCCCCTACTAATTGGAGTATAATTAAAAGAGTTTGTTATTAAGTAAAATATGCAGTTTATTTTTTGCAAAATAAAATTTTATATGTATTTTAATTTATTTTTTATTTTTTGGAAAGTGTTAACAAATTTTTTGGGATGGTGATAACCGATCGATCAACCAACCAATTATATCATGTTTCGCTTATAATAGTATAGTATAGATTTCAATTAGAATTCCCCACCAACACCCAACTTCTCTAATTTTAATATAAAAAATTATTAATAATAAAATAAATTAAATAAAAGAAAAATAAGTATACTATCTATCTGTACTATACTTTATAAGGAAAATAAGGTATAATTGATTGGTTAATTAAATTCTTTCTAAAAAACTTATTCGGACCTTCTAAAAAAACAAATTAAAATACATATTGTAATTTACTTAAAAAAATAAAACACATATTTTACATAAATACATACTCTATTTGCTATACTTTAACTGAAATTCAACTACATACTTTTTCAATTATATTTTTAATATAATTTTTTTTAACTTATTATTTTTAGGAAAGTGTTAACAATTTTTTTTGGAGGCGTTAACCAACCAACCAACTAACCAAATATTAGTATAATATAAATAGATAAATGGAAGTATCGTATATACTTATATTCAAATTTTTGTTGATATTATCATATTCAAATTATGATTTTATAATAATCTATAATGTAATATTTGTCTTAAATAGAATTTAATATTAATTTGTAATTGTGTGAAAATTTTATTGTTTATCATATAGTTTTAATTTGTTTTCACTTTGTTGATTTATAATTTTTTGTAAATTTGTTAATAAATATGTGATTTTAATTCAAATATAATTGAAAAAGTATGTAATTGAATATTAATTGGAGTATAATTAAAAGAGTTTGTTATTAAATAAAATATGCGGTTTATTTTTTGCAAAATAAAAATTTATATGCATTCTAATTTATTTTTTAATTTTTGAAAAGTGTTAACAAACTTTTTGGGAAGGTGAACGACCGACCAACCAACCAATTGTACCATGTTTTGCTTATAATAATATAGTATAGATTTTCTGTAATTTTGTTATATGTGATTTTAATTCAAATATAATTGAAAGAGTATATAATTGAATATTAATTGGAGTATAATTAAAAGAGTTTGCTATTAGAGAAAATTACCAAAATAATCATATTTGAGCATGTATGGCCCTATTTACCGATCTAATACGGTGTTTCGTGTGAAGTATCAGTGGCTAATACGGCGTTTCGCGTGCCGTATCAGCAACTGATACGGAGTTTGGTGTGCCGTATCAGCAGCTAATACGGCACGGCGTTTGGTGTGCCGTATCAGCGTTGGTATTTCACACGAAACGCCGTATCAGTGCTGATACTCTTATAGGCCCCGCCAGGGGTACTAAACTTTTAACCTAATACGTTACACCAAACGCCATATCTCGATGTTGCGGCACACGAAACGCCGTATCAGATGATGATACGGCACACGAAACGCCGTATTTAAAGGATAAGGTTCACGCAATACCGTATCCCATCAGTATTTAGGGCCAACTTTTCCAGAATCACTAATTTGGGAAAATTTATCCCAAAAATGATTATTTTGGGCCTTCACCCTTGCTATTAAGTAAAATATGCGATTTATTTTTTGCTAAATAAAATTTTATATGCATTTTAATTTATTTTTTTAAGTTTTGGAAAGTGTTAACAAACTTTTTGGGAAGGTGTTAACCGACCGACCAACCAACCTGACCGACCAACCAACCAATCTATTGTACCCTGTTTCGCTTATAATAGTATAGTATAGATTTTTTGTAAATTTGTTAATGAATATGTGATTTTAATTCAAATTTAATTGAAAGCGTATGTAACTGAATATTAATTGGAGTATAATTAAAAGAATTTGTTATTAAGTAACATATGTGATTTATTTTTTGCATAATAAAATGTTATATGCATTTTAATTTTTTTTTGAAGTTTTGGAAAATGTCAACAAACTTTTTGGAAAGGTGTTAACCGACCGACCAACCAACCAATTATACCCTGTTTCGCTTATAATAGTATAGTATAGACTGGTGTGCCGTATCAGCGTTGATACTTCACACGAAACGTCGTATCAGTGCTGATACTCTTATAGGCCCCGCCAGGGATACTAAACTTTTAACCTAATACGTTACACCAAACGCCATATCTCGATATTGCGGCACATGAAACGCCGTATCAGATGATGATACGGCACACGAAACGCCGTATTTAAAGGATACGGTGCACGCAATACCGTATCCCGTCAGTATTTAGGGCCAACTTTTCCAGAATCAGTAATTTGGGCAAATTTATCCCAAAAATGATTATTTTTGGCCTTCACCCTTGCTATTAAGTAAAATATGCGATTTATTATTTGCTAAATAAAATTTTATATGCATTTTAATTTATTTTTTTAAGTTTTGGAAAGTGTTAAAAAACTTTTTGGGAAGGTGTTAACTGACCGACCAACCAACCTGACCGACGAACCAACCAATCTATTGTACCCTGTTTCGCTTATAATAGTATAGTATAGATTTTTTGTAAATTTGTTAATGAATATGTGGTTTTAATTAGGGGTGATCGTTCGGTCGGTTCGGTTAAAAACCGAACCGAATTAGAAAAACCGAAATCCATTTTTTATGGAACCGAACCGAACCGATTTGTCACTAGAAACCGAACCGAAATATTTCAAACCAAATTGAAATATTTCACCAAAAATCGAACCGAACCGATTTAAAAAAAATTATATATAATATTATTATTTTTTAATTTTAAAATTAATTTTAGTAGCAAATATATTAAAATAGATAACAATTAAAATAAAATAAAATACAAACTCTCAATTTAAATATTTAAACTTAATTTTGAATTAATTAAATCATGCATATATATATAATATAAACATATATATATATATATAACATAAATAAAATATATAAAATATAAATAATATATATATAATTCTGTTATTTCGGTTTGAACTGAATTTTTTTAAAAAAAACCGAACCGAACCGAAATTTATTTTGGTTTGAACCGAAAAACCGAACTTTCAAAAAAAAGGAAACCGAACCGAACCGAAATTCAACATTTCGGTTCGGTTTTTCGGTTTCGGTTCGATTTTGCTCACCCCTAATTTTAATCAAATTTAATTGAAAGCGTATGTAACTGAATATTAATTGGAGTATAATTAAAAGAATTTGTTATTAAGTAAAATATGTGATTTATTTTTTGCATAATAAAATGTTATATGCATTTTAATTTTTTTTTTTTTCAAGTTTGGGAAAATGTTAATAAACTTTTTGGAAAGGTGTTAACCGACCGACCAACCAACCAATTATACCCTGTTTCGCTTATAATAGTATAGTATAGATTTTTTGTAAATTTGTTAATGAATATGTGATTTTAATTCAAATTTAATTGAAAGAGTATGTAACTGAATATTAATTGGAGTATAATTAAAAGAGTTTGTTATTAAGTAAAATATGTAGTTTATTTTTTGCATAATAAAATGTTATATGCATTTTAATTTATTTTTCAAGTTTTGGAAAGTGTTAACAAACTTTTTGGAAAGGTGTTAACCGATCGACCAACCAACCAATTATACCCTGTTTCGCTTATAATAGTATTGTTAATGAATATGTGATTTTAATTCAAATTTAATTGAAAGAGTATGTAACTGAATATTAATTGGAGTATAATTAAAAGAATTTGTTATTAAGTAAAATATGTGGTTTATTTTTTGCATAATAAAATGTTATATGCATTTCAATTTATTTTTGAAGTTTTGGAAAGTGTTAACAAACTTTTTGGAAAGGTGTTAACCGACCGACCAACCAACCAATTATACCGTGTTTTACTTATAATAGTATAGTGGAGTATAATTAAAAGAGTTTGTTATTAAGTAAAATATGTGGTTTATTTTTTGCATAATAAAATGTTATATGCATTTTAATTTATTTTTCAAGTTTTGGAAAGTGTTAACAAACTTTTTGGAAAGGTGTTAACCGACCGACCAACCAACCAATTATACCTTGTTTCGCTTATAATAGTATTGTTAATGAATATGTGATTTTAATTCAAATTTAATTGAAAGAGTATGTAACTGAATATTAATTGGAGTATAATTAAAAGAATTTGTTATTAAGTAAAATATGTGGTTTATTTTTTGCATAATAAAATGTTATATGCATAATAAAATGTTATAGGTTGGACAATTATTTTCGACGAACAAAAGGTAATATTCATTATAAATTAGTCTTTCACCTTTTTCAGAAAGTAACGTGAATGTTAGTTGTTACAGGGATTATTGCAAGCAATCAATAGTCTTTTACCGGATGCTGAACATAGAAGTTGTGCTAGGCATATTTATGCCAATTTTAGCAAAACATTGAAGTTGGAGACAAGCCAAAAAACAGGGGCGGTAGACCTAGAAAAGAAAATTCTAATGCAGCATTACAAGCAAATCCAAAAAATAAAAAGAAAAAGACAGGAATGGGAGCAGGATATTATGTTGATCCAACAACCGGAAATGAATACTTTAATGTAAGTTTTAATACTTATATAGATTAAAATTATTAATGTCTATGTCTTGTTCTATAATATTATAACTTGTTTTATTTTGAAAATAGGGATAAGTGTTAGAAAGGACATCAGTAGATACAAGGGACAATGAAACTATGCAGAATGATGATTATCATAGTAAGAATAATGTTGCTAAACGCTCTCAACCGACACAATGTAGTACTCCTACAGGGACAAGCTTAACATCACATGTATTTACAAAATGAATTACTATAATATCAATAGGAATAAACTAATCATAATATGTTAACGTGACAAGTTTATTTATGTTTCTGCAGCTCATAGAGCTATACCAGGGGATTCGAACACCAGCTGAAAGGATGAAGACTCAACACTCAAAAGCCAGAAAGAAGATATTTAACAATGATGGAGTTTACTGAATTCATTTATATTTGAAGATATTGGGTTGAACATGTAATGTACCATTGCTTAAATTTAAGATATTTGCTGAATTTTCGCATATATTTTTTTGGTATGAACTAAATTGTTTACGGAAGTTCATTACCTGATTGTGGAGGAATGATGTAATTATGTTCAGGGAAGAGGTTTCTGGTGGGTTACCAGAAGTGAATTATTATCATGATCATGGATTTTTATTACGTGAAGTTTATATCAAATCATGTAATTTGTTAATATGTTGTGTTAACAGTAGTATATTGCCGTAGTATATGAGAAAGAAGTGAAGTTCAAGTTCCTGACAGAAAAATAGTTACAACAGGAGCCCAAGTCATCCAATTATGTGAAATAAAGTATGCTCGAGTGAGTCTGTGTGTCTATGCTATCAAGTATCAATGGAGCATAATGTACTAATGCCAAAATTTATATTTTATAGAGTAAAGTGCACTTTGTGTACCTGCACTTTGACCGTGACACCACTTGCAATACCCAACTTCAAAAGTGAGCATCTGAAATACTGAAGTTGTTATTTCCTTACAGTTTATGTACTTCCGTCAGTCTGGCGTTAACGCCGTTAAAAAAGGTAGGGGTACTGATGTCTTTTCAGTGTCATTTCTCTGCGCGGGCTTTTTGTCGTGCCTTTTCCGCGCCCATTATATGTATCAGTACAACCCCTTTCTCTTACTCAACATTTTATTAAACTTACTCTCTTCAGATTAGGCAAACTAGGTAGATCAAATCTCAAAAGAAATGACTTGGTTAGTTCGTTTAAAGGAAGACAAGGACATCTATTCCCCAAATAAATACCCAACATATACGGGTAAGTCTTCAATTCAATTAGGATTTTATATGTGTTAAATTAGGGTTCTTCATGTGTAAAACGTTAGAAATTAGGTTTATAATTAGGGTTCCTTAAGCGTATTAGTTTATAATAATCATCTTATTTTATTGTTTACAGTGTTAGGGTTTTGATTGATTAAAAATTAGGGCTTTTACGTTTGATAGTGGTCCCATTTATGTTGAAATAGTTGTTTATGTCTTTCTTTATGTTTATGTCCGTGATTCGTGTTCCCCACTTCTTTTTGTTCTCTTATTCGTTTCAGCTTTGGATTTATTTACAATTAAACTGTTTCATGGTAGGGTATTCGACACAAAATCAAAGGAATATGTTGCTGGGGGGGGGGTACGATTATGTGGATGGATGTAGTGTAGACATGATGAGTCTACTGGAACTGAATAGTATGTTAAAAGAATGTGGGGTTTTGGGTTCTCAAACTCTGTCCTATAAATATCCTAAATCTGATTGGGTTAGGGGAGTGTGGAATTTGGAGTCAGATAGTGATGTTGTTGACATGTGTGAGCTTGTGCCACCATCAAGGTTGGTGTTTGTATTTGCTATTGCCTTCGAACCTTTAGCCACGATGACACTTGATGGTAATCAGACTCAAGAGTACAACCCTTCGCAAGATCCCAACTTGGAGTTTGTGGAGACTGAGGATGATAGGGCTTTTTATAGACAAATGTGTGATGACTATGATTGGGAACCATATCAAGCAGATGGAGAGGAAAATGTAGAAAATGAAGAGGAGAATGCAGAATTTGGTAATGCAGAATTTGGTGAGGACAGTGATTCAGATGATGAAGATTATGTGGTAGGGCATGATGAACTCAATGAGGATTCATTTCACAGTGACTCTTCAAATGTGGACTCAACTGATGAAGATGTGTGTTACTACAAGATTGAGAGAGCCAAAAAGAAAGCTGCAAAAGATGAGAGGAAAGAGCAAAGACAGAACAAAGGGAAAACAAGTGAAAAAGGCAAAGAAAAGGTAACTCAGAAAGAGAAACAGAAGGAGAGTACAACAACTGGTAAAGATACAACACATGACATGGGGACTGAGGAGAATGTCAACTATTCAAGTGAGTCTTCATACTACTATGATAGTGAAGATGAGAGGATGGCTGCTAACTCAACAGATGAGGATGAAATAAAATGGCCTGTTTTTTATGAGAAGTGTGAGATGGGGAACCCAAAGTTTGTGTTGGGTCAACAGTTTGCTACTGCAAAATTTTTTAGGGATGCAGTAAAGAAACAAGCCATAGTTGAAAGAAGGGCCATAGTGTAGTGCAGAAATTATGGTGTGAGGGTTAGGTTTGTTTGCTTAAATGGTTGTGAGTGGAAAATATATGCCTCCAAGATGCCAAACTCTGACACATATCAGATTAAAGTGTATAATCCTGTGCATACTTGCATTCAAACTTTTGACCAAAAGCAAATAAACTCAAGGTGGATTGCAAATTATTATGAGAATGATATAAGGATGAACCCCACATGGCCTTTGTCTGCCTTTTTGAAAAAAGTTGTCAATGACTGGAGCTGCCATGTAAGCATTTATGCAATTGCTAGGGCCAAAAGAAAAGCTTTGGAGAAAATTAATGGCAAGCATGTGGACCAGTTCAGTAGGGTATGGGACTATGCTAATGAGTTACTAAAAGCTATGCCTGGCAGCATTGTATTGGTGATGACTGAGGATGCAGAGGATGCAGAAAATGCTGGGAGGAAAAGATTTAAGAGGTTTTACACTTGTTTTGGAGCAGTAAAGAAAGGATTCAAAGATGGTTGTAGGCCATTAATAGGCCTAGATGGCTGCCACTTGAAGGGCCCTTATGGTGGGCAATTACTATCAGCCATTGGAACATATGTAAATGATGGGATGTACCCCTTGGCATGGGCAGTGGTAGAGGCAGAAAATAGTGAGAGTTGGCATTGGTTTCTAAAGCAAGTAGTTGAGGATTTACAGATTGAAAATGATGCTAGCTAGACCTTTATATCAGACAGGCAGAAAGGCTTGATTAATGCCTTGGACAACATTGTGCCTAATGCAGAACATAGGTTCTGTGTTATGCACTTATATAGAAACATGTGGAAAGATCACAAGGGTATTGGTGTGAGGATGCTACTCTGGAAGGTAGCCAGGGCCACCACTGACTACACCTTTAATAAACACATGGACGAGCTTAAAAAGGTATTCACTCATTCATTGTTTTATTTTTTTCTCGTGTCATTTATTTACTTATTCTCTTGTCATATATTAACTTGTCAATTATCAAAGAAATGCTTTAAGTGGTTAAATGAGAAACCAAGATCTCAATGGAGTAGAAGTGCCTTCAGAATGACACCTAGGCCAGACTAATTTGTGAATAACCAGTGTGAGGTATTTAATAGCATAGTTGGGAAATATAGGGACCTTCCTATTCTGACTATGCTTGAAAACATCCATATTGATGTCATGAAAAGGATTCAAAAAAGAAGGGATAAGATGCTAAACAGTTATGCCTTGAACCCCATATGACCTAATGCAATGAGAAGGCTAAATAAGTAAGTCCTTTCTACTAGGTTTTCATGTTTCAACCCTACTTGCTAACATCTAACTGTGTTAATATTGTCATGTAGGGCTGTTGACCTAATCAAGGGTTGTCATGTTACATGGTCTGGGGGTGCCAAGTACCTGGTTACAATGACTGAAGGGGATATAAAATGGTGGTGGACTTGGATGCAAGAAGGTGTGCATGCAAGAAATGGGAACTTTCAGGTATACCTTGTTACCATGCATGTGCTTGCATTGCATGGTCTAGGAAAAACTATGAGGAGTACATCCATACTTGTTACTCAAAGGATACCTTTCTTGACACATACAATCACATCATTGAACCTATTTCTGGTGAAGAAGAATGGGAGTCTACAGACTTCCCTAAGCCACTGCCACAGTACTAAAAGTACAAACTGGAAGACCCAAAAAATCTAGGAACAAGAAAAATGATACTACTGATCCTGCTGCAACAAGGTTAAAGAGGCAAAATACCAAAGTCAAATGCAGCTACTGTACTCAATTATCTCACAACATTAGGACTTGTCCTGCAAGGGTATTCCTTTCTCTTCCAAGTGTATCTTTGTTTCTTTTGGTTTCTCACAACTAGTGCATTTTTTACTTAATCTGTTTCTTTGTTTTTCTCTTCATAGGCACATGACAGAGCTAATGGTTGTGAGAAGCAAGTGAACACAAGAACTAAGAAGACAAAGTCAGCTGAAAAAGGGAGGGCTGAAGGGAGTGCTACAAATGCTGCTCAAGCAAAGGAAGGGAGTGCTACAAATGCTGCTCAAGCAAAGGAAGGTAGTCAGAGAGGCCCTAACAACATTCCAACAGTTGTAGAAGGTAGCCAAGGAGGGGTATTTATCAACTCTAACCCCCCTCAACCATCAAATACTCCTCTGGGTATACAACCCCTTGGATCTGCAAGCACAGTGACTAGTTTGAAGAATGTGGAGCTAGCTAGGAGGAGAAGGGAAAGTAGGCTTAAGCAAAAGCCTGTGTGGAAGTTGTAAACTGTTATCCTATTTGTTTTGCTACTTAGTTATTTGATGATGGTGGTACACTGTTTCTTTTGCTGGTAAATGATGCTATTTGATGAATTAGCTAATGTTTTGGATGTAATAGATGGTATTATGGCAATGGCCTGTAAACTCTTTAATGGTTTGTATGAACCACTTTGGTACTCTCTTTTATGGTAAACCTAACAACTTTGGCAGAATGGCCTGTATGATTTTATTTCTTTTGCTTTGGTACAAACACATTCACTACTGAACACAATAACATTCAATAGAGTGCACAAAGAAGATACATGACAACATTTTAATTTGGATTTGATGTACCAACAAAATACAAGAACACAATAATGCAATGAGACTTAGCAATAACATTAAGACTGCAACATAACACATCCGCTACACTTAAGGGGAACATTAAGAAGACAACCACAAAAGCAATCACAACAACCTAGGCCTAAAGCATAACAGTCCTACAACAAACTAAACAAAGATTCACTCATCAAGAGAATCGTATTCATCATCCTCAACTGCAGTATCATTCCTCATTGTGTTGAAAGCCATATTCATCATCAAATGAACAAGCACAAACAACCCAACAGCTACACACTGTTGCTTAGTCTTCAACTGATTTATCTCAGCTTGATGCTTCTCTCTTATGCGAACAATCCGGCGCCTGTACTTTTCCTCCCTCTCAAAAGCACGCTCCTGCAACTCCTTGATGATTTCTAAAGTGCGAGGTCCAAGCGGCTCCTCATCAATCCACACTTGAAAGCCACAGGTATTGCTCCAACATGCCCTATACCTCCTACCTACGTTTGGCCCAAACCATTGTGTCTTTGTTACACTCATCTGATCACAGTAGCAAGCAAGATCCAATATAGCATCCATTTCTTCATCCGTATATCGTTTGGAAGCCATTGTTGTGTTTGGGGAGAAGTAAAAGTGAGAGAGAGAGAGAGAGAGAGCTATCAATTGGAACAATTTAATCAATTAGGGTTGTAAACATGTATATATACTTACACATTCCCGCCAGCTGAAGCCCCCACTCTCAAAAGCCCGCGCAGAGCAACCTAGTGAAAAGACAGAGCTACCCCTGGCTTTTTAACGGAGTTAACACAAGACTGACGGAAGTACACAAACTTTAACGAAATTACAACTCCAGTATTTCAGATGCTCACTTTTGAAGTACGATATTGCAAGTGGTGTCAAGGCCAAAGTGCAGGTACACAAAGTGCACTCTACTCTATTTTATAATCCGAGAGATTGATAATCTATCTAATATTTCTATAAGGTCACTAATAGACAAATCAAAAAAGTTAGAAAATATATAAATTAGCAATGAATAATTCTTTTAATAATTAAAATATAATAATAAAGACGTGGTGAAAAATGATATGGCATTAGTTCCACACTTCAATTGCCACATCAACACAAATGTAGGGACTGATTCAGGTGAGAACATGTTTATATTGGTGAACAATGAGAACACCACATTTCAAGCTATTCTAAAGGGCCCCGCCAGGGGCACCCAATACGAAAAAGTCTTATAATTGTACCCTCTATCCATTCATCAAAAAAAAAATTAAAAAAATTTTAAAAAAAAATTAAAAAATGATGACGTGGCAGCAGTTTTTTTTTAATTTTTTTGTTATTTTTTTGTATGAATGGATAGAGGGTAGAATTATAAGACTTTTTTGTGAAGGTATCCCTAGCGAGGCCCTTTAAATTAGTTTGACATGTAGTGAACACATTATTCTCACTGTTCTCAAAGTAACATGTGTTCTGGCTGGAGCGTGACCCCACAAATGTAATATTTTATTTTATATTTAACTAGCTTATAACCTGTGCTATGCACGGATTTCTTTTGATATGTAATAAAATTTATTTTATATTACAATTATATTTTTATATAATCATTATTTAAAATATTTTATTTTAATTTTAATTTAAATTATTTAATATAAATTTAATTAATGATATGCATCGTTTAAAACTTATATTATAAATTTTAATATTTATAATTATATTAATTTTTTTAATTTTATATGTTAATAATTTACATATAAAATTCTTGTTAAAAAGGTGAAATTAGCAAAATAATCTTTAATTTAGTGATGGTTTAATAATTATTTTCCAATTAAACATACGTAACTATTGACAATTTTTTTACGTTAAAAATTCTATTTGATTTATGAATTCTACTTATAATTCATTTTGATTACTAAAATACCCTTGTAAATATTTGAAGATAGTTCTACTAACAACCAAATACAATTTTAATAATAAGTGTATAAGAGATTTTATCCAAAATTTTGATAATCGATAGTCTGGTCCTCCGTACAACAAAGATCTTAAAATAAATAGATGAAAACCGTTAGATCTAACATAAAAAATGTTTTATATTTTAATATGTTATAAACTAAAATGTATATTTATACTGAAATACGAAAATGTATATATCAATAATTTAAATCATATATAATTAGATTTTCTACATTGAATAACATTATCAATGTAGGACTTCTACATTGAATAGGATTAATAAAAATTTGTAACTATATTTTATCTTGAGATTCTGAGTGTTTCCATTGGAATAATAATTATTAAAGCTATCACTAAATTAAAGATAATTTTATGAGATTCGCGTGGATTGTAAAATCATCTAAATCTAATTTCTAGATCTCAAGATAGAGCCCAATTAGTAAATTTGATTTTTTTAATACTAATAAAAAAATAAATAAAATTCAATTATAATACAACCTTTTTTAATTATATCCTTTTCAGATTATAATTTTCTTCTTAAAATTCAATTATAATACAACATTTTTTAATTATATCCTTTTTAGATTATAATTTTCTTTTTAAAATTCACTTATAATACAACCATTTCTAATTATATCCTTTTTAGATTATAATTTTCTTTTTAATGTGATCTAATCTTGATCGTCTATTTTTAATCCAACAGATCATATGATTTTGGTAGTACAGTGACCGGACCAAAAATTTGGATAAGATACCCCTTATGCGTATTTTATATAAGGATATAATACTATACTATACTATAATAAGCGAAAGGGTATATAATTTGTAGTTTGGTTACCTCTCATTTTTGGTTATCCCCCATTCACAATCGTTAGATCTTCAACTCAAATAAATCATGACCGTTTGATATAACAATACTAAAAGTTGGAGATTTAAGGTTCGAATCCCGCCAACAACATTTTATTAATTTTTTTATAATTAAAAAACAATTTTATTAAAACAATTTTTATTATTTTATTAAAATAATTTTAAGCTGTGGGTATACGTATGTGGTTTCTACTTAAAAAAAAAAAATACAATAGCGTATGATTTCTTTGTGAAGTAGGATAAGCAATTAAATTTTTTTTTACGCTAACCAAGAACACGCAGATTTAACTTTATGTTAATATTAAAAATACTAGTCTATAACCCGTGCGATGCACGGGTTTCTTAAATTTGAAAAACTTTTTATTTATATTTTAATAATTATTTATCTCATATATATTACTTAATAAAATATTGACCAAATATATATTATTAAATAATAATTGTTTAACTACATGATATATTGTTCGAACTATGACTATATTTTGTCATAATAATAAAAATATAAATGGAAGTATCGTATATATTTACATTCAAAATTTTGTTGATATTATCATATTCAAATTATGATTCCATAATAATCCATAATAATATATTATTTGTTTAAGATAAAATATAATAATAATTTGTAATTGTGTGAAAGTTTTATTATTTATTATATTGTTTTAGTTTGTTTTCACTTTGTTGATTTATAATTTGTTGTAAATTTGTTAATAAATATGTGATATTAAAATCATTTAAATTGATTTTATAAATATTTGGTTTCCATGTAATTGAAAGAGTCTAAAAAAGTTGAGTGTAGGTGAAGAAATTTAACTCAAATATAACTAAAAGAGTATGTAATTGAATATTAATTGTAGTGTAATTAAAATAGTTTGTTATTAAGTTAAATATGTGGTTTATTTTTTGTAAAATAAAATTTTATATGTATTTTAATTTATTTTTTCATTTTTGGAAGGTGTTAGCAAACTTTTTGGAAGGTGCTAACCGACCGACCAACCAATTATACCCTGTTTCGCTTATAATAGTATAGTATAGATTGAATATTAATTATAGTGTAATTAAAAGAGTTTGTTATTAAGTTTAATATGTGGGTTTTTTTTGTAAATTAAAATTTTATATGTATTTTAATTTATTTTTTCATTTTTGGAAGGTGTTAGCAAACTTTTTGGAAGGTGTTAACCGACCGACCGACCAACCAATTATACCCTGTTTCGCTTATAATAGTATAGTATAGATATTGAAATTATATGTGGTTAGCGAGGATCGATCCTTTGACCTTTGGTAGTACCTACTTATTATCTCCCTTACTCTTATTATTATTATTATTATTATTATTATTATTATTATTATTATTATTATTATTATTATTATTATTATTATATATAATTATATATAATAGGATATAATGACACATGTGATATTAAAACTTAATCATAGTTAGATTTTACATTATTTTCAGTAATTTATATAGTTGGTTGTGTTAATATGCAAAAAAAATTGATCAATGGTTTTTCTGCTAACAATAAGATAGTTTAATGGTTCTTTATGTGATTAACTCTTGCGATTACTATGATAAATTTGCAAAGAATTTTTCTTAACTAAAGTAAAATTGTAAAAAATTATTTTTAACAGTATATTTATCAAAAAATCTCTTAATTATGATCAAATCGTTTACAAATCAAATCGTTTACAAATGCATACTCATTTCAGTCCAAGTACATACCTTGGTGGTTAAGAAAATACATCACTAAACATCCAATTGTTTGGCAAGTATTATATCATCCTATTGGACTGATGCAAAGATTTTTTGTCTGGCAATCTGGCATGACATATCATAATGTTGATCTGGAAATCTTATCGATTTCTAATAAATTATCTATAATATTATGAAACTAGATGAATAAGCTGAAAATGTTTTATAATGAAATTAGTGTTTATCCAACATTTTTTTTAGCAATGGATGGCAACTCAATGTAAATTTCCTAGAAATATTTTGATGAAATAAATTATTGTAACAATTTGAGTTTTACCATTAAATATTCAAATGTTCAGTCAAACTTTCAAATTTAAATACAATCGAGAAAGTTGCATCGATTGAAGAGCTCGTGGATGTAGAGGAAGTGTTTCTTCAGATGACTATGGTTGAGAAATTGGCAAAAGGAGATACAGTCTAGCTTGGTGGTTTTTTTATATGCATGGTTCTTATTCTGTTTTAGTATTTCAGTGGTTATAAGCTTTATTTGAGTCTGTTTAAAGTTTGCGTCTATGCGCTCCAGTTTAGCTTCTTATCTGTTTTGTTTTCTCGTTTCCGGTGATTGTGCTGTCGAAAGGCCTGGCCTTTTTTATTTTTAGTATAATTGCTCTGTTCATCAAAAAAAATGTTACAAGTAGAAATATTTTTTATTTTTGGAGGAAATTAATATTACAAAAAAGTATCTTCAGCTTGTGGTATTGCAGTACCAATTGGACTGCTGTTGTTATCTAAATCCATCGAATAAAGGTGTAAAACTATGAATATGTGCCAATGGTACTACGTTGCCGAGTTCACTAAAATGGTGGATGTTGACTGTTGAGGCATACCTCCAAAGCTAAAAGAACCATTAAGGATTGCTATTGAAGTTCTGAGCCAAAAAGGGTGCAAAGAAGTCTATGCATTCCTCTACACTTGAATGGCTCAATCTCTATTCTCTATTTTAAAATAATAATAATAAAATACCACATGTATCTTCAAGCAGCTGAAGCCATTTTTTTTTTTGCTAATTAGCGGTTGAAACTTTAGAAATGTTGACACCATCCAAAATCGAGAATTAAAAGAAATTTTCATTAAATTAATAATTTTTAAAATTATTATAGTGGACTATGACAACTTTTTTGAGATTTTTTTTTTTTTTTTACTACTTTCTACCTTTTATATAAAGAGTTAACTCAACTTAAAAAGAAAGGGGTCTCTGAATTTATACTTGCTAACTTGAAATCTTATGTAGCAATGTAGCATATACTTTTTTTTTCCTATTTATACTAAAAAAGTCATTCAGATATTATTTTTAAAGTTTCATATCAAAAAATTCAAGAATTAATTAAGCTAATTATTGTTGAAATTTTCATGGAACTCATGGATTGTTCATTAAAAAGCAAGCACTTCTTAGAAAATATCATTATTTAAAGCATTTGATTTTTTACACGTAATTTTAGATATTTTGACTACATAGCTAAAATTGTTATTTTTTAATTTCTTTGAATAAATTTAAAATATTATTTTCTATTCTGAAAAACTAAAATATAATAATTTTTAATATATAATCAAAATACCTACGTGTAGAAAAGTCAAAGTGTCAAACCTAATTAACCAATGGAAATATTAACCCTAGTTCATAATTTATATGTGGAGCACAATTTAAATAACATTCTTAGGACTAATTTAATCCTAAAATTAAATCACTTCTTTATATAATCTTTTGTTAGTATTTACAAGTTCCGTGCCTTTCCTTTTCATGTTCACTCTCAGTTTTCCTGTTGTCATTTTAGATAGATGGTAACTCGTTAAATATTCATCTATATTAGTTAGTTGAGAATGAATATGGATTAGTAGTTACTTATGAACAATAATTGGTAAATACAAATAAGAGTAGATCATATATTTACATGAAGTACTCTAAACTACAACCAACAGCACATAAAACAATTTCTCCCAAAGGAGCAAAAGCACAACTACTGTACATGTACAGTATCATTTGTTAAAACTTAAAAGTGACTCTGTTTGGAATGACGGAAGCAATACAAACAGACTCTGTTTGTAAAGGACGCTCTGTTTGCAAAGGTGCAATTTATTCTTAAGCTTTAAACCAACTTGTAAATTTTTTAATCCTTTTGGCAAATACAAATATCATTTGATAAACAAAGTTTAGGTTTGTGATATCACTGTCAATCTCAATCTCAAACCTCAATCAAACTCTATCCTAGGGGTGAGCAAAAAACCGAAATGAAACCGAAACCGAACCGAAACCGACCAAAACCGAACCGAAAAAACCGAAACCGAAGCCGAACCGACGGTTGCGGTTTTTGATTTTTAAAAACCGAAATTTACGGTTTCGGTTCCGGTTTTAGGTTAAAACCGAACCGACTAAAACCGAACCGAACCGATTATTAAAATAAATATATAATTTATATAAATTTATAAAACTTTCGACTGCTCCGACTGGTAACTTCTCATTTTCGTAAACTATATATATATATATATGTTTCTACTATCATGTAAATTGTATTAAAACTAAGATTATATTGCAATCAATTTACATATTACATGAGAAAGTTCTAATTTGCTTTTGTATTAGCAACTGAGAGTACATTTTGTCATTTACTCATATACATTGCACATTATCACACATGCATGTATAAATTTTGTTAAAATATATTTTGAGCCCTGTATAATTTATTAGCTTACTAATGTCATATGATACTGTCATATAACATTACCACTAACATATACACATAGTGTATTCATTCAAAAACTCAGTTACTTTGTTTAAAAATCGGGAACGTTGTAATTTATAAATTTAAAGTCTTGTAATATATTTATGATTTTTTCGTTCGGTTTTATAACCGAAACCGAGCCGTTAAAAACCGAACCGAGCTTTTTAAAACCGAAACCGAAACCGACGGTTCGGTTGCGGTTGCGGTTTTCAATTTTAAAAACCGAAGGCATGCGGTTTCGGGTTCGGTTTCGGGGTAAAACCGAACCGAACCGAACCGTGCTCTCCCCTACTCTATCCTATGAAGCCTTACTTTTTTAATTCCTATAATCCTCCATATACTGCACAATCCTGAAATTCCAGGGCACTCACCCCTTGTTACCTTGTCCGTACGGTAAATTTATAGATTAATCAAAACTAATTAGTAGTGTGAAGCGAAATGAAATATCTTTCGTGTGCAAAGGCCACACATAGGATAAGATCAATTAGTAAGCTATATCTATGAAAACTTGCAGAGACCACGTAGAGGAACGGATTAATCAGGGAGCTACACACGACATCCCAGCATATAAAACCACTAAAGTTAGTAATCGTTGTGATAAGCCCTCACCTGCACTTGCAATATTTTTTTCCCAAGTGTGCATTGATTAATTTGAGGTGGACATAACAGGCAATAAATTTGACCAAATCAAGGGAAAAGAAAGGGAGAATGGCAAGTTACCTTGACCCGCCAATGCTAATAACTCTATCATATACGGAGAGATACAGAGAGAGGAGCATGTTAAAAAAAATGAATTCAATTCAATGATGGCCGAAGTTAATAAAATAACTCTCAATCAACACTAATATATGATACCGAACAAACTCTAGTCCAAGCTTATAGCAATCGGAGCATTGAAAGTTTAGTAAAAGAAGCAGTGAAATTTTAGTTAAGAAGTTAAATCTTTATAAAGAGACTGGGTAAAACAATTACCTTTAAATGGTTGTAGCACTTGATAAAATTATCAATGTGAAGGTGTAAATTCAGATATGAAATTTCAAACGAAACCGACATCTCTTTGGGAATTTATATGAGCTCAGGAATTACCTGTAGAAAAAAGCATGCACGTAAAAATCATATCATTGTGTGGACAACAAAACGAAACAATAATAAGAAGTCATAGAAGTTTAAAAATTATACGAAAACAAAAAGAAACAACCGAAAGAGGGATTGTATACCAAAAATACAAAACATAAGACAAAAACAGTAGGTCATCAAACAATAACAGTGGGCAAGGAATATTAAAAAAAAACACTGCATAATACAAAAGATCATTCAACGTGGGTGTATTTATATCCTTTAAGCTGATATTGCCATGATCAGCATTGAAGAAAGGATAATGAAGAGACGGTCATTACTTTAATTTAGATAGATATATACACGGGTGAATGAAAGAAATGCAGGGAGCGGCCACGTCATCCGACTGAGATTTTCCTTTATATATATGTATAGATTACTTTCCAGTTTCCACTGTGTTCTGAATTTTCCTCCTATTATTAATGCAGCTGTATGGGCCCAAAATCCAATTATTGGAGAGACATGATGGGCCGAGGATCTCAAATGATGTCAAATTTAAAGCCATGGGCCATTTTTTATTTAATAAAAAATCCATAATTTAAAACCATTTTTTTACTTTTATTTTGCACGTTCTCTATTCACATGTTCATATATTCAACTCGGATTTTAAAGGATTTTAGAAATTTAGGGGTATTCAATTTGGATTTTTTTAAATCCATTAAAATCTTGAGGTATTCAATTTGGATTTCAAAATGTTATTTAAAATACGAGGGTATTCAATTAGGATTTCAAAAAGTCTTTTAAAATTTGGGTGTATTCAATCTAGATTTAAAACAATCCATCTAAATCTGATGGTATTTAAAAATTCATGTATTTTTTAGATTTATTAAAATGGTGGATTTTGGTGGATTTGCTAATTATTTTTATAAGATTTATTAAAATGGTGGATTTTGGTGGATTTGCTAATTATTTTTATAAGTTTTGAAATCTTGCAAAAATCAAAGAGATTTTGATGGATTTCTAAAAAACTTTTCAAATCTCAATGACTCTACATCAATTTCACAAGATTCTTTATAGAATTTAAATAATCTGAGGATTTAAAAAATTCATTAAAATCCATGGATTATCAGAAATCCTTCAAAATCCCAATTGAATACGGACAAGAAAAAGTTAAAAATCCTATTGATCTTTCTAAATATCTAACATGAGTTCCAAAACAAATTGGGTTGTCTCCAAACAGTTTAAAATTTAAATAGTTAATCTTGGCTATCAATTAACTGATTCAAATTGGCAGAAACCAACAAGTCAATGAAGCTGGAGAAAAAAGAAACAACATCACTAGCTCCTCTACTACCAAAGATCACACAAAGTCCAAATGAGGGTGCATCAATATCATCTGCAGTTTTCAATATATCAACCTGCATGATTGGTTCTGGAATCATGTCAATTCCAGCAACTCTTAAAGTCCTTGGTATCATTCCAGGGTTTTTTCTGATTATGCTTATGGCCCTTTTGGTGGATGTCACTGTGGAGTTCTTGCTCAGGTACACACACTCTGGAAACTCAAATTCTTATGCTGGTGTTATGGCAGAGTCATTTGGGAAGACTGGCTCATTGGCACTGCAATTCTGTATCATTTTATCGAATCTCGGTGGTCTTATCATTTACTTGATTATTATTGGTAAGATCATGCTTCTCTCTTGTTAGAGCATCTCCAACCCTACACACCTATTAGCTAAACTTGATGATATGGCATAATTTTTAGATAATATGCATAATTTTTCTTCTCCAACCATGCTTCCTGTTAGTTAAATTTTTAGATAATCATCTTGACATCCTCTATATTTGGAGGACATCTATAATATATAGATAATATCTATAATTCATTATCTCCACTTATATCGTGACACATCATCGATCTTATTTACTTATATATATATTATTATTAAAATAATAATAAAATACTATTTTTAAAATATAGCTATTCATTATAGCTAATACCATTGGAGTAAAACATCTTACAGTTCATCAAATTTTTAGATAATCATTATATAGCTAATGATTTTAGCTATTACCGTTGGAGATGCTCTTACTTGATTATTATTGTTAAGATCAGATCAAGATTCTTTCCTGAAAATATATTTTATAATTATTTTGGAATGTTATGTGTGAATGTATTAGATTCTCAAGTACATGGGGACGAAAAGTGAGAATTTGAATGAACAAGGCCAGGGAGGGTAATTGAGTTTTGTCATTAGTCTACTAGTGAATCCTATGCATTTCTTTACTTATAATGTTAGCTTGCTTGTTCCTAGTTAGATATAGAGCTGATCGGAAATTTGGTACAATTAGTGGTTGTATCATGATGGTACTTAAATAATGCTGCAGTATAATATGTGGAACATATAATTGCTAATCGAAGATAATTTTAACTACTTTTTTACGGAAAGGGCACAAATGCAAACATTTTGCTTATAAGCTGAAGAAGAGGGTAAGGTTTGTGTTACCTTGGCAACTTTCCTAAAACCATAAAGTGTTAAAAGGGCTTTCTAGGTATATCATACTTTTGTGTCAACACTCGCCTTTGTTGAGAACTCGTGTATTGGGTGAAGAGTAGTTCACTAGGAACCCGTCAAGATAGCAATGATTCCATGCTAATTTACCAACCCTCGAAGGGCTAAATATGTATATTAATCTTACAAGTTAATAACTTTAATAGACGTTATCAGTCAACAAAACTACAAGCAACAAAATTTACTGAATACACATGAATTGACTGAAGGCAATAGTTGTTAGCATGTTTGCTAATCCTTGTTAATTGTTCTCAGGGGATGTGCTCACAGGTAGCCAGTCCAGTGAAACGATACATTTGGGTATTCTACAAGAATGGTTTGGCATCCACTGGTGGAACTCTCGCCCATTCGCTCTACTTTTCGTGGCGCTTTTCGTTTTGCTTCCTGTGCTCTTGCAGCCACGTATAGGTCAGAGTTTAGAAAAACTGTTCATGGTACCAACTTTTTGGTTTCTTATAGATTTCAGAGCAGTACTCTTTTAACATGTTTCGCCGACATACTCGTGCTTGAGAGATCATGTTATCAAAAATATACAACTGTTAAATTTTTAAATTTGAATGTTAAAATCTTTTCTGCCAAGGCTTTGTAGAATGAACAGTGGCTTGTAGTTCCACTAGTACCCTTCAAGTAATAGCTTACCATAGGACGGGGGTTCAAGAGTTAGTGGAAACGCGGAGTTATTGTGTACATGAGTTTTGCATTTCATTAATTGACCATTTTTTAATTGTTAAAACGGTTTGGCAGCATGTATTATGTATAATGTACTGACATTAGTGCTGCTTGTTGCTTGCAGAATCACTAGGACATGCTTCAGCAGTGTCCATTCTCTTGGCATTGGTATTTGTTGCTATAAGTTTTTCTATGGCCATTTATGCTATATGGGCAGGACAAACGATGAAATTGAGACTTTTTCCGGATATTTCTAGCACAGATTCCTTCCTCAAACTATTTACCACCATCCCGGTCTTAGCCGCAGGCCTAATCTGCCATATCATTAGTAAGAGTTGAACCATTCCTGACTTTGTTATGTAATTTGAGCTGAAATGATAATATATGTGTAGTCTCTGTGTATGTGTGGGTGTATGTGTTGCATGTAAGCTGTGTTGAGAACTTAATTATGATCCATTGCTGCTGCAGTTCATCCAGTCAAATCCGAGCTGAGTAAAGCTTCAGATATGACCTCAGCCGTCCGGATGTCTCTATTACTCACTGTTTCCATATACTTTGCTGTTGGATTTATAGGATACTTGCTATTTGGTGACACAATCATGTCTGACATGCTTGTAAACTTTGATAAAAACTCTGATTCTCCATTTGGTTTGTTAGTTAACGATGTAGTTCGATTAAGCTACTCAATCCACCTGCTCTTAGTATTTCCAGTAATCAACTACTCATTGAGGGCTAATGTCGATGAACTCCTCTTCCCAAAGAAAATTTCATTGGAATCGGATACCCCAAGATTTGCGTGCCTTACATGTGCTATACTTGCGATTGCTTACTTGGCAGCGATAGTCATTCCCGACATATGGTATTTTTTCCAGTTTGTTGGATCAACCACGATTGCTTGCCTTGCATTTGTATTCCCAGGTGCAATTGTTTTGAGGTAGAAACTTCTGATCCCCCTCTATTTTTTTCTGAATTTTTTATCTTCTGATTGTCATTACTTTTTGAAGTTTTGTCATATATTTCTTATGTAATTGAATGGCAGAGATGCCCATGGTATATCAACAAGAAAGGACAGGATTATGGCTGTGGTGGTGATTGTTCTAGCAATATTAACAAGTTCAGTTGCCATTTTCAACAATTTGTACAGTTCAGTTCAGTAAAAGTACATGTATAATTTTTTCTTCACTCTTCAGGTTCGAACTGGAAAGTCCAATGTTAAATCAATCTATAGAACCATAGTTCTATAATGACTTGATGAATACCAGAGTACTTAAATAATTTGATCAATAATCATGCTTCCAACTATGTATGCATGTAATTTGAACAAATTCAGCAATCTGTCAATTTTTTTAAATTTTAACCATTGAACTGCCAATCATGAAAAATTGTGTCATATATAGACAAAACTCTAATCCAAAAATAAATTTATGTTGTAGAATATGATGCACCAGACATTCATGTTGGTAAACTGATAGTACCTTTACGTATTCATCGTAGCACTAGTTCTCTGATTTTTGTTAATTAATCGAGTGTAATAACAGAACAAGGACAACCTCATGGTGTAAAACATAAAAGCTTTCAGGCGTAGTCCTGCAGAATTCATCAGGACACTTAAAAATGCATCCAGCCCCAGGAAGTGTATTGGCTTCAGAGGAGGGAGGAAAGCTCGGGAATGACAGATCCCCAGGAAGTGTATATTTACCACCATCCCGGTCTTAGCCACAGGAATCGTCTGCCATATTATTAGTAAGAGTTGAACCATTTCTGACTTTATCATGTAATCATGTAATTTAAAATGATAATATATGTGTTGTCTCTTTGAGTTTTTTGCTTATAAGCTGTTAAGCTGAGAATTGAGGGGGTGTTTGGGGAACTTTTTTTCAGAATAAGTTAAATTTATTTTAAGACAAAGTTAGAGATTTCTAACTTCCCAACTTATTTTCCAACTTATTTTTGCAACTTATTGAATCTCAAACATACATTAAATACTTGTATATAAAAAATTATCAAAATATAAAATTTTTATCCGAAAATAAGTCAATAAATCCATAAAAAAAGTTTTCCCAAACAGGCACTTAATTATGATCTATTGCTGCTGCAGTTCATCCAGTCAAAGCAGAGTTGAGAAAAACTTCGGATATGACCTCAGCTGTCCAAATGTCTTTATTAATCACCGTTTGATACATGCACTTTGCACACCTTAATTTTCATTTAGACTAAAAAGTCCCTAATAATGAATAAAATTTATATTGTTATTTCTCACTATATAAAGTGTTTTTTATCCCATTCAAACTTTTAACTTTTGTATGTGTTCCTATAATTTTATAAATATAAATAAAATCAATAATGTGCTACTTCATTATTATGGTATGCACAAAATATAAATACAATTATTTGATACTTTTTGTTAAATTAATTGGTTTCACATTTCATAATATTAACTAAAAAGATACTATAATAATGTAATTTTAATTTGTATAATCATAATTAAATATTTTATTCGTGCAGAAGCACATATTAATACTTATTATTCAACTACTTAAGCAAATTTTTTAAGCATAACTATGATTATATCATAATAAATTAGGAGGAGGAAGTAATAGTTTTGAATAAAATTAGTGGGTCAACACTTATTTGAGTAAATGGTGTTAATATGAAACTTATAACATACAAATAACAGTATAATTGTAACAAAACAAAATATTCACATTTACTATATCTATACTAATAAAATACCTAAAATAAATAATAACATAATATAATTAATGGTAATTAATCGATTGTCTTTTTCACATTTACTTTTAGTTGAAGATATTATCTTTTATAAACACCTAAAAACATCAATCGTATCATATATTCCAATCATTACTATTTCCTTTCGAATTAAAATACGTTAGCTTTTTGATTTAAAACTAATCTTACAATCATTAATATATACCCGAAAATATCACACTATATTTTTCAATTATTAATAAAATATATTAAAAATTCGTATATGTTGTTTCTAATAAGATTACATTAGTATAATCCGTAAACATGAGTATATTAAATTATATTAAATTAAAATTATTAAAAATAATGATTATATAAAAACATAATTGTAATATTAAATAAAATTTATAACATAGTAAAAGAAACACGTGCATCGCGGGCATCGAAAGTTTATCGGTTCGATTTTTGGCACAGTCATCCTAATTATTAAAATAAATAATATAATTAATGATAATTAGTCGACTGCCTTTTTAATTAAAAAATGTTTACTTTTAATTGATGATTTTTAGTAATATCATAGACGTTAGATTTTTAGTAAAAAATCATAACTGTTAGATCTAATGATTAGATACATTATATGATTAAATTAATTTATTAAAATTTCAAGGTTCGAATTCCATCAACGACATTTTTTAAAAAAAATTTATAATATAAGTTTTAAAGCATGCATATCATTAATTAAATTTATATTAAATTATTTAAATTAAATTTAAAATAAAATATTGTAAATAACGATTATATAAAAATATATTTGTAACATAAAATAAAATTTATTACATATCAAAAGAAAAATCCATAGTAATATTAAAATATGAGAAAGTACTTCATTAATTTTGAATAAGAACAAAACATGAGAAATTAAGATTGAGGTTGAGGACATTATCATCAAATAATATGATTAGGATGTGCAATCATCAATTGGAGTATGCATGTATCACCACCCATTGCCAAACTCTAAATTATGAAAAAAAATATTTGCCAAACTCTTGAAATATGTATGGAGAATTTATTGAAAGAATTCGATGTAAACTTTGTGTGGTCCAATATCATTTCCTTGTGTAGTCCAAGAAACTACTTTCATCTTTTACAATGATTTCAAAGCAAGAAGACTATGCAACCATGAGCATATGTGTCTATTTTCTATACATATATCACATGATGAGCTCTATACCTTTGTTTACATTCCAAAAATCAACAAATAGACACACTGAAATGCCTTGTTGGCCCTGGCACATTTTATGTGGTTGTATTGTTTTATTGTTGTGGATTTAGTTGCATGTGATGAAGAAGCGACAAACAAAATACTCAGAGCAAGTTCAACAGATCTTTTATATGACTTCCTAACATAAATTATAAGGAATTAGGTGTAAAATGGTGCTCTAACAACCTCTTAACTTTTTCTTAAAAAGTTAAGAACATCATGTCATCTCTTATTTTTAAGGGCTTCCTTATTTCACTTTTATTAATAAAATATTATTTTTCCTCTTCTTTTCAATTGTTTCCTTCGTTTTTTGTTCTTGCTTACTTCTTTTATTTATTATTTAATAAGTATAAGGATCAATTATAAGAAAGCTTGTTGGAGTTGTCATACCTTATGATATCCTAAATCACTAAGAACCTAATATTTTATAATATTTATAAGAAAAACACAAGGAGGCTGTTGGACTTATATTTATAAGAAAAACACAAGGAGGCTGTTGGACTTGCTCTTAGAGTATCATGTCACTCCTTATCTTTAAGGGCTCCCTACTTTCACTTTTATCAATAAAATATTATTTTCTCTTCTTTTTCCAATTGTTTCCTTTTTTTTTTCTTGATTCCCTCTTTTTATTTATTATTTAATAATTATAAGGATCACTTTTATCAATAAAATATTATTTTCTCTTCTTTTTCCAATTGTTTCCTTTTTTTTTTTTCTTGATTCCCTCTTTTTATTTATTATTTAATAATTATAAGGATCAATTATAAGAAAACTTATTGAGGTAATATACAATACAATATCCTAAATTCTTAGAAGTTGAATATTTTATAATATTTATAAGAAATATATTCAGAGACTATTGGACTTGCTCTAATTACTATCACATACATATTCCAATAAACACTTCCTTCTCTCCTGGTCTATATCTTCAGATTTTATCATTGTCTTCACTGCTTATAAACTCATCCCGTGACCTAAATGCAACAATCACTTGTCACAAGTCGCAAACACATACAGCTGGGCAGGAGGTACATATATCATAACTTCTGGAATATTGACATAATTTGTTGGAAAAATGGTCCTAATAATTAATTACCTACTTTTAGCTTATCACTTGTATATATTATACCAATTTTGGAAAAGCTTATTCTTTGGATGACTCGAGTTTCATTACTCAATACATGAAAGAATATTAATCACAACTTACAATGTATAGTGTATAGTTTGGCTAATTTATGAAAAGTTATAACTAATTAAAAACAGTGTGCCAAATGGTTTTCATATCCTATAAAACATTTAATTGTATATTAGTTCATGTCATTTGATATGATCTTTTTTGAAGGGAAAAAGTAAAATACACAGTGTATAAATTTTGATCTTATCCATCATGGAATTGGTTGTAACTTGTAAACATTGGAGAGCCCATGTACATGCACATGGAGATCGTATAGTAAAAATTTGACCCATGAAATTTGAGAACAATGAAATTTCTATTAAGTAATACTAGAAAATCAAAAAAAAAATCAAAAATATTCTCAAAATAATGTGACATCAGGTATGTGTGATTTGGTAAAGTAAGAAGTTTTAATTGGACCATTCACGCGGAATTCATCACATTAATTATTTAATTAATTAAGAGTCTCCAACGATGTTTTGTAAAAATGATTGGTTAAATATTAATTATGTAAAATTTGCTGAACCTGACAAATATTGTCAACCTATTGTGATTGTTTTAAATTTTTACCTAAGATTTTGTCCTGAACAAAATTTTACAAATTCTTTATAATTTTTATTTAAAGTAATTTATCTTAATTTTTACCTAAGTACTTTACATGGTTGGAGATGCTCGAAGACAGGTGACACTTTTTTTTGGAATTTATATTTGATTCCTAACGTTTTTCATTTCTATTATATATATAGAGTCTTGCTTCATTGAGAACCCTCTTATTATTATGAGAACTATGAGAAATCACATCATGATGATGTCATAAATATAATTTTTTTAAAAATAAAAATTTTGGAATAAAAATTGTGAAATAAAAATCTGGGAAAATAATTCTGATGTCATGTTGACGTCATCCTGGTAATTTTTTACAAAATCTGGTGATTTTTATTGAATTCTGTTGATTTTTTACGAAATCTGGTGATTTTTATTGAATTCTGGTGATTTTTTTACGAAATTTGGTGATTTTTTGTGATAATCATGAGGGGAAAAAAATCACCAGATTTCGTAAAAAATAACCAGAATTCAACAAAAATCACCAGTATGATGTCAGCATGACGACATAATTTCTTTTCCAAAATTTATTTTTCAATTTTTTTAAAAAAAACATATTTATGACATCATGATGTGGGTTAGTGTATGAGGGTGTGGGTTATTAGTGTAGGTGCTCCTAACGGGAACTATTAAATTAGATTAAAATGAAAAAAATGAGATTAGATCTCATATCTCATAATAATAGTAGAAATTCTCACATAAGCACTTGTTTATATATATAAATTGTTTTCTTTTTAAGAAAATGTAAACTTTCAAGTATCCAATTATCATACATATACCCTAGAACATGATAAATATATACTTAAAGCTGGCTTAAGGTGTTCAAACTTTCTTAAGTGTTGAATCTCCCATCCTAGAGTCGCTGATGAGCCGTACTTTTATTATTATAACTAGCTTATAATCGGTGCAATACACGGTTCTTTTTCTAATATTTATTATATTATTATATTATTATTTATTTGTTATTAGTTTACATATCAAATTGTTATTATAAAATTGATATATATATATATATGTAAGATTTTACACGTTCAATTTATTATATATTTTATCTTGAATTCTTAGAACTTGATTCGGATGATTTTGCAGCATACATGAAATTAACAAAATAATCTTTAATTTAGTGATGATTTAACAATTTTCTCTAATTAAAATTACCAAGAAAGAAAAGAGAGTGAAATTGACGATTTTTTATATTGAAAATACTATTATATTTAGGAAATCTACTTATATATTGTTTTGGTTATCAAAATAATTTTTTTATAATTTGAAGATAGTTGTACTAACAACCAAATACAGTTTTAATAATAAGTGTAGGAGGGATTTTGTCCAAAACTTTGGTAGTTGGTAGTCGGGTCCTCAGCACGATAAAATAAATAAGAATTGTTAGATCTTAAAATAAATAGATAAAAAAGTTGGATCTAGCATAAAAAATATTTAATATTTTAACATGTAAACTAAAAAGTGAATTTATATTGAAATACAAAAAAGTGCTTGTTAATGATTTAAATCATATATAATTATGTTTTCTATATTGAATAGGATCACTACTACAAATTTAATCTTAGAAAACGCTTCTTACATAGCGTTTTTTCTTATGTGCTATGTAAAGATACTACTTATATAGCGCTTTAATAAAAAACGCTATGTAAACTGTAAAAAATAGAACTGAAAATAAATAAAAAATTTAGAAAAATACTACAATAGCGTTTTTTAGGAGAACGCTATCTAAGTTACATGTTTTATAGCGTTTATACAAGCGTTATGTAAGAAACCATATTTTAAGTAATTAAATTTTATTTAATTATTTAATTAATTAGTCCTAAAACGTTTTTAGAAACGCTATGTTAGTTAAAACTTAAAACCAAAACTATTCTTTCTTCTTGTTTGTTGAAAACCATTATGTATCCATCTATTTTATGGGAGCACGAGTTCTCTCTGCCTCTTTTCTCTCTAGCTAACCCTAATCGGTGATTTCGCTTTTTCGGTCACACACTTTATCGTTCACAAAAATGAACACCATATTCGAGTTCCTCTCACCAAAATACATCGAATTCATCCCTCAGTTTTCGACTTGTAGTTCCAGACGTCAAACTCACCTTAGAAATCATCTCTCGACATTCTTGTTCAATTCGATATTTTTCAACTCAATTCCTCTTAAATTCGTGTTCGTAATGATGTTTTGTACCTCATATATGAAAAGCCCTTTGGTACTAATCATCTCGAGGCTTTCATTTCAGTGCGTATTGGGCTCGACTCGGCGGTGAATCATCCCTGACTCACTGAATCCGGTGACTCGGTCAGTGATTCTTCAACTTGCAACCTTGTTCATGTTGTTTTATTGCTATGTATGTCTGAGACTTTGATTATTGAATAATTTGTTTGTATAAACAAATTATTTTATGTACATAATTAGTACACATTAAGCTTTTTGTAGGAGTTTCTCTTAAAGTCTTGCTACATCTATATCCAGCTAAACATGATGTAGGAACCAAAAAAGGTTTGATGCAACAGCCATGAGCTATATTTCATATTTCTGTTATAAAATATTTTGCCTTTTTCATCCGGTTTTAATTCATTAACAAGTCTTTGATTTTCTTGCAGATAGTATGGTGCCCGAGGATGTAGGTCCAAGTCCGGACATTAAGTTCTTTAACCCGGAAAATGCTTCTGAGGAAGTTCCAAAAGTCAAATACACCAGTATATACGAATGCAAGAATTTCTCGATAAGATATACAAATAAGTACTAGTGAACTTAGTACTTCGTGAATTAATGATTTATGTCATAACAGCTTAATGTTTATTATATTTTTTGAATTGATTAACTAGTAAATATGATGAATTAAGTTCACTGATGTGTTTGTTTCATTGTTCTTGCAGATCTGCTTTGTACATATCGTAACTTGGTAAATAGTTGCAACTTGATGGTTGTTTTCACTTATAAATGTTCTAATCCACTTGTATGATTGTTAATGAAATAATTAAGTAATTGACTAATTAAGTTTGAAATGGATTAGGGATTTGTTGGGCGTTTTCAATAATAAGCGCAGTGGAAGGAATAAACCAGATAGCCACAGGGAAGTTGATCACACTATCAGAACAGGAGTTGGTGGACTGTGACAGATCATACAATGAAGGTTGCAATGGAGGTCTCATGGACGATGCTTTTCAATTCATCATTAACAATGGTGGCATTGATACCGATGTTAATTATCCTTACACCGGTCGTGATGGGCAGTGCGACCAATACAGGGTTCGTATATTTTTACTATCGTTTGTCTCAACTTATAAGCTACGAGTTAAATCATACAAGTTCGCAAATATTTACTCGATGATGTTGCAAACGATCATGTGAAATTTACTGTCACATGTCAGTGGCTGAAGTTATACATGCTCAATGTCACTTAGTATATGTACCAAAAAAATAACTTGTAAATTTTTTAGTGTGATTAAATGATTGTTTGTTTGCCTTGTGTAGAAAAATGCAGAAGTTGTCACTATTGACTCTTATGAAGATGTTCCTGCATATGATGACAAGGCATTGCAGAAAGCTGTGCCAAACCAGCCTATCAGTGTTGCTATTGAAGCCAGTGGCAGAGATTTCCAGTTCTATGATTCAGTAAAACTCTTGACTATGAAGCAGTTAGCAACATCATAGCATTCAGTACCATGTTTAATCTTTATTTCTCTTTTACTATTTATTTTGATATTTTTAGGGTGTATTTACGGGGAAATGTGGGACAGGGTTGGACCATGGTGTGGTAGTTGTTGGTTATGGTACAGAAAACGGTAAAGATTACTGGATTGTGAGGAACATGGGGCCCAGACTGGGGTGAGAAGGGTTATCTTAGATTATCATCTTATCAGTTTGGTTGAAATATTAGCTCAAATACTTCTCTGTCATTATGGATTGTAAGAATGATTACTGATTATTGATCTTGAGGACTTGGTGGTTTTTGCATCTGTGTAGGCAACATTGTATTCATTGCTTAATATTACTCTGCTTTGTGTGTTGGTTTGAGACCATGTAGTCTTAAGGCTTTAATTGGCTTAATTGTTGACTAGTGTGTATGTTTGCAAGTTTTGACTTTGTTCACTTGATACTATGATGTATCCATCTATCTTTATCTTATCTTGAGTTTGTTCAAATTGAAAAATTCTTTGGCTCTGATAAGTTAAGATGTACTATGTGCTTGTACAGATCTTAATCTCTTAGTTCTACATGGTTCAATTCTTGACTGATATATTTAATTGACTGATATATTCAATTCTTAACCTCTGAGTTTTGTCTACTTAATCCTTGTTCTACATCCATGATAGTCGCATTGTTTTTAATTTATTATTTTTGTGACCATACTATGTTTCAGGCACTTCTTTGAGGTACAACTGGTTCCTCAAGGGCAAATTGTTACTAAATTAGCTTTTATGTTTTATTTCATTCAGTTGTTCTACTTAGATTTTGTTATGTATTGTACGGATGAATCAGAAAGACCTTTGTTGGTTTTTAATGTATTTTATGATATTTTGAATATATTTGAATTCTGTAGTAATATGAGTTGTTACACTATTTCTTGTTGTGATTTGGGTTCTACATTGTTTAGATTTTATTGTGTTTGTTGTTAAATTTATGAAATTTTTAGTAATATTACAAGTAAATGAAATGGTAGCTAGAACAATAATTGAATTGGAATAAAAGAAAGTGCAATTAAATAGCTTTAATATAAAATTAATTATTTTTTTTACAAAATATTGTGCTTATATAGTGTTTCTATAAGAGCTATGCAAGTGCTATTATTTTTTCTAATATAGCGTTTCTGGAAGTGCTATGCAATTGCAATTTAATTTAGAAAACACTTACTTACATAGCACTTCAAAAAGCGCTATTTAAGTAGTATACTTGGATAACACCTAAATAAACGGTATGTAAGTGAACTTCAGTTACATAGCGCTGGCTTACATAGCGCTTAAAAACGCTATGTAAGCTAAAAAACGAACGCTATGTAAGTTAAAATCTGTAGTAGTGGATTATTATTGTAGGTATCCTACGGATTAATGTAAAAATTCGTAATTATATTTGCTCTTGAGATTCTAAGTGTTTTCATTTGGATAATAATTGTTAAATCATCACTAAATTAAAGATAATTTTATGAGTTTCGCGTGGACTGTAAAATCATCCAAATCTGATTTCTATATCTCGAGATAGAGTCTAAATAGTAAATATAAACCTTTTTAATATTAATAAATAAATAAATAAAATTCAGTTCTAATACAATTTTTTATATCCTTTCAGATTATAACTTATTTTTAAAATTCAATTCTAATACAACCTTTTTAATTATATTCTTTTTGGATTATAATTTTCTTTTAAATTTGATATAATCTTGATCGTCTATTTTTAAAAATATTATATTCGACGGTTGAGATTATTTTGGCGGTAGAGTGACCAAACCAAAAGTATGAAATTCCCTCTTACGCTTATTATATAGTAGCCTGCGAAGCATGGTTACTTGTAAACTGTTTAATTATATTTCGTTAAAATTTTAAGTTGTATATATGTTTTTATTATTAAAATATTTTAAGAATTTTATAAATTTCATGAATATAAATATTATTCTAATTATGTATTTTAATTATTACTTTCAAATACATATATATATATATATATATATTACATAATTTTTTTAACTTTTATTTAGTAGAAAGAGTGAAATTTATCTAATCATGTAGACCTTTTTTCGATTTTTATACAAATTCTTTTATATTATAAGTGTTTTTCAGATTTTATGTAATTTTTAACTATATAATTTATAACTCGTGAGATGTACGGATGTTTTTTTTTTAATAATTTTTATCTTATTACTCATATTTTCATATATATATATATATATATATATATATATAGAAAAAATTATTTACGTTAATAGAATATCATAATACATTTTTGATAGTATTTTAAAAGATAATGTTTTAAATTTTAACTATAATATGTTATTGACGGGAATTTTCGGGAGTAGCTTATAAGATTGTATAAATGTATAATAATACATTATTAAAAAAATATTAATTTTTTTTATTATAATATGATATTGACGGGAATAGAACCTCAAACTCTTAAAAATAGTTTATAAAATAATATATATGTTTAATAAAAATATGTTGTTTGTGGAATTTGAACTTAAACTATGAGAATATTTTAAATATTAGAAAAATAATATTCTTCTAGTATTAGATCCAACGGTTTATACTAATCTATCTCAAAATCCAACGGTTGCTATTGAGTGTACCAAAAAAGTGTACATTTTAAATATTTTTATTTTAATATTTTTATTTGATTATTTATAATTTTAATATTTTCTAATTAATTAGTAATAATATAAATTATAAAAGATAATAAAATATGATTATACGTTTTTTATAGTATTCTAATTGATAGTCTTTTTCTTGTATACTGAAAATAGAAAAATAACTGTTAAATTTAATATGTTGTTAAATTTAATTGATAGTCTTTTTGATAGTGTTGGTTGTGTTCTTGTAAAATTACATCGGTGGGAACATGAATGAAAAACAAACACTTTCCTGTATTTATTGGAGTAGTTTATAATATAATATAAATGTATAACAAGAATTTTTTTTATTATATTCAATAGTTCTCATTAATCTATCTTAAAATGCAATAATTAATATTGAATGTACCAAATAAGACCAAATAAGTGACCAAACTACCAACCAAACCAAATAGAGGTTGTTTTGTTTATAATATTATAGTATAGATAAGGATATAATTAGAGTACATAGGGTAATGGTAAGAGAGCACAATAATATGCATGAAGAAATTTTCACCGATACGAAACAATGTATTTTGTCACATTTTTCTGCCACAATGTTCTTCAATTGAGCTTTCCGCTTCGGTTCTCATGCTACTAAATTTGATCAAGCGCTAGCAATCAATTATAAATATACAGTAAAATCTCGATAAATGAATAATCGATAAACGAATAATTTTATTAAATAAATAATTTTTTCCGATCCCGACATAATAAAAATAGTGTATTTTTTATTTCAATTAATGAATACAATTTTTCGATCCCGAATGTATTCATATATCGAGGATTAACTGTATGATCCATGTAAAGTTTGATATTGCAAGGTTCTTTGCGGGGTATTCAAGCGTGCTACAACTTACGCTAAAAGAAAAAAAGTACATCAGTGATGAATTAAGATAATCGAAAAAGCCTTTCGTCTCATTTTTATTATCCAAAATTTTCTATTTCATTTGTACCAAAATAATTGTTCATACTTAATTAATATGATAAATTATGTTAATTTTTGTAAAAAATAATACAATTATTTAATAATTATCAATTTATTTTACATGACTAAATAAAAAATGGATGTTTAAGTGATTATGGACAATAAAAATAAAACGGAGAAAGTAGATTATAAACCCCGAAACAACGGACCACCTAAATCAGTGTAAACAATATCATAATCAATCAATGGTCAATTATAAAACTATCAAGACCTAATATCCACGTCACTCTTATTCCCGATCAATCACTCTCCCTACAAAGTGGCTGGGTTTAAGACTTTAAGGTCAATTTTTTAATAATTTATCAAATAAATATTAATATTTTATCAAGTATCAAGTTGAGTGTGTCTATATTATTTGTATTGATATGATCAATAGTGCATATTAAAATATATTAATCTTATTGAATCTTGTATAGAACGATTGAGAAACAAAGTATGTAGTTCTTATATTTTAAATATATTAAAATAGACAAAAATATTTGATTTTAAAAGTAACCTAATAAATCATGATATAATTATTTTTTATGCATATAATGCTTTCAACTGGAATTCTTTGCTGGTTGAGTTAATTGATTCAGACCTGCACGAGTAAGCCCTAGAATAACCTATATCTGCATAGGGATGGGTGTATATTTATAAAAAATATATGCAAGGCAAGACATGGACCAGGGGTTCATAAAAATATTTATAACATTGTTTTTTTGTGATGATTTATCTTGGCAACAACCATGTGACTAGAGTGGGTACCTAAATAAATTTGTATGTGTGGAATGGAGACAATATATATATTGATTAAAAATTTGAAAGCAAGAACCATTTTCCTTGTAATGCATGTCTAAATGTAAATATTAATCTGTGCCGTGTATAAATGTAGTATATTAGTTCATATATATTAATTATTGTTCAATCACTATTATATTGAACAGTAGTATATATCACCTTTTTATTAGTGTAAACCAGTGTTCAGATTTCGGAAATCGAAACTATTCGGTTGAGGTACCGATTTACGATTTATCGGGTGATTCGGTTGAAAAATCGACAATTTATCGGCGATTTTTGCAAAATCGACCGAATCGGTTCCAAAATTTTGACCGATTTTTAGCCAATTTATAGACAATATTTAAGAAATCGGCCGATTTCAATAACAATGATGTAAACTCTTATATAAGTTTGTCTTACTTCGTTGTTCATTACTTTTTTAAATTTTAAAATTTTACTAATGAAAAATTTAACTGGCACTCAATTATATATACTTGTTACTGGTGCAATGGCACGATAGGGTGAGAGACAGTTTATATACAATATATCCCCACATTCACAAAGATGCATGTAAATGATACTATTACAGACATCTCGTGATATATACTGTCACTAGAACGAAATACACATAGCAAATGCACCTTCTTGAACGTTTATGGTTGTGCCAAATTTGTTGTTTGAACCCCCTGAGCTAAATAGGAATCCTTGCTCCCAACTCACCAACTAATTCAATATTTAAGAATTAATCAATTTTTTTTCCTTTTATGTTTACATATGTGTGGTTTTAAGAAAAAGGATTCCACATATGTTAGAGGAAAGTTGAATTGACGATAATAATAATAATTATTATTATTGTTTTTAACCAAATTATAATTATGTCTTTTTTATATTTTATATAATTACAAATAAAAATTAGAGTTTTATGATAAATAAATAAAGAATACCACTACTAATACGAATGACACCTGTGAAATGGGAGTGAGAGGACAAACAATGACGGGTGTAGTGCAGGAAGGTGTGAAGGAGAATCCAAATTGCTCGTGAGAATTATTTTGGAGGCATTCGAAAATATATATCACAACCATTACTGTGAGTATATTGGGACTGTTTGGCAAAAATTAAAATAAGTTCTTATGGACTTATTTCCGGATAAAAATTTCATATTTTAATAAAAAAATTTCATACAAGTATTTAATGTATGTTTAAGATTGTATAAGTTGCAAAAAAAGTTAACTTTTTTCAGAAAAAAGTTAGAAATCTCTAACTTTGTCTTAAAATAAGTTGTCTTATTCTGAAAATAAATTCTCCCAAACACCTCAATTGTTTTATTTACCATACCAAATTATTCCATACAATCACATTTAGGGAGTTACTTTTCAGAAATTTATTATAACTTTTTAATTTTATAATTTAATGTTAAACTTAACATATATAAATGTGAAATTCTATTATTAAATTATAAACAAATTTAAAATTTAAAATTTTTAAATTAACAAATATTAATATATAGTTGTGTTGTGGAATAAAAAGTAGGGTATATTTATTGCGTATTAACTACTAAGGTTTGTGGGAGCTTCGAACTTTAATGGCTGCTCTTGTTGTCGGGGACTAACTCGGTCCTAACAAGATGCCTACGTACCTTGATGAATATCAAGAATCAAGCCAAAAACGTAGTTCTGAGGTGAGGGGTCAGACCCTTTATATAGGCTGAGAAGCCTTAGAATTAAGGTAGGAGTTGGAGACTTAATAGATAAGTCACCTCCTTGAGGAAAGTTCTAGACTCCTTCCTTGTAGGAGTCTGTTGCCATATCGAATTGGATGCCTTGGAGGCTAAGTCTTGTAGAGATAATGTCCTTATCCAACTCTTATTGCTGAGCTGTTTATTTCTCTCAATATAAATTACGAAATTAATATCAAAATAGGGATTCTGTCCTCATTAATGGGCCCCACGTTTGGACCATGCTGGGTCTAATTAATGCCATATTAAATGTGTCTTTAGGGCTTATTTTTAGCCCATATCATTTGCCCCCCAACTTCTAGGAAAACTGATCAGGTTTTCCTTGAAGTTTTAACGGTCCTTTCCAAGACTCGGGTCAGGGTTCATCTTTATACACTAGTGTTTCACGAGTATTGTCTTTATGTAAAGCGTGGAGCGACCGACGCGTTTACGACAATGTCAATTCGATGCTAATCGGCACCAATCAGCCTTAACGACATTTAAACAATGTTTAAACGACGTTGAACGGCATAAAACGGCACTAAACGGTACTAACTAGCCTTAAACGACACTTAAACAACGTTTAAGTGACGCCAACCGGTATTAAACGACACTGAACGGTGCTTATCGGCACTAACGGTGCTATCGGCACTAACGGTGCTATCGGCACTTAATCGGTGCTTATCGGCACTAACGGTGCTAATCGACACTTAATCGGTGCTTATCGGCACTAACAAGCCTTGAACGACACTTAAACAATGTTAAGCGATTCTAAATGGCTTTAAACGGTGCTAAACGGCACTAGCGGGGGTCCGGGGGCAGCAGCCCCCGGGCGGGGTCCAAGGGGCGGCAGCCCCTGGCGGGGTCCAAGGGGCAGAGCCCCTGGCTGGGGTCGAGCTGACAGGTCAGCTTGGAAATTTTTTATTTCCAAGGGCTAGTACTATTCAGAAATTATCATTTCGACTCAAATTTCTGAATTTTGATCACAAATTTCGATCAGGAAACTTCACATTTTTCGACCAGGATTTCGACCAGGATTCTGGTCGAAATAAGGTCTCATTTTTCTCCTGGTCGAACGGATTTTCGACCAGGATTCCTGGTCGTTTCGACCAGGATTCTGGTCGAAATAAGGTCTCAATTTTCTCCTGGTCGAACGGATTTTCGACCAGGATTCCTGGTCGTTTCGACCAGGATTCTGGTCGAAATAAGGGTCCAAAATTTCTCCTGGTCGAACGAATTTTCGATCAGAATTCCTAGTCATTTCGACCAGGATTCTGGTCGAAATAAGGTCTCAATTTTCTCCTGGTCGAACGGATTTTCGACCAGGATTCCTGGTCGTTTCGACCAGGATTCTGGTCGAAATAAGGGTCCAAAATTTCTCCTGGTCGAACGAATTTTCGATCAGAATTCCTAGTCATTTCGACCAGGATTCTGGTCGAAATAAGGTCTCAATTTTCTCCTGGTCGAACGGATTTTCGACCAGAATTCCTAGTCATTTCGACCAGGATTCTGGTCGAATTAAGGGCCAAATTCGTGGCCTCGTCGAAGAGTTTTTCGACCAGGATTCTTGGTCATTTCGACCAGGATTCTGGTCGAATTAATGGCCTTTTTCGTGGCTCAGTCGAACAATTTTTCGACCAGGATTCTTGGTCATTTCGACCAGGATTCTGGTCGAATTAATGGCCTTTTAATGGCTTGGTCTGTCAAGACCTCGATTTTACGTGACTAAAAAGTAAGGTCTCAATTTTCTTGAGCCCATGACCGTGCCTAAAGCAAACTTCTCTATAGCGGAGTGATTCAGGTCAGCTTCATGAAGCACCTTGGTGACATAGTAAATGGGTTTCCAAACCTTCCACGAGAAAGCTTCAAAATCCTCTCAAAGGTTTCATGCTTGCCTAATCTTACATAGAATTACTTTGAACCTTTCATCCACCTTGTTGGAATGTTGGTTCAGTTACTCATTCTTGAGTTGTTCACGAATCTCTTGATCCAAGGTTGGATCTGATAGCTTTGTTGGCCTTCTAAGGCTTCAACTTAGTTCCTTAGCCCTTGATTTATAACACAAGGCCTGGATTCTAATGTTGATGTTGGTGTTCTGGATCACCAACACGAGGTTTCAGGTCAATATGAGGTGTTTGTTATGCCTTAAATGGTTTCGTGAACCTTGACTTGTGACCTTCCGGGCCTTAACTTATTTGCTGAGACCTTGGTTTTAAGGTTATTATCAACCCTTGATTCCCTTGATTCTCATTCTAAGATGTAGGAATGATGAAGTCCCTTAGTTCTTGCCCCCCTTGCTTCATACGGAGGAGGTCTTACTTTTCAGTTGATCGTACAGGGAGTTCACTTGCTCCTCAGCGTTTGACTTCAAGTCCGGTGTGTCTTGGCTGGTTGTTAACCTTCTTTTCTTGGTTCTAGGTTTCCAACCTTCTTCTTATGCTCACAGGACCTTGCTTTGGTTTATATTCGATTGAAGGCTCTTGATTCAAGTCCTTAAACTTCAAATGACAAATTTGATTGGAGGCAGACAGCCTTTTTGGCCATCAAGGCTAAAATTTTGTGTCGGGATTTGAGATTCAAGATTTTAAGTAAGGAATGACAAAGGACCTCTCATCTCAACACTCTCACTAACTGTTTCTGTGCCTTCAAGGCATTATCAAGGAGCCAACTAGTCTCGAGATGAGCTCGAAGAGGGTCTATCCTTCAGCTTACATCAACTGGTGCTACCAATTTTGATTCGATGGTGGGGTCTTCAAGACCTGGAAGCAAAAGCTCTCTGCATAATTCTTTATCTCAGAAGTGCCATACTTAGACTGGGCTTCGGCCTTAATGTTCTTTTCTCTCTTGGGATATACTCAACATGGCATTTATCGAGCGGGGCTATCACGGCTTTCACAATCTTCAAGTGTTTGGCCATATTCTTTTCTCTAGCCTCAAACTCTCCATTGAATTGTGAGACTACCAAATTTGAGTCTCCACAAACTTTCAGGTTCTTCACCCTCAGGGCTCTCGTCAATCCAAGGCTGGCCAATAGAGCTTCATACTCCGCCTCGTTGCAGGTTGTTTGGAAGTCCAACTTCAAGGCATACTCGAGTGTGAACCCATCGGGGCTTTGCATAACTTAACCTGCACCACTGGTTTTTGTTTTAGATGCCCCATGAAAATAGAGCTTTTTGTTTTTGATGCCCCATCAAAATAGAGCATCCAATATTCCTTTTTCTCTTCCAAGGGTTTCTCACCTTGCTGACCTTCCTGGTCTATTACCTCCTGCCCCCCGACTTCTTGGTTGTCAATGGTATACTCAACCACGAAGTCAGCTAGAGCCTGAGCTTTGATGGCCGTACTAGGCTTAACATCGAATTCTTTTAGTTAGATTACCCACTTGATGAGCCTTCCATTGGCTTTCATGCTATGCAATATGTTTCTTCAGCGGGTGTTCCATCAAGACTTCAACGTTTGTCTTTATCCAGGATCCTTCAAGGACTTAAATTCTTATCTGCCGTAACCTAACTCTACCATTCGAGGTATGCATTCGTTTGTTTTCATTCGTGTATTCTTTTATTTTCGGTACTTGGTCTTCTTTGACTCACACATCAGGTGCTTGGCACATAAATAAAATCACAATCAATGAATGGAAAACAATCTTGCATTAATAACTTGAAATGGGTTCAACCCTTACATAGAGTACTACTGTCCTACTCGGAGCAACATGCTCTGCAATGGTTTTAATGAACCTTATTTCTACTTCTACTATATAAATATGAAGCTAAGTCCTACTAGAATAACTTAAGCCCAATCGGGGTTTTGCAAGACTAGGCCTGCACCACTTGATTTTGTTTTTGATGCTCCATCAAAATAGAGCACCCGCCACTCCTTCTGGTCTCCTCATTCTTATTCTGAAGTTCACTTCCTGCTTGGGGTACTACCTCCTGCCCCCCGACTTCTTGGTTTCCAATGCTGCACTCAACCACAAAGTCAGTTAACGCCTTAGCCTCAATGGCTGTCCGAGGCTTCTGTGTGATGTCCTCTGCTGACCTTTCTTTGTGTTCCTTACCACTGTGGACATCCATGTCTTCAATCGGAAGGACCTGCCCCCCGACTCCATCAGGCCTTAACGAGGCTACATAACAGCTTCGTGCCATCTTCTGATCACCTTTATGTTCTCCAACACCATTCCTGGTAGGGAACTTGATCTTCACATGATAGGTTGAGGCAACAGCCTTAAATGCATGAAGTCCAGTCCTTCCAAGGATAGCGTTGTACGTTGATGCTGCCTTGATTACCAGGAAGTTCAACATCTGAGTGGCCTCCTTGGGCTCTTGCCCAATAGTTACAGGCAGCTGAATAGTCCCTTCAACTTTGGATTTTACTCCATTAAATCCGTATATAGGCATGTTATTGGGGGTCAACTGAGAATCAGTGTATCCCATCTTCACAAACGCATCATGAAACAGAATGTCAACGGAAGCTCCATTGTCTATCAAGACTCGCTTCACCTCCGAGTTTCCAATCACAGGAGTTATGACCAACGGGTCATCATGGGGGAACTTCACCCCTTCCAAGTCTGAGTCATCAAAGCTAATCGCTACCTCAGTTTTTGCACGCTTCTGGGCCTCTCCCACGATGTGCAACACCTCTCGGGCATAAGCCTTTCTAGAGTTCCTAGTTGTCCCGGCCGCAGTTGGGCCTCCTGAGATCATGTTGACTACTGGCCCTCGGGGCTGTGGGTTGCGATCTTGATCGTCATCGCTTCTATTATAGTCTCTTCTCTGATTAGCACGGTCTTCACCCTTAGTGAAGTGCCTCAGCTTCCCTCTACGGATCAAAAACTCAATCTCATCTTTGAGTTGCTTACAATCGTCAGTGTCATGCCCCACGTCTCTATGGAATCTGCAATACTGATTCTGGTTTCTCTTTGCGGGATCACCCCTGAGTGGCTTCGGCCATCTGAAATCCTTATCATTCTCAATGTCCAACAAGATTCGACTCCTAGGAGTATTCAACCTTGCATACTCAGTGAACCTTGACCCTTGGTTCTTCTTAGGGGCAGAGTCGGAGTCCTCGCTAGTTCGGGGATACTTGTCCCCAGCATCATACTCTTGATCATCATAGTCCTGGTCTTGCTTTCGCTTCTTGGAGTCATTGTTACCTCCTCCTCCACCTACGGTGGTTTCTTTCTTCAAGCTATCCTCAGCTTTAATATACTTATCAGCCCTTCGTTGGAGCTCAGCCATGTTCTCAGGGGGATGCTTCGCCAATGATCTCTTGAAGAAGAGGTCAGTGGTTCCGTGCTCCAGGGCTACCATTGCCACCTTATTTTCCAAATCAGTGATATTCAGGGTCTCCTTAGTGAATCGCTTGAGGTAATCCCTCAGATTTTCATTCTTTCCTTGCACCACATACATAAGAGATGCGGAGCTCTTCTCATGCACCCTTCCGCTAATGAATTGGCTAACGAAGGCGGCACTCAACTCCTTAAAAGAGCCAATAGAGTTCGCAGGCAATCGGCTATACCATCTCTGAGCCATGCCCGACAGGGTTTGGGGGAACGCTCTGCACTTTAGGGCATCACTTGCAGGCTGCAGCAGCAGTGCGTTCGAGAATGTTCTCACATGGTTTGCGGGATCACCCGTTCCATCATAAGCCTTTATTGTAGGCATCTTAAACTTCCTTGAGATGTGAGCATTCATCACTTCCTCGGTGAACGGGGGTGTTGGATCATCAGGATCTCCGAGAGGCATCAGATCTTTGGGGTTTCCCTTGGGAATTTCCATCCTTGTGGTTGTTCTTCCGAATGAGGCATCAGCCCTTCTTTGTCTCCTTGAAGACCTCTCCAAATCAATGACGGGAATCCTTCCTGCAGTTGGAGGAGGCTGAGTTTGATTTAGCCTAGCTTGTTCCCTTGCCATATCTTCCTTCAATTTAAAGATCTCGGCCTCATAAGCCTTGATCCTTTCAGCAGTTGTCAAAGATTGTCCATCACGGATGTCTTGAGTCCTCCTTCGAGGTTCTCTACTAGCACGTCGCCTCCTCGGGGCTTCATCACGGTCATCATCCTCATCGTCGGAGGAGGTTTCATCAGTATAAGGACCCGAATAATCGTGATACTCTCGATCTCGGATCTGCAAAGCGTGACCACTTGGGCCTGTCCCTTGGATAGGAGGATAATTAGGCAGCCCGTATGTCGGGTTAGTACTCACGGGGAGATCTGTAGTGTGGATCTGGACCCCATGCGATGGGTTGTTCGGATCAATCAGAGGAGAGACCACCATCTGAAGAGGATTGGTTTCTCGTCTTGTACGGGTAATCGGAGATAATGTACTCTCAACGTGGGGGATCGCCCCTGATTGTTGAGAAACTTGAGATTGGGTGATCGCCCCTGATGCTGGCGGAGCTTGTTGGGCAATCGCCCCTGATGTTGGGGGAACCTGTTCGGTGATGGGTGGAGCAGATCTGAGAGGTATGGCCTCAGTTGCAACTGGTGTTGTTCTTCGTGTTTGAACCATGGTTGATGTTGTCTTCCCACAGACGGCGCCAAATGTTGTGGAATAAAAAGTAGGGTATATTTATTGCGTATTAACTACTAAGGTTTGTGGGAGCTTCGAACTTTAATGGCTGCTCTTGTTGTCGGGGACTAACTCGGTCCTAACAAGATGCCTACGTACCTTGATGAATATCAAGAATCAAGCCAAAAACGTAGTTCTGAGGTGAGGGGTCAGACCCTTTATATAGGCTGAGAAGCCTTAGAATTAAGGTAGGAGTTGGAGACTTAATAGATAAGTCACCTCCTTGAGGAAAGTTCTAGACTCCTTCCTTGTAGGAGTCTGTTGCCATATCGAATTGGATGCCTTGGAGGCTAAGTCTTGTAGAGATAATGTCCTTATCCAACTCTTATTGCTGAGCTGTTTATTTCTCTCAATATAAATTACGAAATTAATATCAAAATAGGGATTCTGTCCTCATTAATGGGCCCCACGTTTGGACCATGCTGGGTCTAATTAATGCCATATTAAATGTGTCTTTAGGGCTTATTTTTAGCCCATATCAAGTTGTATATTATTTTACATTTAATATTAATTATTAAAAATTATGGACAACTAAAGGTGAGATTCAAGATAAGATATGTAGAATTAACACCATAACAAATTTGTCACTTTAATATGGGACATAATTGTATAATTCTTGTAGTTTATACTTGTATCATTTATTAATTTATGCTGCTAGGATGAGTACATGATTAAATTAAACGTGTCAATTTCTCTAATTTTGTGACGGTAGGGCACAATGCAGTACAAATTATGGAGGAAGAAAAATAGTAGTACTATATAACATAACATCCTAGTACTATTAGCTAGCTAGCTATTCAAGTCTATATTTCTCACTTTTGCCAAAGGCATGAAGTTAGTTGCATAATTGCATTGTTCAACATATAATCCCAAAATCATTAATTGCACAGTTAAGATCATCATTAAATCTGGACAAGTTTTACCTTATAAAGGGTCTGTAGTTTCACATCATATTCATATACTCCCTCCGTCCCATTTTATATGAACCTTATTCCTTTTTGGGACGTCCCAAAAAGAATGAACCTATTATACTTACTATTTTTGAACACTACTTTTCACTATTACACCCACTACTTTTCTATTTTATACTCATTTAAACACTATTACACCCACTACTTTCTTACACTATCTCAAATCTATTATTAAAAATTAATAGGTCCCACCACTTTACCCACTTTTCAACTAACTTTATTCTTTTTTTTAATACATTTTCTTAATCTCCGTGAAAGTCAAACCATGTCACATAATTCGGGACGGAGTAAGTATCTTATAATATAATATAATATAATATAATAAAAAATTCATATAACACCTTATTCTAACACCTTAAGTTTCTTAAGCTGGTGGAGGACTTAGGTTCGATTCCCTGCCACCCCCAATATTCTCAATACTCTTGACCCAAAAAGGAGAGTTTTATAATATAATATAAGATCGATATAAGGTCTTTCGATTTTAGATGAGTTGGTTACTTAACAATATATACTGATATTTTTTGGATGTTGCTATGTTATTTTCTTCGGAGAAACGAACAAAGTGAAAGTGATCACATAAATTATCTGAAAGGGCACTACACATCCCAGTGGACCCAACCCCACTTTGCAGGGCTCTTGAATGATAAAGAGGGAAGAACTCACAAAGAGAGTTTAGAAGCAAAAATGGTCTCTAAAGAGCAAAATAAAGCTTCTGTAGATCTGCATGAGAAGATACAACTACTTCGTTCCCTCACAAGTTCTCATGCAGTAAGTCTTTTTACACCTAATTATTCATCATCAACACATAACATAAATATCTATACTGATTCTTGAATCAGGATCACTTAATTTGTTCTAGCAGCTTTGGGACAAATCTAATTATTGTTTGCCTCTTCTCGTATTTTATGTAGTTATTATCCATTAGTGGCCATCCCTTATGAATCTTTCCAGCTCCAATTAAAAGTAAAAAAAAAAAACAAGAAGAAAAATAAGTATGACTGATTGTTGTGTTGGTACCATGTACTGCAATATAAATTTAGCTATAAGGAATGACATATATAAGATCTATTAATTTATAATACGTATGGGATGAACAGAAAAGAAGAGATTGTGGCATAGATAGGATGTTCTGATTGAGTCTGTTCATTTCTGTGACAGCAAAGAGACACATCAATCATATTGGATGCAGCAAAGTATATACACGAACTTAAACAAAGAGTAGAAAGGCTGAATCAAGATGTCGAAACAACGGAGGAAAGTTCAAGGCAAGGTCAGGATTCATGGCCTGAGGTAAGGGTTAATATATGATAAGTCCTCCTAACACCTCGAGGCTAGGGACACCAAAGACTGAAACTATCTTATATATATATATATATATATATATATTTTATCATATTATATATTGACCAATTCGGAAAATCATTGTTCCTTTCTGTTGTACTATATATGCAGGTTGTAGTAGAATCACTAGAAACTGGTTTTCTGGTGAATATATACTCTCACAAGAGTTGTCCAGGCTTACTTGTTTCACTACTGGAAGTTTTTGATGAACTTGGCCTTCATGTTATGGAAGCTAGGGTTTCTTGTGAAGATAGTTTTCAACTGGAAGCCCTTGGTGGAGAGGTAAGATACATGTACCTCACATATTACATATATGCGAGGTCGCCAGTTATCTGGTATACATAATTGTCTGTTTGATGTTTGAAGCAGAACGCTGCATACCTTGTATTGAACTTACAATAAATAGGTTTTACAAATAATTTGCAGAATGATGAAAATGGAGAAATTGTTGATGCTCAAGCAGTGAAACAGGCAGTTTCAGACGCTATTCGGAGTTGGTGGGAGACTAATGATGCTAATTAAGATTTGCCTTCCTAGCTCACATGTGGAGCTAGCTAAATGTATATAGCTAGTAATAACAAGCTAGCTAGCAGTCGAGCTAACTTGGTGGCAAACTTGGATCAGTACTGTTGTTTTGCAGATTAAGGATCGACAAACCCTATAGTTATAGTATATCTTGAGAATCTTCTTTTGCGATGTAGAGTGCAAAACAGCATTCGCAGAAAGAATTTTCCTGATATGTAAATGCAGTGTGTCTTTTTTGTTTCCAATAATATTCAACTGTTTTCTATAATTGAACCGCTCACAAGCACATCTTGTTAAGAGGGAGATACCGCTGAATTATGATAGTGTACGTAGTTGGTTATCATGTCTAGCCGTCTAGGTACCATTCTTCCCTAAAAGTTCTACAAATCCTAGAGAGTACTATATATGGTGTAACTGTCATGGAAATTTTTAGTTTTAAGCCAACTAGCTTATAATCTCCGTGCAAAGGTGCAAAGCACGGATTACTTTTAATTTTTTATAATTTGTTTATACCGTAATGTAATACTGTAAATATTAATTTTAATATGTTATCGAAAGAATTCGAACCTTACATCTTTATGTATAATAATTTTTAATATTAAATATAAATTAATATGTTGTTTGCGGGAATCGAACCTTAGACCTCTGTATATAACAATTTTTAGTATTATTATATCTAACGGTCATGATCTATTTGAGTTGAATATCTAACGGTTGTGGAGGAGGGATAACAAAAAATAGAGGATAACCAAACTACAAATTATACCCCCTTTCGTTTATTATAATATAGTATAGATAGATTCCGGTAAACTGAAGAGTTGGTCTTAACTATAAACGAACAAGTTCTACACCTGAACTCCAAAATGTCATAATTATTTATAGAAAAATTCTCAATATTACCCTCGTAAAATTGGTTTTTTCAAATGATACACCAATTAAATAGTTTAGATTTTCATTTGGTAGCACTCTACTATTATGTTATTTCATGTTATACCCCTCTCATCAATTTTCGTTAGTCAAATGTTATATAACTTTATAACATTAAAATACATGAAAATTTTCAATGGTACCCTTTTACATTTGGCTTTTCCAATGATACACCAAATAATTTTGACTTTCAATTGATACTAATCTACCATTATATCATTACATGCTATGCCCTTCCCGTCAAATCCCATTAGTTAAACGTTATTTGATACTCACCTTAAAGTAAAAGAAAAGGTAGTGAGATTATTGAATTTATGGTTTTGATTAACAATGCACCTTAAAGTACGAAAATGAAAGTAAACTTTACAAAAGGGAAGTGCATCAAAATCTACTAGAATAAAAATTTCTAAATTTGGTTCATCTCATACTTAATCACAATCTCAAAACAATTTCAGAAGATCAATATTTATACTATTCCCCTCTCATTCGTTTCCCTCTCATTTGTTTACAAATGAGTTGGGTATAGAGATTAAGAAAAAATATAAAGTAGTGGAGAAAAGTAAGAAAAATGGATAAAGTGATGGGACCATCAATATTTTATGTAATAAAGTAAGTTTAGTGGAGGAAAGTAATAGGTGTAGTTACATTTATATAATAAAATTTTACTACTTTGGGTAAGTTTTAGAATGTAAAAAAATGAGAGGGACATCCCAAAAAAGAAACTGTAAAGAAATGAGAGGGACAGAGGGAGTATATTTCTTTCAGATTATTATAGTTAAATTTATTGCTTGAATCTTTTGAATAAGCATAGTTGGATTTTTATGATAATTTTGTTGTCTTTTTTGCATTAGTTTTTCATTTTATCAAATGACTATTAGATTGTATTCAACTGCAATTGTTTGTGTTTTTATATTATTTACAAGGTTGTATAAGGTTTAGTTAACGGGGTTGACGGTTGGGATATTATATGAGTGACATCATAGTAGAATGATCTCAAATGGAAGTTAAAACAATTCGGTGTACCGTTTGAAAAAGTCGATTCTACGAGGGTACCTTTGAGATTTTTTTGTGTATTTTTATATTATTTGCAAGATCATATAATGTTTGATTAACATGACTGTAGAAATTTTAAAAAGTCGATTCTATGAGAGTACCATTGAGATTTTTTTTAATGTTTTTATATTATTTGCAAGATCAAATAATGTTTGATTAACATGACAGTAGAAATATATCATAAAATAACAGAATAGAAGAATGTTGCCAGATAAAAATCGAAAATATTTGATGTATCATTTGAAAATATTAATACTACGAGGATATTGAGAATTTCTGCTAATGATCATTAGCAGGAAAATAAATTTATGAATATATAATACATATCTGTTATAGGGAGAAATTGGTATAACAATAATTGTGGAGGTTGCTGGAATCATGGAGCAAAATACAAATATTTTGCTAATAACATGAAGAACACGGAAGGAGATTGATGATTTTTGTGGCTGATCTTACTTGTTGAATCGTTGAATGTCAGAGAAAAATTGTTTATTCTCTCTTGCTGCCAACTGTCAATCATCCATAACAAGGTGCCTACGTACCCTATTTATAGGGATCAATCCATACGTAGTTCTTGGAGAAGAAGTTACCTAGACGGGCTAGGGTTTCTGTGGGCTCGTCTTGGCCAAAATTCACTCTCTTTTGGGCTGATGCTAATAGTACATTAATTCTGCTCATGACCCATGACCCAATAAAGGTTACCTATGGCTAACATAATGCTAGAATCACGAGGCCTCACTGGCGAGGCTAATGGAGAAGCTTACGAGGGCCTCACATGCGTACCCTACTAGGCTTAGTCATGCGATGCAGGCCCAAGTATGGAGATACTCATGTGACCTCACTGGGCTTAGCTATGAGCCTTCATATCTACTCATGCGACCTCTTTGGGCTTAGCTATGAGCCTTCATATCTACTCATGCGACCTCGCTGGGCTTAATCATGAGCCTTCATAATAAGAATACGATAGGCCACACTGGATCTTGTAGAGAGACGAGGCAGGTGCGTTCCCATACTAGGGACTTTGCTGGGCTCGACCCGTAGCTAGGGGTCGCTGTCTTCCATATTGTGCTGATAGTATATTGGACTAACTCCTGGTGGTGGGTTTTAGTAACCCAATCTTCATCTTTAGGCCCATTGTGAGTTGTGGACCACTATTCCGGCCCATTAGGCCTGCTTAGGGCTTATGCCAAGATTTGGGCATAACAACTACCCCCCGAGTCCATATTGCCATTGAAAATGCGATGTGGAGTCAAAAAATACTTTTTCAAAACTTCGATGCGAGGCATGTGCTCGCTATAGATTGCTGTAGATGAAAGCATAACTAACTCAAGTGCCTTGGGATCTCATCGCAATCCCTATGAATTTGAATCGTTTCAGACAACTACCGTGTTTCGAGATCTGCTCCCAGTCGCTAAGATGATGACACGTGTTGTGTGTCTTTCAATTAATGTGAAGCCAAGTATGTGTAAGTAATGGTGACCTCAAAGGGTCCTTCCAAGCACAATGTGATCCTGCAGGGACCTTGGGAGGCGACCCCATAGGGCCTTGCAGTCATAAATTGTTATAATTGTATCTTCTGTCCAGCTGATATGTGAGCTCGGACTCTCACCTATATCTTCAGGTCTTCTTAAAGTATGATGAGATGACTCTCCTCTGTTCCTTATTATTATGATGAGAGACCTTCTTATAAGTTTAGAGGACTCCTTGCAGCCTCATATGTTGCGAGGCCTCCTTGCAGCCTCATATGTTGCAAGGCCTCCTTGCAGCCTCTATGTTGCGAGGCCTCCTTGCAGCCTCATAGCAGTACATGGTCCTGGTCAACATATCGGTATGAGATCTGTACTAGATTTTCGCATCCGTTAGTCCAGTATTATTATCAATTCTCGTAATGGGTCTGTTTAGAGCCCATATCAATTTTCAAGCATAACAACTACTCCCGAGTTCTTCAGTGCAGGCAGCTGTAGCGGAGAACTATTTTTTCTGGTCTTCAAAATTTCTTTAAAATTATTCTAAACTCCTCCAAAAATCAAATAAGTATTTGATTTTTAGAGAGCCTCCTTAATTGACAACTTTGGATTTTTTTTTATTTTAATGCGAGCCCATGTCTCCTCGTAGGGGCCACCTTGATACATTTTTTTTCTTCGCGTACGCAACCTTCTTGCTTCTCTTCTCGTCTTGTTTTTCTTTACAGCCTTGTGGAGTCGTGGTCCTCGTATTTGTACTTTCACCTCGCTGACTTTTCTTTCTTTCTTTTTTAAATATTTTATCTTTTCACTTTTGCCGAGATCTCCTCGCCTTTCGCTGCTTCCTTCTATTTTTATTAACTCTTGCTGATATAATAAAAGGACTCCTCGTGGCCTCCTATGTGGAGAGGCCTCTTCGCTGATAGAATAGGAGAACTCCTCGTAGCCTCCTATGTGGAGAGGCCTCCTCCTGCTGATATAATGAGAGGACTCCTCTACACATGTATATGCGAGGACACCTTGTTTTTTTAAATAAGCCACATGTGCTCCTGTTAGTCCATATGCGGATCCCTGTTCGTCTTTTTTATTTTAGTTGATCATTTTGCCCCACTTTTTAACTTCCTTATGATCCTTGATTCTGTGGCCTCGTATTCCACTTTTTTTATAGCCTTGTAGATAGACTGCATCCATCATGTTGTTGGGCTCTAGCCCCGGCTCGCATATTCTAGCTGGTGGGCCATGAATCTTTGAAAACTGATAATTTTGAATTTTTCCGAGTGCTTTGGGATACCTAATTGAGTCTTCATATGCTCCAATTTGCTTATAGACTGATTTAAACACATGCCTAGAGATAGCTCCACACTGTGTAGACTTACGAACTGACCCATCATCGCCAATGGGGTTAAGTAGTCTTGCATCGTAAGATATCGGGCTTGCGGCCTCGCAACGCTAGGTACGGCCTCGCAATGCTAGGTGCTGGCCTTATCTTGAAATTTTTCAAATTTCCCACTAGAAGAGGTATTTATGTAATGCCACTACCCCCCGATTCCTCATTATCCTTGTTGATGTGATGTGGAATCAAAGTGTTTCAGTAATCTTCTTGTATTATTTGGCGTTGACACCATTTGTAATGAAGAGAATTTGATGTGATCGCGCTATTAGCAAACTTGACCTCTTCATTGTTGTACCAAGGCATTTGGACTCTCCAAGCTAAGTGAGAACACTTAGCTTCTTCAATGTCATACAATGCTTCCCTATGTTGAACAAGAATGTAGATATCGAGGTCTTAAGCTCATTTTGATTTTCAAATACTTTGGCTTCTCTCCCTTTATCTCTAGTGCGAGCTTGAGGCCAATGATGAGAGCCTCGTACTCAGCCTCTTTATTTGTTGCTTGCTCCTCACAGTGTCTTGAGGTAGTCGAGGACCTCCACATTGCCGGTAAGGGTCGGGGGCATCCCCCCTCTCCTCGGCAAGGGTCGGGGGCGTCCCCCCTCTCTTCGACGTAGAGGTATTTCACCAAGAATAAGCAAAGCCCAAACTCATTACATTAGGTATGAGAGGTACTTAGTGTATAGATACATAAAGTTACCAGGACCAATGCCTTTACTGATAGGCCTCCCTCAAGTGCTCTACATTCCAAACTCGTGTTATAAACTTGTCATCCATGCCTGTGAGGTGATAGGTCCCCATCATAAGGGCCCCGGGGATTGGCTCCACCTTAATACCCAAGATGTCAAAGTAATCCTCTAGGAGTTCCCCAATGGATATAATGTTACAAGCTGTTGAAGGCTTCGTATCTCCTTTGCGAACTCTATCCCTTTCTTCCAAATCCATCTCAATAGGCACGGGCTTGTTCCCCTATCTCCGCGAAGCATAGGGCCTTGTTATAACATTCTTGAGATTCATATTGAATTCCTCTAACACATCCAAATCCCTGTGGGGTAGGAAACTTAATAGAGAGGTGGTAGATGGAGGTCACTACCCGCATTTCCTTGAGAATGGGTCTCCCTGCAATGGCGTTATAGGCCGAAGGCTAATCCATGACCATGAAGTCTGCGACCTGTGTTGTGATGCAGGGCTCGTCCCCTAGAGTGATGGGGAGCCTGACGAGGCCTTTTACACTAATTGAAGCTCCGGTGAACCCATAGAGATGCCCCACTATAGGATAAGATCTTTGTCCACAAACCCCATTTTCTTGTAAACCTCATATGTAAGGACATTAACTGCACTATCATTATCCACGGGGACCCTATAGACATTTTGGGACCCAATGCATACTCGGACCACTAGGGCATCTGAGTGGGGATGATGAACCCACTTCGCATCCTCCTCAATAAACATAATGTTAGTAACCTCCCCCTTGAAGAGCTTTGGGGGTCTCTCCTGTGGATGATGAACATTAGTGAGGGGTCGCTCTTTGGCCTCGCGAGCATACCTCTCCCTGGCCTTGTTGCTATCACCCCAAATATGGGGTCCTCCAATAATCACATGGATACTACCAACACGCTCTTCTCTTTCTTTGTGAAGCTCTTCCTTTTGCCCAACTGGTGGCACATCATTGTATCCAAGGCCTGATTCAGCACTGTGCTTCTTCACCTCTCGAACTATCTACTCAGTTAGCTTCCCATTATCAATTTGCTTCTTGAGTTGCCTACAATCCGTAGTATCATGCCTTGTCTGTTCATGAAAGGCATAATATTTACGAGTATCCTTGGTTGCTCGGCTATTCATAGGTGGGGGCTTCTTAAACATCCCCTTGTTAGCATTAATTGAATAGATGTGATGTGATGCCCTCCCGACCTGGGGCCTAGATCGGAGAGACACTGACACACATCTAGATGCAAACAACCTAAAATATAATATAAATATAACATGCTGACTGGCCCCAACATTACTATCCAAGATCTTTCACAGGTAATGGTATGAAACAAGCAAGCCATCGTCTAACTAATTATTATTACAAACCTGAATTTAAAATATATTATTATTACAAACCAAAGTTTTTAAAAGTTCTACTGCCAGTTCTCACAACTAACTAAAAAATCTCCTCACTGAGCTGTTATTGCATCTACCTCGGGAGTTATCTCAAAACGGACCAACTCAGGGCCACGGTAGGTGTGCTTCCTTGCGGTTTGGATTGTACGAACCATGATTCTTAGATTACTGTCAAAAGGGTTAAACAAAATAATAATGAGCCAACGCTCAGCAAGTAACTAAAGATCTCTACTGAATATATTACAATAGGGTATAGCAGAAGATGACAGTAATTCAAGATATGACATAAATATGCTGGAAGCGATAAAAACAATACTGGTATTTAGTAAAAACAGGATATCATCTGATATTTCAAAACTGTGTAAAATAATTGACATTTCAATCGGTAAACCAATTTCATTTCACTAAATAAAACGTAATCATCACTTTAAGAAAACTGATTGGAGATTTTTATTTTTATAACAGACAATACGGGTGATCAGCCCATAAAGTCCCCATACCGGACACAAAGTCCCTCTGGCCATCATTTCCTTTCATTAGGATAGCTTGGGTTCCCAAGAGGCAACACATTGGCCTATAAAGGTGTCGAACTGGACAGACCAGAACTACACAATACTACATCTTAAAAACTGACGGAACCAGCATTACCCGTTCGCCCCGTCTCTCCAATCGTCAGGAATCCGTGGAAACCATTTAGACGGAGTTCCTAACATTTTTATTAGAAATCTTATTTTAAAACATTAGGCTTTACAAAACTCCTTTTTAACTTTATAAAACATTTTAATACTTAATCTTTTCAAAAACCTTTACTTCGAAGTACCTTCGACTCTCTGATAACAGATCAGCCCAATCTAAGTAACTTCAAAGTATTTTAAGAAATTAACTCATTCTGATTCGCAATGATAAAAGTCAAAGGTTTTGACTAAGTGTTCTGACATCAATGAAAGAGGGTACAAGTCTGAATCAAGAAGATATAGACTCAAGTGAAAATCTGGATTTCAATCAGAGTATAAGGGAACAGTCCAAGGCAAAGGTCAAAGATATCAATTAGGTTTAGTTTTGAAATCATTTGATCAAGTTGTAAAGTTTAAAGATCATTGATAAAGGGATAACAAGTTTGTAAAACAGTATTTAGGGTAATATGATATTTGATAAGTATTTTAAAATCAACACAGGATATCCAGGTTACGGACACAAGTTAAGTGGAACACTGGTTTATCGGTCAGTCAATATGACTGGATCATAGTAAATTGTAGGACATATATGGTCAAGAAGCAATTAAAAAGAATTAGTATTGTTTAACTCTGGGTGACTATATGGTCAAGAAGCAATTAAAAAGAATTATGCTGGTCTGGGGTGTACATGCAAAGGTAAGTTTATAACAGAAGTATGATCAACATGGTATAGAATAGGCATGCTTGAATCAACAAGATACAACAGTTTCAATAATATAAACTTTCAGAGGAAAGATAGAGTTACTTGCCTCTGGTAGAATGCAACAGCTCAACAGCTCAGCTTACTGAAACTCAACCTTAGCATTTCCTTTATCGCTAGGTCCTACGTCCTTCTTATAATCTACATAAACCATATCACTATTTTAGAATACTGTACTTCTAATACGACTTATCCTAATCTACCCAATTGATTCCTATATCGCATTACCATTTAACATATATATATCGCATTCTTATTACGTACCTCACTAAGATCATGTAAGCACATAATTAAATAACATTTTTAGTATGAAAGCACATAAGCCACTTAAGCACTTAACACGTAATGTCATCTTGACTTGTAATCAAGTTATAAAAATATACTATAGGTTTTACAACTTATACTTCTGACGAAAATCGGGCAGAGTTTCCTCTATAAATAGGACTATCCCGTCGGAATTCAACCGACTAAAATCACAACCAAATACCTACAATGGATTTAAAATCCACCTACACTCCCAATGGAATATATATATATATATATATATATATATATATATATATATATATATATATATATATATATATATATATATGGGGACGCCTTCTACAGCCAAAGTTGGATATAATCTAATATCCAACCAACCCATCTGTGACCATCCAGTAAGCTAATGCACGGCTAGGATTTGAAAAGCTTACGCTACATTATATAGCGTATTACGCTATATAATATAGCGTAAGTTTATACCAAAATCCCTCCGTTTCTAATTTGATTTTTTCCGTCAATTGGTGAGATATTTTTGAAATCCGACTTCACTGTATTTTTCTACATCTCACAACGATCATTTTGCATACCATATTTGATATATTTCGACACAATTTAAATGGGGGTTTTGAAAACTTTAACTTACGCTCTATTATATAGCGTAATACGCTATATTATATAGCGTAATACGCTATATTATATAGCGTAAGTCCCCTCATCCTGACTGTTGATTGGATGTGTTAACGGTACAAGATGGGTTGGTTGGATATTACAAAATATCCAACTGTGGCTGCTGACCCATTTCCTATATATATATATATCATAACAATCATACAACTTTATAATCTGAAATCAATGACTAACATTTATAATTAACCACTTATTCAATCATCAAATAAAGTTTCTAAGTTACATACACTTATTCACCAAAATAACATCACTTACTTTTATAATCTATAAGTCGAATTTTAACTATAACAATTCTGAAAATCATACTTAAATGCTAATCAGAAATCATATAATACATAATCATGAAAAAATCAATTTTTAAATTAATATTTAAAAATCGGAAAAATTCGAATAATTCGAATTAATTGCTAACACATCACAAAATTATAAAATTCATACCTTTTTAATGTATAATTCGAAATTCAATATCTATCAATTCTGGAAATCTCGTTTATACTACAATTAGCTCACATTCAATAAATAAAATAAATCTCTAATTATTATTTATAATTCATGCAATTCGAATTATTCATAATAAATCTATATAAATTCGAATTTATTACATAAAAATCAAGAAATTACACCTATAATTCAATTATCGAATAAAAATCATATGGCAACTCCAATAATTATTCATCGAGCATGGATTAAGAATCATCAATTCATGATATTCGAATAAAACCATATAATTGAATAAAATTCATATACTTCGGAATTTAAACACACAAACATGCTTATAAACTTAGAAAATCATCACATACAAACACTTATTGAATTTATAGAAATTTGTAGGCTCAGTACAAGCATCATAGCCCTCCCGCCGGCTCACCGAAGCTCACGGCCGGCGGTGGCAGTGTTCGGGGGTGCCCAATCAATCGGGTTTCCTTTCCAAACTCCACCTTATTCATAATTAATCATCAACACAGCAATTACAACAATAACAAAGCATAACCAAGCCAAATTCAGGCCAAACCCGAAATGGGTTTTAGAAAACTCATCATGAAATCAATATGCAATCATAGTCTCGCATAGAGGGAAGGAAACCGAGCAAAACTACGGTTTCGGATCATGTTATCGAGCTAGAAATCGGTGGTATCAGAAGAGAGAGAGAGAGAGAGAGAGAGAGAGAGAGAGAGAGAGAGAGAGAGAGAGAGAGAGTACCGAGAGGAGATATAAGAGAACAAAAGAGAGAGATTTGCAGTCGTGCAAGGAAATGAGGAAGGAAGAGACTGATGTCTCTTAAGTCTCAAAACCAGGGGCAAAACAGTAATTTACTAATTGTTATTTTCTTTTCTGAAAATTCACCATTTTAATCACCTTTAAATCAAAATAAAATAGGAAGTGGGGAGAAAATATTTTATAAAATTTTTTAAAATAAAGTTTAGGAATTTAGAAGCATTTCCATATTTTTAAAATAATATTTTGGATCAAAAATGAATTTTATACGAATTTTTGAAATAAAGGCTCTTTAAAAGAAATAATACTTTTTAAATCATTTTAAAATATCAAAACTCATAATTAAATATCCACACTAATTTTCATAACTCCATAATATCACAAAGATGATAATGCAAAAGGTTTCATGATTTAAATCAACTCCAAAGATTTTATATGATTTTTGAAAATTAAAAATGTACTTTAAAAATTCTTTTAATGCTCCAAAAATGTAAATAAAATTCTACGAGCATATACGACACATACCAATCATCACATAATCACATAAACATGATTTCACATATACTTGACTTCACAAAATTTATTTATCACATAATTCACATAATTCACCTTTAACAATTAAATAAGCATTTAATAAATTGCGAAAAATTCTAAGTCGTTATAACCTTCCCCCCTTAAAAGGATTCTGTCCCTAGAATCTCACCTAAGTAAACAAATGAGGATACTTGGCAAGCATCTCGCTTTCAAGTTCCCAAGTCGATTCTTCGACTCTAGGATTCCTCCACAAAACTTTAACCAATCTAACAACTTTATTCCTTAACTTTCTATCACTTCTATCCTGAATCTCTACTGGTTGCTCTTCGTAAGATAAGTCTGCCTGGATCTCAATAGGCTCATACTCAATTACGTGACTCGCATCGGGATTATACTTCTTAAGCATAGATATGTGAAATACATTGTGAATATGGTGCATATGTGGTGGCAACGCCAATTCGTAAGCAACCTTTCCAACTCGCTTCAAAATTTCAAATGGTCCTACGTATCTTGGACTCAGCTTTCCTTTCTTACCAAATCTTGTAACTCCTTTCCACGGAGACACTTTCAATAACACTTGATCTCCTATTTCAAAACTACTGTCCCTTCTTTTTAAATCAACATACTTTCTTTGACGATCCTGGGCAGTAATTAATCTCTTCTGAATAATCTCAACTTTCTCTTTCGTCTGTTGAAGCAGCTCTGGTCCTAAAATTTTCCTCTCACCAACTTCTTCTCAATACACTGGCGATCTACACTTTCTCCCATACAATGCTTCATACGGGGGCATTCCAATACTTGCGTGATAACTGTTGTTATATGAAAACTCAACCAATGGCAAATGTTCGTCCCAACTTCCTTCGAAATCCAATGCACAAGCTCTAAGCATATCCTCTATTGTTTGAATAGTCCTTTCACTTTGTCCGTCCGTCTGTGGATGGTAAGCTGTACTCATCTTCAATTGGGTTCCTAGGCATTCTTGAAATTGTCTCCAAAACCTCGAATTAAACCGTGGGTCTCGATCAGATACTATCGAAACAGGAACTCCATGTCGAGAGACTATCTCTTTCAAATACAAATGTACCAACTTGTCCAATGAAAATCTTTCGTTAATCGGTAAGAAATGAGCAGACTTTGTTAATCGATCAATGATTACCCAAATCGCATCATGATTTGCCTTAGTTCTTGGCAATCCCACTACAAAATCCATAGCAAGGTGCTCCAATTTCCACTCGAGAATATCTAATGGTTGTAACAATCCGCTTGGCTTCTGATGTTCTGCTTTAATCCTTTGACAAGTATCTTATCCACTCAGCTATCTCACGCTTCATATCTGTCCACCAAAAGTTCTCTTTCAAATCTCGATACATCTTTGTACTTCCAGGGTGAATAGAATATCTCGAACTATGGGCTTCACTCATAATTTCATTCTTCAATTCTTCTACTTTAGGAATCCATATTCTTCCTCCAAATCTTAAAATACCTTGCTCATCTTTCTGTGTACAAATCTCTTCTCCAGTCAACGTATTCATCTCACAATTCATCACTTCCTCTTGATATCTCTGAATCTTCTCTAACAACTCTGGTTGAAAAGTCATTGTACTCAAAAACTCATCTGCATCTTTTGAATCATAAACTTCTAAACTTAACTTCTCAAATTCTCGGAAAAACTCCTTTGGCATAGTTAATGTATTCAACTTCTCCTTTCTACTTAACGCATCAGCGACAACATTCGCCTTTCCGGGATGGTAACTTATCGTGCAATCATAATTCTTAATCAACTCCAACCATCTTCTTTGTCTCATATTCAACTCTTTCTGGGTAAAGATATACTTCAAACTCTTATGATCAGTGAAAATTTCACACTTCTCTCCGTACAAGTAATGTCTCCATATTTTTAACGCGAACACAATTGCAGCTAACTCCAAATCATGTGTTGGATACTTTTGTTCGTGCGGCTTAAGCTGTCTCGAAGCGTACGCAATAACATTTCCGTGTTGCATCAAAACGCATCCTAATCCTTTGTGCGAAGCATCACTATAGATAACAAAATTTCCTTTATCATCTGGCAGTACTAACACTGGTGCTGAAACTAGTCTTTTCTTTAGCTCTTGAAAACTTTCTTCACACTTATCATTCCAAATAAACTTCTCATTCTTTCGGGTCAACTTTGTCAACGGGGTAGCAATCTTTGAGAAATCTTGTATAAATCTTCGATAATAACCAGTTAATCCTAGAAAACTTCTCATCTCAGTAGGAGTTCTTGGTCTACTCCAATTCACCACAGCTTCAATCTTAGCAGGATCTACTCGAATTCCTTCTTTACTAATTACATGACCTAAAAATTTCACTTCTTGCAACCAAAACTCACACTTAGAAAACTTGGCATATAATCTTTCCTTTCTCAAGGTTTCCAATGATATTCTCAAATGCTCAGCATGCTCTTCAGGATTTCTCGAGTATATAAGGATGTCATCAATAAATACAATTATGAATTTATCCAAATATCTCTTGAACACTCTATTCATTAGATCCATAAACACAGCTGGCGCATTCGTCAATCCGAAAGCCATCACTAAAAACTCATAATGTCCATATCTCGTGCGAAATGCAGTCTTCGGAATATCTTCTGGTTTGATCTTTAATTGATGATAACCTGATCTCAAATCAATCTTAGAAAAGTAGGCAGCATCCTTCAGTTGGTCAAACAAATCATCAATCCTTGGCAATGGATACTTATTCTTGATAGTCAATTTATTGAGTTCTCTATAATCAATACATAACCTCATGCTTCCATCCTTTTTCTTAACAAATAACACTGGCGCTCCCCAAGGGGACACACTAGGCCTTATAACTCCTTTATCTAATAAATCTTATAATTGAGTAGCTAACTCCTTCATCTCAGCAGGTGCCATTCTATACGGTGCTTTAGACACGGGTTCAATTCCTGGTGCCAATTCAATCGGGAATTCAATCTCTCTATCTGGAGGTAATCCGGGCAATTTATCGGGAAATACATCAGGAAACTCATTTACAACTGGAATGTCTTCCATCTTAGGGACTTGTTTCTCTGTATCAACTACATGTGCTAAATAAGCTTCACATCCTTGATTTAACAATCTCTTCGCTTGCATAAACGTTAGAAATTTCTTATCTTGCTTTTGTCCTTGAAATACTACCTCACTACCATCTTCAGTATGTAACTTAACTTGCTTCTTCTTACACTCAATCTGCGCATCACTCGCGGACAACCAATCTATTCCTAAAATAACATCAAACTCCCCCAACTTAAATGGTAATAAATTCACGTAGAAAAGAAATCCTCCAATCTCAATATTACAGTTAGGACACTCCCGGTCTATGGAAATCTTATCCTGATTAGCAACTTCTACTACTAATGCCTTTTCTAATGGACGAATTTCACAGTGCAATTTATCAAGAAATCTTTCAGATATAAAGGATCTGGTTGCTCCAGAATCAATTAAAACTTTAGCTTCAAGAGAGTTGACAGGAAGCGTATCTGCAACTACATCGGCATCATTAACAGCTTCTTTGACAGACATGTTGAAAGTACGGGCTCTAAGCTGAGGTGCTTGATACGGCACTTGTCGCAGTGTTGGTGGTGCGGTTATCCTCAAAACATTAGCAGTCTGGACAGGCTCCTTGCAGTTCTTAGCAATATGGCCAATCTTGCCACACTTATAACAAGTTAATCCTACTGACTTCACTTCCGGACATTCTTGAGCATAGTGTCCTTTCTTCCCACACTTGTAGCAAACTATGTTAGGCTTATTACAGATATCCGGGTGTTTTCTTCCACAAATTTTGCAATCTGGTAGTACAGGTCTTGTTATAGCCTGAGGGTTTACTCCTTGGGGTCTACGGTTTTGTCCTCCGTTACCACCTCCAAACTTCTGAAAATTTCTCTTTCGTCCTGATCGATTTCCAAACCTTCCACTATTCTGAAAAATTTTCTGGCCTTCTGTCTCTTGACTCTTCTCTACTTTCTCAAATTTCCTCTTCTTACCAGCTTTCTCCTTCTAGTTCAAATCACTTTCCCCTTCTATAATCACCGCCTTCTGCACAACAGCAGAATAGGTTCTCAACTCAAATGCAGCAACTCTACTCCTTAACCAAGGCTTTAATCAATGTTGAAACTTCTTAGCCTTACTAGCTTCATTTCTTACATACTGGGGTGCAAACCTAGATAACTCAGTAAACTCGGCCTCATACTCCGCAACAGTCATCCCTTCTTGTTTCAATTCCATAAGCTGAATCTCCAACTGGTCTTGTAAATACCCTGGAAAATATTTTTCATTAAACAATTCTACAAATCTTGGCCATGTAATCGCATTTTCTTCTTCGGCCTTAACAGATTCCCACCAAAAGTTCGCTTCCGCCCTCAAATAAAAATTGGCAAACTCCACCTTCTGAATTTCATCAACTCTAACTAACGTGAAAGACTTCTCGATATCCATCAACCAAGATTTAGCTTCAACAGGGTTCAAGGTACCTTTAAACTCAGGTGGGTGAACAACTTGGAAAGATTTAAAAGTTGTAGCAGGTTGGGCAGCTTGGTGTTGTTGGTGTTGAACAAATGCAGCAGTTTGTTGTTGAAGTAATTGGAACATCTGGGCCATAGTAGGGTTATCTTGATTTTGCTGATCTTGATTATCATTATTGGTAGCTTGTCGGGTTCTTCTGGGAAGCATCTTTCTAATAAGAAGGTAAACAGTAGGTAAATAACAAGTAGGTCTATATTCAAAAGAAATAGGGTTCCTCCGTCTGGTACCAATAGACGATCGGTTCCGATAAGACAATATGATATGGGTACAATTGTAAATCATGCAACAGGGTTTATATGAACAGGTTACTAAGTTATGGAAATACAGTATGTAAAGACAGTATGTAAAAAGCGATAAGTAAAGCAATCTACACAGGGATATACGAAATATGCATACGTCACTAAGACGAAAACGATCCAACATCACAAAAGATCATAAAAGTTAAGGGCATTCAGCCCTTCTACATCTGAACTGAAATAAACAACTAAAACAACAACAATCCGTCTACTAGCACTAGGAAAACTGAAAAACATCCTAGACTAGTAGTAAACATAACTAACACTAGTGGGCTCTACCAAATGTCCCACTCACAACCATCTCCACAGCAGTAGTCTAATCACGGGAACCTCGGGTTCCACCATACTCACATATCATCCAAGAAATCAAACCCGAAAGTCGACAAAGCTTATCAAATGTAGGCCTAGTCAGGGGGCCCTCAAGAAAACGTTGATGGGTGATCCTTTTTGCCAGTTCAATACGACTATCCCAATCGATCGTAGATAAGTCAACTCGACGCTGCGCCTCGTCCTTCATCTGTTTAATCAATGCTAAAAGCTCATCATCCCTGCTCGTCAGATTCTCACAAGTGCGGACTATCTCAGCGTATGTGTGCATAGGTGCAACCTCAGGAAGTGAGTAGGGTCCGATAGATGACTCGCCGTGCTCGGTGACAAAAGGGGTCACGACTAGTACTGGGACAGGAACAGACACGGTATCAGTAATAGGCTCAAACACTGGTGCAGACTCAGGCACAGACTCAGTGGTAGGGACAGGAATGTCAGAACGGGCCGGGGAACTCTCCACCTCAGATTCGGATACTGGCACATCAAACTCCATCTCAGCATCGGCATCATACATCGCCTCCGAAGGATCAATCTTCTCGGATGAACTACTAGAATCGGAAGGTAGGGGTGGTGCATCATCGGCAAGATCTTTCACGAAGGGCAAACCTAAACCTATAATCACTCCCTACATCTATCACTCTCAAATCCTAATTGTATCTACTTCTTTTATTAATGATCCTAAATTCCTGGCTTGTTTCAGTGACCAAAACCCGTAGCTCTGATACCAACCTATGACGCCCTCCCGACCTGGGGCCTAGATCGGAGAGACACTGACACACATCTAGATGCAAACAACCTAAAATATAATATAAATATAACATGTTGACTGGCCCCAACATTACTATCCAAGATCTTTCACAGGTAATGGTATGAAACAAGCAAGCCATCGTCTAACTAATTATTATTACAAACCTGAATTTAAAATATATTATTATTACAAACCAAAGTTTTTAAAATTTCTACTGCCAGTTCTCACAACTAACTAAAAAATCTTCTCACTGAGCTGTTATTGCATCTACCTCGGGAGTTATCTCAAAACGGACCAACTCAGGGCCACGGTAGGTGCGCTTCCTTGCGGTTTGGATTGTACGAACCATGATTCTTAGATTACTGTCAAAAGGGTTAAACAAAATAATAATGAGCCAACGCTCAGCAAGTAACTAAAGATCTCAACTGAATATATTACAACAGGGTATAGCAGAAGATGATAGTAATTCAAGATATGACATAAATATGCTGGAAGCGATAAAAACAATACTGGTATTTAGTAAAAACAGGATATCATCTGATATTTCAAAACTGTGTAAAGTAATTGACATTTCAATCGGTAAACCAATTTCATTTCACAGTAAATAAAACGTAATCATCAGTTTAAGAAAACTGATTGGAGATTTTTATTTTTATAACAGACAATACGGGTGATCAGCCCATAAAGTCCCCATACCGGACACAAAGTCCCTCTGGCCATCATTTCCTTTCATTAGGATAGCTTGGGTTCCCAAGAGGCAACACATTGGCCTATTAAGGTGTCGAACTGGACAGACCAGAACTACATAATACTACATCTTAAAAACTAACGGAACCAGCATTACCCGTTCGCCCCGTCTCTCCAATCGTCAGGAATCCGTGGAAACCATTTAGACGGAGTTCCTAACATTTTTATTAGAAATCTTATTTTAAAACATTAGGCTTTACAAAACTCCTTTTTAACTTTATAAAACATTTTAATACTTAATCTTTTCAAAAACCTTTACTTCGAAGTACCTTCGACTCTCTGATAAAAGATTAGCCCAGTCTAAGTAACTTCAAAGTATTTTAAGAAATTAACTCATTTTGATTCGCAATGATAAAAGTCAAAGGTTTTGACTAAGTGTTCTGACATCAATGAAAGAGGGTACAAGTCTGAATCAAGAAGATATAGACTCAAGTGAAAATCTGGATTTCAATCAGAGTATAAGGGAAAAGTCCAAGGCAAAGGTCAAAGATATCAATTAGGTTTAGTTTTGAAATCATTTGATCAAGTTGTAAAGTTTAAAGATCATTGATAAAGGGATAACAAGTTTGTAAAATAGTATTTAGGGTAATATGATATTTGATAAGTATTTTAAAATCAACACAGGATATCCAGGTTACGGACACAAGTTAAGTGGAACACTGGTTTATCGGTAAGTCAATATGACTGAATCATAGTAAATTGTAGGACATATATGGTCAAGAAGCAATTAAAAAGAATTAGTATTGTTTAACTCTGGGTGACAGTATGGTCAAGAAGCAATTAAAAAGAATTATGCTGGTCTAGGGTGTACATGTGTTGAACCAGGGTTTATCAATAAAGATTTTTAATACATGCAAAGGTAAGTTTATAACAGAAGTATGATCAACATGGTATAGAATAGGCATGCTTGAATCAACAAGATACAACAGTTTCAAGAATATAAACTTTCAGAGGAAAAATAGAGTTACTTGCCTCTGGTAGAATGCAACAGCTCAGCTTACTGAAACTCAACCTTAGCCTTTCCTTTATCGCTAGGTCCTACGTCCTTCTTATCTACATAAACCATATCACTATTTTAGAATACTGTACTTCTAATACGACTTATCCTAATCTACCCAATCGATTCCTATATCGCATTACCATTTAACATATATATAGCATTCTTATTACGTACCTCACTAAGATCATGTAAGCACATAATTAAATAACATTTATAGTATGAAAGCACATAAGTCACTTAAGCACTTAACACGTAGTGTCATATTGACTTGTAATCAACTTATAAAAATATACTATCAGTTTTACAACTTATACTTCTGACGAAAATCGGGCAGAGTTTCCTCTATAAATAGGACTATCCCGTCGGAATTCAACCGACTAAAATCACAACCAAATACCTACGATGGATTTAAAATTCACCTACACTCCCAATGGAATATATATATATCATAACAATCATACAACTTTATAATCTGAAATCAATGACTAACAATTATAATTAACCACTTATTCAATCATCAAATAAAGTTTCTAAGTTCTATACACTTATTCACCAAAATCACATCACTTACTTTTATAATCTATAAGTCGAATTTTAACTATAACAATTCTGAAAATCATACTTAAATGCTAATCAGAAATAATATAATACATAATCATGAAAAAATCAATTTTTAAATTAATATTTAAAATTGGGAAAAATTCGAATAATTCGAATTAATTGCTAACAAGTCACAAAATTATAAAATTCATACCTTTTTAATGTATAATTCGAAATTCAATATCTATCAATTCTGGAAATCTCGTTTATACTACAATTAGCTCACATTCAATAAATTAAATAAATCTCTAATTATTATTTATAATTCATGCAATTCGAATTATTCATAATAAATCTATATAAATTCGAATTTATTACATAAAAATCAAGAAATTACACCTATAATTCAATTAGCGAATAAAAATCATATGGCAACTCAAATAATTATTCACCGAGCATGGATTAAGAATCATCAATTCATGATATTCGAATAAAACCATATAATCGAATAAAATTCATATACTTCGGAATTTAAACACACAAACATGCATATAAACTTAGAAAATCATCACATACAAACACTTATTGAATTTATAGAAATTTGTAGGCTCTATACAAGCATCATAGCCCTCCCGCCGGCTCACCGAAGTTCACGGCTGGCGGTGAAAGTGTTCGGGGGTGCCCAATCAATCGGGTTTCCTTTCCAAACTCCACCTTATTCATAATTAATCATCAACACAGCAATTACAACAATAACAAAGCATAACCAAGCCAAATTCAGGCCAAACCCGAGATGGGTTTTAGAAAACTCATCATGAAATCAACATGCAATCATAGTCTCGCATAGAGGGAAGGAAACCGAGCAAAACTACGGTTTCGGATCATGTTATCGAGCTAGAAATCGGTGGTATCAGAAGAGAGAGAGAGAGAGAGAGAGAGAGAGAGAGAGAGAGAGAGAGAGAGAGAGAGAGAGAGTACCGAGAGGAGAGATAAGAGAACAAAAGAGAGAGATTTGCAGTCGTGCAAGGAAATGCAGAAGGAAGAGACTGATGTCTCTTAAGTCTCAAAACCAGGGACAAAATAGTAATTTACTAATTGTTATTTTCTTTTCTGAAAATTCACCATTTTAATCACCTTTAAATCAAAATAAAATAGGAAGTGGGGAGAAAATATTTTATAAAAATTTTTAAAATAAAGTTTAGGAATTTAGAAGCATTCCCGTATTTTTAAAATAATATTTTGGATCAAAAATGAATTTTATACGAATTTTTGAAATAAATGCTCTTTAAAAGAAATAATGCTTTTTAAATCATTTTAAAATATCAAAACTCATAATTAAATATCCACACTAATTTTCATAACTCCATAATATCACAAAGATGATAATGCAAAAGGTTTCATGATTTAAATCAACTCCAAAGATTTTATATGATTTTTGAAAGATTAAAAATGCACTTTAAAAATACTTTTAATGCTCCAAAAATGTAAATAAAATTCTACGAGCATATACGACACATACCAATCATCACATAATCACATAAACATGATTTCACATATACCTTGACTTCACAAAATTTATTTATCACATAATTCACCTTTAACAATTAAATAAGCATTTAATAAATTACGAAAAATTCTAAGTCGTTATATGTGATCAATGGAGGTCACTAAAGGCACGGACCGACCCTCATTCCTTCCACTTTGAGCTCGCGATAGTGACCTCCTTGACAGATCACGACCCCTCCTCTTTGGGCTCTCACTGCGATCCCATCTTCACCTAGGGCTTCGAAAGTCCTTCCTCTTTACTCCCTTGCCCTTACTTCCACTGCTGTTAGCCTCATTATTCTTCTTGAGGTTTTCCATCGACTTTTCAATCCATTTGTAAGGCTCTGCCTCCTTGTAGAACACAAAGAGAGTACTAGGTGTCTGTGCCTGCAACTTCTTCCAGAACTTAGTGCCCTCTCTCAGCCCAACAATAAGAAAATCTTTGACGCCCTCGTCATTTGCTCCTCGCACCATAGGTCCTCGGCGTTAAAACTCTTGAAGTAGTCCTGTAGGGTCTCACCCTCCTTCTGCTTTATGTTCGCCAGGGTGGATACAGGAGGTGCATAGAGCATGGAGGACTGAAATTGCTTAATAAAAATGTCCACGAACTGCTCCCAGGAGTCTATAGTGATGTGAGCCCCTAGCTTAGAGAACCACTGCTGGGCACTACCCCTCAATGAGGCCGCAAATAACTTGCACCTAGCCAATAGCGAGACCCGGTACTCATCCATATCATTGTTGAATCGAATAACAAACTCTGCAGGGTCAGTGTCCCCATTATAAGTCATGTTGGGTTACTACTCCGGAATATAGTGGGAAGCGGAGTGGTCCCGATCTCTTGAGTGAAAGGCGAGGTCGGACCCATGGTGTTAAGGATCCTCTTATCTGCATTCGTCTTATCCAAGGCCTTCTTTAGCTTCTCTAGCTTGTAGTCTCTAACCTTGGTCTCCTTATCTTCAACTTTTTTCTATCCCTCTCCAGTGTTGTCATGGTGGGACTGGGTCTTCTTGGGAGCACTAGACTCCCCTTGTCCTCCTTGAGATCCTTCTTTTGTGATTCAGGGGGTCAGGTTTGTACTTATGGGACCGCTCGCGCTCTCGATGAAGAGAGGGGTGTCGTTCCGAACCTTGGCTCCTAGCTTGGGATCTCTTATCCTTCTTGTCAGCTGTAAGTTTTTTGAGCTTGAGACGGAGATCATGCTCAGCTAACTTCTTTCCAAGACGATCGAAGACACTAACTAACCTCCCCTTAGGTGATGCGAACTCATTCTGCAACCCCTCATTTTTCTTAGTAGCCTTTATATCCTACTCCCACTCGAGGTCTTCATAGAAATTAGGGTTTGTTTAATCCGTAACAACATCATCAAATTCATCCAAGAGTCTCTTGGTGGGGCTCTTACTGCTCTCCTCCTGATAGGACTTGGGCCCCTTCCTAGCATTCCTCTTCGCGCCCCATGAGCTATACCGCTTCTTCACTCTAGTCATCCTTTCTTGCACTGCTGACACCTTCTCGGGCCCATCCTCGCTTCTGGGGTGATCGCCTTTGGGTATCTTGTGCGACCCCGGGTTCTCCCCGTTGTTGTGCCCTCCGTTCATCTTCTTGTTCGAGTTAGTCATCTTTCTCCCAATACGATGACTTGCCCTCCTTCTAGCGCCAAATGTTATAGGGAGAAATTGGTATAACAATAATTGTGGAGGTTGCTGGAATCACGGAGCAAAATACAGATATTTTGCTAAGAACACGAAGAACAAGGAAGGAGATTGATGATTTTTGTGGCTAATCTTGCTTGTTGATTCATTGAATGTCAGAGAAAAATTGTTTATTCTCTCTTGCTGCCAACTGTCAATCATCCATAACAAGGTGCCTACGTACCCTATTTATAGGGATCAAGCCATACGTAGTTCTTGGAGAAGAAGTTACCTAGACGGGCTAGGGTTTCTGTGGGCTCGTCTTGGCCCAAATTCACTTACTTTTGGGCTGATGCTAATAGTCCATTAATTCTGCTCATGACCCATGGCCCAATAAAGGTTACCTATGGCTAACATGATTCTAGAATCACGAGGCCTCACTGGCGAGGCTAATGGAGAAGCTTACGAGGGCCTCACATGCGTACCCTACTAGGCTTAGTCATGCGATGCAGGCCCAAGTATGGAGATACTCATGCGACCTCACTGGGCTTAGCTATGTGCCTTCATATCTACTCATGCGATCTCGCTGGGCTTAATCATGAGCTTTCATAATAAGAATACGCTAGGCCACACTTGGACCTTGTACAGAGACGAGGCAGGTGCGATCCCATACTAGGAACTTTGCTGGGCTCGACCCGTAACTAGGGGTCGCTGTCTTCCATATTGTGCTGATAGTATATTGGACTAACTCCTGGTGATGAGTTTTAGTAACCCAATCTTCATATTTAGGTTCATTATGAGTTATGGACCACTATTTCAGTCCATTAAGTCTGCTTAGAACTTATGTCAAGATTTGGGCATAACAATATTCATATATCATTCCCTTTTTTTTCCTTTTCATGGCTGGCTAGTACTCATATGAGTCGGGCATGATTAGAACAAGACGTGAGGACATGCACCCCTAATATACAAATTGACAGCGATTATATTGCTGCAAGGTTCTTGTATGTTGTATAGGATTTGAGGAATAAAAACTTATAAATTCCTGTATAAGAAATGACATTTTTTTGTTTTCAGTTAACTAGCCAGGGTAGTTGGAATATCAATATATTAGATAGATGTCGACACACACTTGATAAACCATCATTTACAATTCTACATGGACAAAAACTAGATTAGGTGGTGCTAATTCTACTTGATAAACAAAAATGTTTTCATTTTTTTAATGATTAAATTGATACATTTTTCTTCCTACCAAACTAAATTGAATCATTTTTGTAATGAACGCCTTACTTGAAATATTTGGACTCAAGATGTCTTTTGATAATGAAAATTTATTCAGAAATTTTATATTTCATTTTATTTATTTTTATTAAATGGGAACATAAAAGAGCATAAGTTGGAAAATATAGTGGAAAGAGATTTGTCAATCAACATCTACGAACATCTACGAAATAAAGTTGCTATTATTCATTTGTTCAATGAAAGCAACTGTGGAACCTCCATAGAGTCAAATCGTACACTTATGAATTTTGAGAATCGTTTATTTGAAAGTTAAGTAGTTGTACACTTGTACTTGTCCATTCTTAGGATATTAAATCTTAAACTCCACGAATCATGGATTAAATGAAAGGCAGTTCTATTAAACCCCTCAAAGTATATTACTCTATTCTGATTGGGTCTGGAGTGAGCATAGGTCATATTGGACCGATCACCAATGGCCATATATTGAGCTCGTTGGGCCTTATTTAGTAGGCTCCAACATTCAAGAACCATTAATACAAACATAGCTGGATATAAACAAGGGCTTGCGAAAACAAGTGCCACATTACCATGTGCATTTTTCATTAAGGGCTGTCAGCCAAAAAAATTCCTATGATTTAGTTGTATGGAAGATTTTAATTGGTGAGATTGATATGATCCTGGCGGATCCATTATAATTATACACGTTACAAGTCCAATTTGCTGACATCCCTTATATTTGTCTTTCAAGTCATTCATTACAATAGGAAAAGATGAAGAACTAATTCTCATTTCTCTCTATACATCTCTCACAACTCCATTTCGTCTATATTTAATATCCATAAAAGATGCTCTTGTTATCTGGACAGTTAAATGCGGATTCCGTAGAGCAAATGCATCAAATCTTGAAGTAAATACTACATCTTCCATGTTCTTAACAATAAAATTCAATGCAGTCTCTTTTAAACTTTGGTTGCAACAGTTGTCTGAGATTTCTAGCACGTCCAGAGCATTTGTCGAATTTAGCGATTTTAGCATTTGTTGCCCACAAAATCTTTGCAGATATGGAATTTCGTACTTGTCTGCTGCGGTTGATAATGCATAAACATGTTTTTCTACTTTCTCTTCTGACAAGTGTCCGCTGTATAGAAACTCCAGGAGTGATTCGAGCTCTTCGTAGTTCAATTCGGGCAGTGTTATGGTGTCATTAGGTGCAGCTTTGCATCCATCAGCATCTAACATGTTTCTAAATATAACAGATCTTGTTGCCTACATGATATGTAAATGCAAATTAGTCTACATGAGCTCAATAGGCTGAATATTGAGGGTATGTGCAGAATCGAAGCTAGATTATAAAACAACCGGTACAAATTACTAACGAAAAAGATGGCAGAAAGGAACTATATAAATTTAACAAAAATTATCTTTAGGAATGAGTATAAAACAAGACAAAGGTAAATATGGGTCAAACCGTCTACAAAGCTTTGGCTGAGTGGACACCCCCTTTCCCTGGTTCAGCCAAGGTCAGGGGTTCGAACCTACCTCGGAGCGAAAACTTCGGATTTACGTGGGAGTACTGGGTGGTAGGGCTTAGCGATATATCTCCCCGGGTTTGAAATCCCACATACAAGTGTGGGGGGTAGTTCCCGGTAAAAAAAAAAAAATATATGGGTCAAACCAACTCAATTACGCAACTTTAATAAAATGTCGATTAGGTTAAGCCAAATCGCACTACAAGAAAAAGGTTCATAGCGACCAATACATGACCGATCACAAGTGTTCGGTCAATTATAAAATGGGTCATTATCTAGTTGGTCGCTGTTATAAAATCATTTCTAGCTATTCCACTCTATTTCTGACCCGGTTTATTTTTTTTGAAAACATTTCTGACCGGATTTTTATAGCAATAAGATTTACTACTTGACCACTGGGAAGCTTACTCCTGTCCAATATGGTTCCACCACTATGTGAACGCGTGATTGTGATTTAGCTAGTGTATAAAAGAGGAATTACCAGTACTGCTCTATGTGCAGGTATTGAAGATCCTTGATCACCAGGCTTTAGTCGAATATCATAATGCAATTGATCTCTAAAGGCAACAACAAATCCTCCTAAAAATGTCATCTTCTCTGTCAACTCCTCTTCCAAATCCTTCATTTCCTTGAACCATTTCAAAGCATTTCCAAACCCCTGCACAGAAAAAAGTGTACATATTAGGAACGTGTAAATTCATCATTCATCAAGTGTAAATTCCTAGCCTCTTACACACCAAAACGTAATTATCAACTTCAGTGCCTTGAAATTTTACATTAAAAACATAGCAATCTTAAGTTACACAACAAAATCCCGCTTAAAGAGAAGGTAAAATGTACGCAGACCTTAACTCTAACTTAAAAGAGTAGGGAAATTATTTCCGTAGAAACTCACTCTCAACCAGGCGTAATAAAAAAATATCAAATTATAATCCAAATGAACAAAAACCGAACCAAATATATGATATATCCAATATATACATCTCGGAAGCACTCGAAATGGAGCAGGGTATAGGATTTTCAACTAATGAAAAATTTGTTAAAATTGAAAAATGGTGTGTACCTTGGAAGAACTTGGTGGCAAAAGTGTTGAGTTTGTACTCGATTTTTCGAGGTCAACCGGCTTATTTGTAAGGGCGATTATGCTTCGAGCTCCCTCATAACAACTTGCACATATTGAATTCCTTGGTGGCCTTAAAATGAAAGGCATAGCACTACAGATAGAACAATCCATATGATATCGTGTCTATGATGAATAAACAGAGAGAAGACTTTTATTTCTCTATCATATCAGGCAAGTGATTACATATATTGTCAGCAACATGCAGGAGTTGTTGTAACGTAATTATTCTGCGACTACCTAATAATTTAATTATGTTTAAATTACAAGCATCTATAATTTCTTTTTCTTTACTTGTAACACAGACAGACAGAATTAATGATTAAATGCCACTTAACAGCCATTATGTTATGGACATAACAACTGCATAATTGCTCTTGAGTAGTAGGGTGCAGATTAAGTTTAAACAAATGATTTTATTAGATAACTGAATGATTGTTACATGTTCTATTATTTTATTAAATTCGTTCCGAGTTCTGACCATAGCCTTAAATTTTATTCTCCGATACTTGAAATTTTTCATACAAAAGCAAGGAAGACAATAGACATATTATATGTTTAAGATGCATAAATTTCATTTTTCCTCCTTTCCATGAAAATTTTACTGTGATTGTTAGTAATGGCCGTGTCCTATTCCAAAACGAGACATCTCGTATATGGTTGGTTTGGTTTGATTTGGTTTGTGCTTTTTCCGTAAGATCTTATTAACTTTACGGCAAAATTGTTTTACTGAAAACCTGCGTTTAAAACCAGATAATTTTGTCCCTGAGAAAAATTAGAGGGTTATTGGTTGGCCATCTCTATTGAGTGATTATGAAGAAGCTACTTAAAGAAACATTAGATTCTTTAGGAATGAAGTACTTAGAAAAGAATAATGAAGTGGTTGGAAAGGGTAGGAAGTTGAAAAGGACCGTGCAAGCCAACCTTATAACAGCATAACTTTGATTAGCTATAAACAGTATTCTAAAAATCGGTCTAGGTGGCCGACTAATCGCGTCTAAGCGCTAGGCGGCCAGAAAACGTCTAAATTCTGTAAAAACCGGTCATTCGATGGTTTATTTGATTAGGCGGCGTCTAGGCGGGTCTAAGCGGAATTAGGCGGTATTAGGCGGGATTAGGCGGTTTAATTAGTTAGGCGGGAATAATCGATTAGGCGGCGATTAATCGGCCCTAGGTGGTATTAGGCGGCGATTAATCGGTCAAATTTTAAAAAAAACGGTCAAATTAAGAATAAAACTTCAAAAATCTATATTTTTTTTAAATAAAAAATATACTTTACACATGGAAGGGTAAATTTCACTCATCATATTTCAGAATAAAATGAAGATATTTATATTTTTACTTATATAAAATATATTTTTAAATATTAAAATTAAATTATATAAAAATAATATTTTAATACATCTGATTAATGTTCCGATTAATCGCTAAAAAGTAGACTCACCGCCTAGACTCGCCTAGCGATTTTTAGAACATTGGCTATAAACAGTTGTCAAGAACACCCTCTGCTAAATTTATAATTTACACCAAATCATTGCACATACAAAAACGGAGTTGGATCATGCACAAACTAAAATTAGTCTGCGAAATAAATTGTATTTAAATTTTTGTGATTTTTTTCTAACTATTCTTGTAATAATACTGTATATATTACCAATGAAATTTCACATTTGAGTTTATGTTATGAATCTCGTTAATGAAACTTTATGTGGTTCTAGTTTCACTTGATACAACTTTTGGTTATGTGAAAAAAAACTTATGTTAGGTTATATTTCTAGTTAGATACAACTTTTGGTTCTGTAAAAAAGTGAAGAATCTTTAATTGGGCCCTAAATACAAGCGACATTGTGCATTTGTATATATGGGTCTTCTTTAAATGGGAATGGGCTTGTGGAGCAGATTGTAGTAGGACTTTAGGATCTAGTACAAAATGCCCAAGAATGTGCTCTGTTTTTGCTTTTAAATGTCTGGTGAAGTATCCATAGTATACCATACAAACATAGACACAAACACAACCACACTTGACAAATTGAGAAATGGCAATGCTATATTAACTTAAAGAGAACATATTCTAGCCAAAGCTAAGGTAGAATTCATGCATGATAATTGCTAATATTTACAATATGACTACCTTGCAGCCCATTAAAACATAAACTTATTAGGTGAAATATAAATGATTGTGGAGCCAATACATTAGTATACTTTAGAGTAATTGACATGGATGGAGCTGAGTAGAACACTGGAAATTGATGGATAAAGCATCATTACAGCCAACTCCAGAACCAGAAGATGAAGAATCAAGCGTTGTTTGGGGTCATCTCTTCCTTGGAACACTTCTCGTAGTAGTGATATGCAGCAGCACCGGAAAGCACAGCCAATGTCAGAGCTTGTGCATGCATCCTACATTAAGAAAGTTTTAATCTTTAATTTCCATCAAAGTATAATGTGTAACTCATGCAGGAAAATTTTATTTTGTGCTACAACTTAAAGTCCAAAATGTACAAATTAATAGTAGTGAAAAAAGAACAAATACAAAGTGACCACTGGACTACAAACCAATGATTAATCGCGCAACAGTACCTAGCATGGATGAGCCTAAGGCTAGGCTTAAGAGGAGCCGTTGAACGAGAATTATAAACTAGTGATGCTCCCATTCCTGCTGCCCAAAGAGATCCTACAAAACATATATGACCCATTAAATAAAACATGCTTATTTCATTTGCATTATAAGTAAAAGTGTATATACTAACTAAAGGCACTATGGTAAATGCATAGAGATGACACTAAAGAAAAAAGTACTAACCAATGCTAGTAAGCTTGTGCTCAGAAACCCAAGATTTTACAGAGTCCATCTTGTATACAGTATGATCTATAGGCAATCAATTGAGAAACACTGAATGTTGAGTAAGATAGAGAGGTAGATGTCCATATAAATAGGGCACCTGTGTACCTGACCTGAGTGCTAAGTTGATGGAATTGTAAAAATAAACTGTGGGTCGGTGGATGCATCTTTTTGTGCAACTTTTAGTGTGCTACCCCTAGATTTTAATAATGCTAGTTTCTTGTACCATTGGAAATCTGGAAAATAAAATGTTGGTATACTAAATCAAAATAATATAAACTATTATATATGAACAAAGGAGATAAAAAGTACCACATTACCGGAGGCCTACAGCTAGTGGTTTCCTGTTTATCGTTGGCTAGAACTTTGTTTTTGTCCAACAATTCTCTAGTACTTACAGAATTGCTCAGGTGGTGGTGCTTATTTCAATATATGGATATAGTTTGGATTTCATAGTTAAAATATTAGTTATATTCAAAAAAAGATACTCAAATCTTTTGTTAAATAAAATAAAATTATATAATATGTTAATTGTATTTATAATTTATCAATTTATAGTTGCATTGATTTTAAATTTTAATTTGAATCAATTATTTTATTCTAACTTTTAGGAAGGTTTGGTAAAATAGGTCAAGATTTCAGAGCCACATGAGTATGCTTTCTTAACATAACTTTTTTCTGTATATATGATTATCCAACTAAAAGTAGCCAAATGTTTTTAAAATGACACTAGTTTTCTGTAAACTTTGAAAATAAAAAACACAGTGGCAAATTGTGTTGCTATTTATATGAAAATTTGATATGTAGAATTTACAAATAAATCTCTTTGAAGATTACACATCATCTATTACCATAACAAAATAATATATTTTATTTATGATAAATTAAAATAATAATAACATACTATTATTTTTAAAAAAACCAATCAGCCAAATACCATCCGAATAAAATACCTTATAACTTCAATAAATTTTACATAATTAGTATATTATCATTTTAGTCAATCAATTTAGCCAATATTATTGAAGATGCTCTTATACATAATGTAAAACTATGTTTGATATATCAGATCGCCCTTTGTCAAGTCAAAGAATTTTGTCCCTCCTTTCAAATTTATATCGACAACAAAAAAATCGTTTCCAAAAGCATAAAAATAGAAAAAGACATAAAATTAAAAAGAAATAATATAATAAGATCAAACATGATAAGAATGCATTAATAATATACTAAACTCTCATGTTATGATACTCATAACAATTCTTTTGTTAATTGGCCTCTACATTATTGAAAAACTAGGTGAAATAACCGCGCTTCGCACGGTTGTGAAGAACACTTTAAATATATTTGATAAGATATGTGAATTTAAATTTTGTTAAGTACTTTCATTTATTAAGATATTACGTAGCATTTTTTGCCAAAACTATGCATTGTTCATCTAAATTTTTCAAAGAGAGAGCATGAACTAAAAAATATGATACTGTTAACATTGGATTATGACAAAAAAAAAAAAAAAGCCATACTAAATATAATATACGTTGCAATGCACCAATATGTGCAAACTAAAACTAAACATAAGAACCTAAAAGTAGCAAGCTACATATTCTCCTTCCCATAAATGCATTGGGAGTATGGTAAATGTGTACTGTGTAGGCATTTTTATGATTAACATTGTTAATGAATGACTAAGGTACCTCGTCTAACTTAACCTCATAGTTGTATATATGATAGGTGATAACCAAAAAAACCATTCACGGGGAGGGAAGGAAACACGGAAAAATTAATTCTTTTTTTTTTTTAGTTCTAAAGTCGGAATAATTAAAATATTTGTATATAAACAAATAACATATTACAAGTAAAAGCAGTGTCTTGTTAACTCTTCTCACACTGCCTTGCCTCAACTTTACACATAGCTAATACAAGCAAACAACTACAATTCCACATTTCTAGTAGCAGACTGATAATACTTATTATGGTGTGACCTTTCTTCCACCTCCATAAACATTGTGAAAGAATTAAGCGATGAGTGCCTTCGCTCAAAAGGAGATCCATGAAGTGAAGGTTGCATTCGATAATGGAGAGCTGAATGTTGGGAGGGATATGAAGCCATGGTTCACAAAATAAAAAAACATTTGAGTAAAAAAATCTAAAACATGTACATTCAACGCTCAAAGATCACATGCAGCAAGCGTATCACAATAATGAGATAGTGCAACTGTCAAATACAAATCATTCATTAAGTTAAAAAAATTACAAATATCATTTGCTTATATGAAGGTTTACATGCAAGCTAACCAATTAAATTATATATACGAAGCAAGGTACCTTTTATAAGTTTCCTTCTACTTCTCAATTATATAGCATTCTGGATCCATAACGAAACTCACTTGCAAGGGCTTAAGCACAATGAGCATATAAGATTTAACAGCAACATACCACAAACTATACTCCGTATTATCTAAATTTGTGTACTAATCAGCTAAACTTCAAGCATCCAGTGACTATATATTTTCATAATTATCTTAATTATTTTGCGACCACTTAACATCATGTCATTAAGTTGATCCTATTTTGAATTTGAAATAGTTACAAATGTCATAGTTGTCACGGCTCCTTGTGCAAAAAAAGGCCCAAAACTAAATAGGGATAAATAATGACAAAATTAGGAGTGAATCTATTCAAGAATCAAAGCACCAAGTCATCAGTTTCAAACCAATTGGTAATTAGCTCTTAATAATTACGCAAAAAACAACAAAGCACAGAGTATTTCATATCGAGTATTTCATATGTGTAACGACAACCAAGTTTCTTGCCATTTCACAAATTCTATTCAAGATAATAATTGCGTTAAGTCATCATCACTACGCAGTTCATTATAATTATGCAAGAAACAATATTGAAAAGCAATACAGTATACACTCTTTGCAAATAATGGAAAATTGGAAATAGAATAATCTACCTGGGAGGTTGCCAGGTGGAGGCCCAAGATCCTCCTTTATTAGTTTACTAAAAGAAATTTATCTTCATAGATCAGCACAAAGGGTGTTGTAGTTCAGTTCTTCCCTGGTCCTAATATTGATACACCACAAAATCTCAGTTTCTTTATCGCAAATTTGACAATATAAACAAAACAAATAATGAAATACTCTATGGTTGGTTAAGACTGCTTCAAAGAATATATATGAATCTTTTAACTTAACAAAGCAAACCCGGCCTGTGGATGCAATGAAACACCTGTAACCACTTTAAAGTTTAAAATGAATACATATTAGAGCACAACACTATAAACAACCGCAGCATCACTTGTAGTTTACCTCCGGATCATGTATCTCATTCTAAGGCTATGGCATCACTATCTAGAACAATTAATGCCCCAAAGCCTGAACCACCAGTTCCCGATATTGCTCTTCACTTTGAAAGAAATCATGCATCATGCAATAATTTTATGAGACCATATGTTGTTGGAAATTTAGGTGCAGATATGAAATTTGGAGCTCCTTCTCTTTACCAAGTTAATTTACCACCCCTGCCCAACTCAATGTCTTTTGGCTCATTTCTTATGAACCCTGACCACACTGATGCCCCTGAAGCATGTTCCGTCTCCTCAGTACTGCCTGGGTATCCCTTTTCTTTACCAATGACCATCCCTGGGTCAGCAAATATCAATCAGAGTGGTGTAGATATAAGTAGCCATGGAAAACCAGTGGATTCAGTTCACCCTTTCCTAGACAGGCAACTAAACCAGAATGATTTGAAATTCGTCGAGCCTAAAGTGGAGAAGGATGATAATATATATGGAAGTAGCCTGCCTATTTCAGATCAGGCAAATTCAGCATCCACTTCAATGTTCCATCAAATAAATGGAAACTTTCCATCCTGAGCGTGTTCGAGTTTGAGGATAAGACTTGGGATTAGTATTTTACTACCTTGCTGCAGTCAATATTGTCATGCATGACTGGTAATTGGATTCCCTTCCACATGCAGTTTACCTAATCTCTTTTCCTGTACATGTGATAAAATTGTCAGTACTGATGAAGCAGCAATCTGCCTTATATTCAAGAGGTAAATTATAATTCTTCCCCTGTTTTTCATTTTATCACTATTCACAAACTACTTTTTTCGAACTTTTTGGTTACTGTTTAATTTAATAAAACCTACTGAACTAATTTTTACCTCCTTTCATCTAAATATCATCAGGATTCGCTATATTTCCCTTCTTTCATCTGTGTGCATAGGATGCTGCAGAATGGTCCTGGAGAGTTTGATCATAAAAATGTACTGCGTCGTGCCTGAATACTTAACTTTACACGTTGAAAATGACAAAGACCTCCTTCAGTTAGTAGTACTTATATAGCCTGCAGTGAAACCTGAAAGAAGTCATATCGCTTAGCAGTCTATTATTATCTAGTATTAGCAATAAATTTGTAGGATAACCACTTTAAAGTTTAAAATGAATACATATTAGAGCACAATATCCGGTGCCAAATTTAATATACAATATAAATAAAGTAATAACATAACCCAATTTACTTGCCTGAATGATAAGAGTCGGTCACAGGAATCTCATATAGCCCATGTAATTGTAATTTGTAACCATCTAGACCTTGAGGTTGTTACAAAATGTATCTGAATTGAGAGACCTAGCAGGCTAGCAGGATAATTTTGAGGGCCAAAAATTCTGACGAAAAGGAACAAAGAAGCCAATACAAGAACTACGGTTGTTTGCAGTATATAATGCAATCTTGTTTCAACATCTTTTTCGAATTATCTGAGTTCATACGTGCAGGGACGTCTATTTACCACTGGAAAGCCAGAGTCTATTTTCCACAGATAACACAGAAACTGCATGTCAAAAAGTACATGCAAAAATTCCAGGACCTAAATGATCAATCGGATGACTAAAGTTTTTATATAGAAAGGTTATTCCCCATACAATTTACTCAATCCCTCACGACTAAACAGGGTGCCAGGAAAAATTATTTTACAAAATGACTAAGGCTCAAATGTTACAACCTGAAAAACGAACATTTCTAAAATCTACGCCAAGAAGAAAAAGATTAACACATACAAGTACCGACAGCTAGGGGTGAGCAAAATAAAACCGAAAAACCTGAAACCGAGCCGAAAAACCGTACCGAAAAACTGTAACCGATAAAAACCGAAAAAAACCGTAACCGAACCGACGGAACAGTTTGCTAACGGTTACGGTTTTATCCCAATAACCGAACCGAAAAACCGAATCGAAAATATATTATTTTAATAATTTATAATTTTATATTATATACTTATATAAATATAGGAATTTATATAGAAAGTAAGACAAAAGCTAGTTTCCTGAGAACAATACTATGACTTATGACATGTGAATCTCCACCTGAGGGACCCAATTTCGCCAAGCTAATGTCTGATATTTTCGGATTGTAGTCCTTTGGAAAATAACATGAAATTCTATCAGAGTTGCTTATAAGCACAAATACATTATACGTATAAAGCTAAACTTGAAAACCGGCGAAGTTTTTATGATGGGGCAATGATCATATCCAATTGAAACTGATTTCTTACAGTAAACAAATGGTAGTCATTAGAGAAGCATTAAATATAACATGTCCAGTTTCATATGATTGTCAAACCTTAGAAGTGCGTGCTACCTTCTGTAGTTTAAGATAATAGCTTCATATATTCTACCTTAATATGGTTATATATGGTTAGTATACTGCATCTTATTTTTCACACTAAACTGTACTTATTAATGCATAGAATGGTAAGCTAGTAATTAAATTTTAAACTCTTTTGTTATTAAAAATATTATCTCAAATGTTAAGATGGCATTTATAAATTTTTATTAGCATGATATTAAGGTATTAAGTATTAGAAATAAAAAACCGAAAAAAACCGAAACCGACAAATGGTTAACCGAATCGAAAAAAACCGTTTCGAACGGTTCGGTTACGATTAATAGGTAAAAACCGAACCGACATGTACGGTTTGGTAACGGTTTTCGGTAAAAACCGAGCCGAACCGATCCGTGCACACCCCTACCGACAGCCCTGATAAATGCCCGTTTCTGGCTTGGAGGAAAATGGGCATAATTGGTCTATAACATTCCAACTGATGGTTTGCTATTATTACTCATCAGTCACGCATCCATTTGAAGCCGATTGCACATTTTTTATGTACTGAAGAACCCCAAAAAAAAAGACTGATACTTTCAGTAATCAATTGAAGGAATTAGAACTTGTTTTTAAAGTTAGAGATGGCCACCAACCTTATAAAGAACACCTCGCTCAGCCTTGTATGCGGGGCGGGTCCATTTCTTTCTCTTCTCCTCCATCTCAGCATCAGTCACTTGAACATCCATTCTTCTCTTGCTAATATCATACAACATATGCACATAGCTCTGTAAAATCAAATTTTTGCAGAAACAAACCTGGTTAAATCATCGTGAATTCTTTCTTCTCCTTGTGAATTCTTTCTCTCTAAGCCTAGACTTTGTATGTATTGGTTTGCATGATGCACGACTATAAATACATCTATACATATACCTCTACCGTCCGAAGGGATTTGGTAGGCGAAAAGTTTGTAATTGATTGAAATTGGAAAATAGAAAACCTAAAATTGAATATTTTCACCAAAAATAGGCCAAAATGGGGAAAGCTACGGAATGAGAGAAATGGGTTAGAAGGAAGGTGAAGGCTGCCACGTCACTCGCCCAATATTTTCCTTTATATATGGATAAGATAAGAAATCATTCCATCTACTTTTCTTCATGATATGTGAGAGTCTTTTTTCTCATCTTTCATATTCTATATATTTGAATCTGAAGCGTGTGAGTTTTCTATAAGGATGGCTCAGTTTAGAGATTTGAATGAACAATTGTCTGGATTAGATATTGAAGAAGAGGAAAATGAAGTATTCTCCCTAGAGGGTGAGGGTGACGAAGAGGTTAATAAATATGAGTTATGCGATTTTTAACAGAGAGAAACGTGAATGTTCGTGTAATGAAATCAAAAATGGCGGATGTATGGCGTCCTGCAATGGGAATCAATATTAACGAAATTGATCAAGGTATTTTCTTGTTTCAATTTTTCATAAAGAGGACATGAATTGGGTGTTGAGGGGAGGTCCATGGTCTTTCGATAGTGCAATGCTGGTTTTATCGGAGATTCTCGTGGGAGTAGAGCCGGTTAACGTGCCATTATGGTCTTTAAATATGTGGATACAAATCTTTGATCTCCCAACTAGGTTCATGACAGAAGGTGTTGGTAAACAGCTAGGGGATTTTTTGGGGAGTTTCTTGAGTATGATCATAAGAATAACACTAGTATCTGGCATGAATGCATGAGAATTAAGGTGAAACTCGATGTTAGAAAGTCGTTAAAACGTAAAAAGAAGATTGTTCGAAGGAACGGAGAAGAAGTGGTTGTTTCCTGCAAATATGAGCGTTTAGGTGACTTTTGCTTTACTTTTGGCATTATGACACACACTGAAAGATATTGTGCAAAATTTTTAAGTGGAGAGAATGATCAAATTAATAAGGAATGGGGCAATTGGTTACGGGCTCGGCCACGATGAAGTTCAGGTCAGGGAAGATGGTGACACAAACTGGGAGGAGAGACGGGGCAGAGGTTACGGTGGCGTAAAATCAGGGGAAGGTGGTTTGGATAAGCCGGGATTTTAACAAGGTAAAGGGCGTGAGTTTAGAGGCCAACTGCAAATTACTGGAAAAGAATCTTATCCTTTAAATGAGGGAAATCAAATTACGCTCTTTCAGGGAGGGAAAGTAAATTCAAATTTTAAGAATGGGCTAGAGGAGGAAGAGTCTATTGGGCTGCATGTATTGGAAAGAAAGAGAATGAGGGGAGGCCCAGATAATTATGAGGTAATGGACACAGAAGGCGGGCTTAGAGCAGCAACGGATAATAAGCAGACTATAATAAATTCAGAGGTTGATCTAGATTGTTCAACGTCTTCTACCATTCATTCGGCTAAGCTTGCAATGCAAGCTAGCCGGCAGCCATGAATATTTTAAGTTGGAACTGCCGAGGGTTGGGGAACTCTCGAGCAGTTCGTGCCTTGGGGGACCTGATTAAGTCCCATAAACCTAATATTCTATTTTTAATAGAGACATTGTAATAGGAAGCTAGAATAAAGAAGTTAAGTGCGAAGCTTGGGTTTAATAATTATTGGGTAGTAGATAGCGTAGGAAGGGGTGGGGGTTTAGCTTTATTTTGGGATAAAAGTGTTCAGTGCTCTGTTGTTGGTGTAGACAAAAATTATATAGATGTCCACATGTTAAGTAATAACATCCCTAAATGGAGGCTAACTGGCTTCTACGGTTTTCCTGACAGATCACAAAGAAGGGAGTCATGGGAGTTGATACAGACTCTTAATAATAGGTATACACTTCCATGGTGTATAATCGGAGACTTTAACGATATGTTAAGCGAAGAGGATAAGAGAGGTACTCACAAACATCCTTAGTCATTGCTTAGTGGCTTTCGTATGACTATTGATGAATGTGGTATGGTAGAACTTGATTTAGTGGGTGGCAAATATACTTGGGAGAAGAGCAGAGGTAAGGCAGATTGGGTTCGAGATAGAATTGATCGAGCATTCACTTCAATATCTTGGTGGCAAAAATTCCCATTAGGCTAGTTGATAGTTCATCATACAGTTTATTCTGACCATGATCCGGTGCATTTGGAGTTGTATAGCACTAATCATCCAAGAAAGAAGTTTCGGTTTCATTTTGAAAATACGTGGTTGAAAGAGAGATCATTTTATGAGGAAGTTTCACAGCATTGGGAAAGTTTAGATCCAATTCATTTTCTTCCTAAGTTGTTGAAGCTGTCCAGTTTTATGGAGAAGTGGGGGAAAAAGTTTTTTAATAAATTCAGGTAGAAAATTAGAAAGCAGAAGGAGATTTTGGGTTTGTATGAAGGCTCTGTGAATGAGTCTGAAACAAAACATTATTTCGAAGAGAAAAGTAAATTGGAGGAATTATTAATTCATGAGGAGGAGCATTGGAAGCAAAGAGCGAAATCATTTTGGCTTTTGGATGGTGATTCGAATACTAAATTTTTTCACGCATATGTCACAACGAGGAAGAAGATGAGTAATTTAACTCAACTGAAGGATGATAATGATGAGTTTGTGACGGATCATGAAGGTATGTGTAGGGTGGTGAAGAAGTACTACAAAGAGCTGTTTAGTCTGGCGAGTAGTGTTCTGGATAATAGTTTACCTACCTTTGAAGTTGTGGTTTCAGAAGAGCTTAATATGAAGTTGAAGGAGGAGTTCACGTTCGAGGAGTTTCTGAAGCAATCAAACAGAAGCATCCAGACAAGAGTGCTAGTCCAAATGGTCTAAATCCAGCCTTTTATCAGAATTTTTGGAAGCTGTTGGGTAGAGAAGTCTTTTAGTGTTGCGTTAATTGGTTAAAGGAAGTATCTTTTCCTGCTAATCTGAATGATACTATGGTAATTCTGATCCCTAAGAAAGATGGTGCAGATTCTATGAAAGAGTTAAGGCCCATAGCTTTGTGTAATGTGCTTTATAAAATCATTGCTAAAGTATTATCGAATAGGTTGCATGGGATACTTCCAAGTATTATTTCTGACAATCAATCTGCATTTTGTCCCTGGTCGGAGTATTACTGATAATGTTCTTGTGGCATTTGAGATGTTACATCATATGAAACAGAATAAGAAGGGTGGTGTTGGAGAAGTAGCTCTGAAATTAGATGTTAGTAAGGCCTACGATAGAGTGAACTGGCGTTTCTTGAAACATCAAATGCAATAGATGGGATTCTCTAATAAATGGATTGATTGGATCATGCTTTGTGTGTCAACTGTCTCGTATTCTGTTAATTTTAATGGCCCATAAGTAGGTCCCATAAAACCTTGTAAAGGTTTGTGGCAAGGCAACCCCTTGTCTCCATACCTTTTATTGTTGTGTGTGGAGGGGCTTTCAAGTGCTATAAATAATTCAGCTGTAGGGAGGAAAATCATGGTTGTAAGATTCATATGCAAGCTCCAGAAGTTACACATCTGCTTTTTGCAGATGATAGTTTCCTATTTTGTAAATCTTCCATAGAGGAAGTTAGTGAGGTCAAACGTATTCTGCAGCAATATGAGTTACACTCAGGGCAAGCAATTAATTTTCAGAAGTCAGGGATATACTTCAGTGCAAATGTAAGGGTTGATAAACAAGAGGAGATTAAGACTATATTGGAGGTGCACAGTGATCTCAGTGAAGGCAGGTATCTAGGTCTTCCATCTCTCAGAGGTAAATCGAAGAAATAGGTTTTTAATTTCTTAAAAGATCGTTTGTGAAATAAACTTAAAGGGTGGAGTGTGAAATGTTTGTCGAAGGCGGGAAAAGTTGTGTTACTCCGTAATGTAGCTCAAGTTGTTCCATCGTATGCCATGTCTTGTTTTTTGCTTCCCAAATCTTTATGTAAGGAGTTAGAAAGAATGATGAATAGCTTTTGGTGGGGTTCGAATGAAGATAGCAGAAAAGGTATAAAATGGTTGTCTTGGAATAATATGAGTATGTCAAAGGGTTCTGAATTTATGCTAGTAAAAATTATTTCCACAAAGTAAACTATAGTAAAAAAAATATCAATGACAAACTGTTAAAAGGAATAGTATTAACAAATAACAGACAAGCATAATAAAACATAATAAGAAAACACAATATAGACCATAATAAGGTGACATCAAAGATTAACTAAGTGGGAAAACAACATATCAATGGTGACAGGAGATACAGAGTACAACAAAAGAATAAAAAATCAAAAGCAAGAACTTAGGCTGCAAAGATTTTAAAAGAAATCATAATCTAATACCCAAGAACTATAATTTAATACACATGAACAAATTGAAACACATTAGAGAAGCAAGTAAATGTAAATTTTGACAGCGTAGAATAGCAAGATACCAAATAATTCCATTCATGCAGAACACTTGTGAACCATGACATATACAGATCCAACAGCACTCATAAAGCGTGATAAGTAACTACGAAAGAGAGTTAATGATCTGTTGTGACTTTTAATAAGCACATGAGATTTGATAAGTCCTGGATTCTTGTTGTCTGCTTTGCCCCATTTTGCAAGTGAACCACCGACACAAATTTAAAGATCAGAATGGAGAACTCTAACAAGTTTTCATGTAATAAACTTTCTTGATTTTCCTTCTCTAGATTTGCAACTCCTGGCATTCTTACTTTTTCAGTGTGATGATAATTTTCTGGTATGTTCGCTTTCATAATCTCGTTCTTAAAAAAAAAAAAATCACATATCTACCAAGAATTATCCCTCAAACAGTCAAACTACAATCAAATTATAGCAGGGTTAGATTCATACTTCTAAGTAAATGAGGTGCCAACATCTTGTAAAGCCTTGATATCTGCTCTTCTTGATTGATATCCTTAAACTCCTCTTGAAAGTCCTCTAGACTTCCAAACTGCAATAATTCTGTCTAGCAATACAGAATTGTTGATGTCAAAAAAAAAAAAGCAATACAGAATTGTGAAGAAACAGATAGGTACTGGAACAATATATATAAAGAAAGACAAGTAGTGGTACATTACCAATATTGTGAGGTGTGAAAGACCCTGAGCCTGTTGATGTGGATTATTAGATATCCCAGCAGCGGTCAATGACTTGGAAATGTGTTTAGCAATTTCCTCATACTGTTGATTCTGAACCAAAGGGAAAACAGTGCACTTTATAGGCACTACCAGTGGTGGAAAATGAAAAACATTGAACTGATCATCAAGTTTAAACTGTATACACTTGATTGCTATAACTAGTTGACCTAGAAGTGTCCTGACTTAAATTTGTGAACACTATCAAACATGTTACCGGGAACAAAGACAAATTGGTATGTTTAAAATCATAGAACATTGAATCAAACAATTTTCAAATTACATTCTACATACAAATAAACTACTATACGATTATAAAGAATAAACAATTTTACATAAATCGAAAAGGGAGTAGACCTGTTCTTCTTGGAGAGAAGTTTGTTTTCGTTGATCTTACGACCACCTCCTTCCGTAGTATTGCTGGCATTGTCTTTCCACTTGTCCGGCACAATCACCTTCCCCAATTTCTTCTCACCTATCAATTTCAATTCACAAAGCCTAATTAATCAAAATCAAACCACCCAATACAAAAACAAATACAACTCATCAACATACAAAACAGATCACATACAAAAACACAAAACAGAATTCAGGGGACTTACACTTGTCGCACACCATGTTGATTCCTGTCTTAATAATCCCCAACTCAAAGAGATACAAAATTTAAATAATTTACAACAATCAATTTATTAAAATTTATATCCGTTCTAGAATTGATTCAAACATTTCCTGTTTAAGAAACAAACCAGGTATAGAGAAATAAATATCGAGAGAGATAGACAGGGAGAGAGATAGACAGGGAGAGCGACATAGAGACATAGATTGTTACCTGTTTAAGAAAAATGAACGAGCTTTAAATTAACACTACAACATATAAAAGAATTAGGATTTTGTTTGTGAGAGATATCTCTAAAGAATAAAGAGGGGTAGAGAGATGGAGAGGGAGAGAGAAAGAGGGAGATAAAGATAGAGTTTTACCTGTTTTCCTTGAGAGCATATTAATCAGTACAATAATTGAGAGCATTGAGCGGGTAATGAAAAGTTGAAAATAAAGAGGGCAAAATTATGAGCGGGATCGTAGCCGCCTAAGTTCTATTTTGGAAGTATAGTAAAACCTCGTTAAATTATGATAAATTAATATTTTTAATGTAAATTTTTGGTCCCAACATAAGGACGATAATATAAATTTAACCTCGGTTAATTAATAATCTCTATAAATTAATAAAATTTATATCTTGGCACCCGTGCGATTGGAACGTCGAAAAATAATTTAAAAAAATAGATTCATCATTCGGGACAAGACTAGTTAAAAGAAAGGTCGACTTTGACCGGTTTGACCGTTTTAAAACCAAACCAAATCAATCTATAAATTTTTTTTAAAAAATTACCCATCACTAAAATCGTTATATCTTGACATCGTACGATTGGAACGTCGCAAAAATAATTTCAAAAAATAGATTCATCGTTCGGGACTAGACTAGTTAAAAGGAAGGTCCACTTTGACCGGTTTGACCATTATAAAACCAAACCAAATACAAATAGGAATTTTTTTGAAAAATTACCGCATCACTAAAATCGTTATATCTTGACATCCGTGCGATTGGATTGTCGAAAAAATAATTTAAAAAAATAGATTCATCATTCGGCACAAGACTAGTTAAAAGGAAGGTCTACTTTGACCGGTTTGACCGTTTTAAAACCAAACCAAATCATTCTAGAAATTTTTAAAAAAAATTACCCCATCACTAAAATCGTTATATCTTGACATCCGTGCGATTGGAACGTCGCAAAAATAATTTAAAACAATAGATTCATCTTTCGGGACTAGACTAGTTAAAAGGAAGGTCCGCTTTGACCGATTTGACCGTTATAAAACAAATCCAAATACATTTAGGATTTTTGTTGAAAAATGACAGCATCACTAAAATCGTTATATCTTGACATCCATGCGATTGGAACATCGAAAAAATAATTTAAAAAAATAGATTCATCATTCGGGACAAGACTAGTTAAAAGGAATGTCCACTTTGACTGGTTAGACCGTTAGAAAACCAAACCAAATACATATAGGAATTTTTTTGAAAAATTACCACATCACTAATATATTTATATCTTGACATCCGTGCGATTGGAACGTTGAAAAAATAAATTAAAAAAATATATTCATCGTTCGGGAGAAGACTAGTTAAAAGGAAGGTCCGCTTTGATCGTTTTAACCGTCATAAAACCAAACCAAATACATATTGGATTTTTTTAAAAAAATGACCGCATCACTAAAATCATAATATCTTGACATCCGTGCAATTGGAACGTCGAAAAAATAATTTAAAAAAATAGATTCATCGTTCGGGACATGACTAGTTAAAAGGAAGGCCCACTTTGACCGGTTTGACCGTTATAAAACAAAACCAAATACATATAGGATTTTTTTTGAAAAATTACCGTATCACTAAAATCGTTATATCTTGACATCCGTGTGATTGGAACGTCGAAAAAATAATTTTAAAAAATAGATTCATTATTCGGGACAAGACTAGTTAAAAGGAAGTCCACTTTGACCGGTTTGACTGTTATAAAACCAAACCAAATACATATTGGAATTTTTTTGAAAAATTATCGTATCACTAAAATCGTTATATCTTGACATCCGTGCGATTGGAACGTCAAAAAAATAATTTTAAAAAATAGATTCATCATTCGGGACAAGACTAGTTAAAAGGAAGTCCACTTTGACCGATTTGACCGTTATAAAACCAAACCAAATACGTATAGGGATTTTTTTGAAAAATTACCGTATCACTAAAATCGTTATATCTTGACATCCGTATGATTGGAACGTCGAAAAAATAATTTAAAAAAATAGATTCATCATTCGGGACAAGACTAGTTAAAAGGAAGTGCACTTTGACCGGTTTGACCGTTATAAAACCAAACCAAATACAAATAGGAATTTTTTTGAAAAATTACCGTACCACTAAAATCGTTATATCTTGACATCCGTGCGATTGGAACGTCGAAAAAATAATTTAAAAAAATAGATTCATCATTCGGGACAGGACTAGTTAAAAAAATATCTAATGCAACACTTCATACAGCAAATGCAACACTACTGTTATCTAATGCAACACTTATGCCACGGCATCATATGACACGTCAGCAGAGGTGGGTCCCACTCTTGCCACCTCAGCAATTGTGGGCCCCACAACTGCCACGTCAACATTGGTGGGCCTCCTGCCACGTCGCCATTGTGGGCCCCACACTGCCACGTCAGCAGTGGTGGGTCCCGCACCTGCCACGTCAGAATTTAAATAAAAAAATATATCTAATGCAACACTTCAAACAGCAAATGCAACACTACTGTTATCTAATGCAACACTTATGCCACGTCATCAAATGCCACGCCAGCACAAGTGGGTCCCACTTCTGCCACATCAGCAATTGTGGGCCCCACAAATGCCACGTCAGCACATGTGGGTCCCACTTCTGCCACGTCATCATTTATTAAAATAAAAAATAATCTAACGCAACACCAACAGTTAGTGTTGCATGATGTGAAACACTGTGGGTAATACGCAACACTAAATTATATCTAACGCAACACCAGTTCAGCTCAGTTGCAAAAGACCCAAAATTTCTATCTAACGAAACGCTTTCTGTGCAACGTTTTGTAAAAAGGGTTGCGTATGTGCGTTTATGGCGTAGTGTTTTGTTTAATTTTGCCTTATTAGGGAAACATTGCTAGAATTTTCTAAGTAACCCGAACTCGCTAGTTTCTAGGATGTTCAAGGCTCGTTATTATGAAGCAAGTCGTGGGGGAGGTGTCAGTTTTGTTTGGGGAAAGTTCTTAAAAAAAGGATTTAAATGGGTTCTTGGAGACGGGGAAAGTATAAGAATTTATGAAGATCCGTGGGTAAGAGGCAAGGAGAACTATATGGTTGATAACACATATACTGATTCATTTGGTGAAAGGAGAGTATGTGAGCTATTTGTTCCTGGTGAAAGGAAGTGGGATTCATTAAAGGTTAACAATTTGTTTACGAATTGTGATGCCAAAGAAATTTTGGCTTTACCTATCCCAACCAATCAGATTTCAGATCGCATTGCTTGGATGTTCACGAATGATGGGAAGTATACGGTGAAATCAGGTTATAAGTTCTGGCATGACAACTACAGTGATTGTATCCGAGTGCAGAGTAATCCAGGTTGGGAGAAACTTTGGAAACTGGAGATTCCTCATAAGATGAGAATGTTCATTTGGCGTATTTGCAGAAATGTTGTGCCAGTGCGTAATTTATTAAAGGGGAAAGGTGTTCACACAACTATTATTTGCCTTATGTGTATTAATGACATTGAGTATGTGGTGCATTCTTTTCTGGATTGTGATTTTGCAAAGGAGTGTTGGAGGGTGCTGGGCTTGGATTTTAACACCTCTGAAGTAGAATATTTCTCTGACTGGTTATTGCAAAAACTGGTGGAGGAAGATAGGGAGGTAATGGTGAGGATTGCAATGGGGTATTTGGTCTGCTAGAAACCTAAAAGTATGGGAGAATAAATCATTAACGCCGGAGCTAGCTGTTTATTAGAGTATGAAACAGGTGACCCAATGGCGAGAAGTGCAGAGTTTGAGAAGTAATTATTCTAATAATAGGAATCATTGTCACCAGAGTGAGGCAATACAGTGGAGACCACCAACTGCAGGTAATTTTAAGGTTAATGTTGATGCATCAGTCTTTTCAGGGAGGTCCAGTTTTTCAGTTGGAATGATTCTCAGAGACCATGCTGGGGGTTTCTATAAAGCTCGAAACTTTCGTAGGGATGGAAAGGTCACAGTCTTTGAAGCAGAAGCCCGAGGAGTTATGGAGACAATTAAGTGGATTAAAGATATAGGAATCCAAAATGTGGAAGTTGAATGCGACTCGATGCTTACGGTTCAAGCTCTTCGTGAGGGTACGCTGAATTTTCTTGAAGTAGAGAACATTCTCCAAGAAAGTCGTACATTGCTACAAGAACGATCGGATGTAGTTGTCTCGTTTGTTAAAAAGCAAGCCAACAGAATAGCCCATTTGTTAGCTAGGGTTCCTTGTGAGGCTAATAGCTTTAATGATTTCTCTTCTCCTCTACAATTATTGTTGAAGAGTATTGTGTATGATGCATCGCTAATCTAATATATATCCTTCCTTTGAAAAAAAAGAAGAAGAAATCATTCCTTTAGTTATGCAACAGCAACTCTAGTGTCAATATCTTTTAATGGTAAGAACTTGCTAAATAAAGGCTTAAGTTTTGAAATGTTTTTTAAAGTTATTTCTTAGTTTTATTTTTAGAAAAAATTACTGGCAAATTATGGATGTTCGACTCGATGGCTTATATTGATTATCGTGAAGGTCGATCTCAATAATATTAAAATCTTGTTTTTCGGAAAATTATCTGAAAAAAAATAGTATTCTACTATACGAAAGATCTTTTAAAAGAAATAAGATACGAATACTCGAGTCACAAATAAACATGTCAATTCAGTCCCATCGTGTATATTCATGTTGTGTTTTCATGTTTTATGTAGGTGAACGCTAAATCAAAATATAACTCATTTAGGATTTGTGAACTTTCATGTTCGTATATCTTCTTGTCGTGTATTTTTGTATTGTATTTTTGTGTAATTCTAAAAAATTATATAAATTAAAATAAATAAATAAAAGTTTTTATAATTTTTTCCATGAAATCTTTACAAATACATATTAAACATATATAGTTACTTCATATTAACATGCCACATTACAAAATTACTGTATGTATAATCATATAACTAAATATTAATGAAAATAATATAACAAAATTCTACAAAATTTATATTTATGTATATTTTTCAATTTTGATTGCATAAAATAATCTTATCACTCATTATGTTGTCATGCACGATGTACTAAATTGGGATCGAGAATTTTTATGGAACAACCTCCCTACTCATTTAATAATTGAGAAAGGACATGATCTGCGTAAATCTTATATTCACCGCTCTAAGCGAAATATACTGCTTATGTTTTGTTTAGTTATATTTAATATAAATATAAAATCAATACTAAATTTTAATCATATACTTTGTGTTCATATATTTTTGTATGAGTAATGCTTAGGACACAAAATAATGTATTAAAAATATAAATAAAATTTCTATTAGTTGATATTGGTGGTGGTCCATTATAATATAATGATCAATTAGATTAAAACACATGTCATTTCTTTTCAAAAAAAAAAAAAAAAAAAAAAAAACACATGTCATTTCAATTAGACTGTAAACTTTTTTTTTACCCAATTTTATAGTATCTCTTTTTATGTATAATCAAATTAATTAAACTACAAACACAATCGGATGGTAAATTGCCGTATCTAGTTACAAAACCTGGCATGCACCAAAAAATAGTTACAAAAAACTTGCCACATCTGGGCTTTAGAGATCTACTAAAAATTTCTATATATCCAATCTCCAAAACAGAATCCCACCCCATTTCAATCCATTAAATCATGTAAACATTCAGCCCAAACAAACCCAATAACACAACCCACCTTATCGTCACTAATTTTTTCCCGCCACACTAATCTTCTCAAACCTTCTCAAACATTTCTCCCCAAATTTTCACAATCCACACCACCTCAATTACACCAACTAAAACACACACACACACACACATATACACACAGCATAATTGTATCTATACATCAAAATGGAAAATGAAGCTGAAGCAAAGAGGGGTTACAATAGCAAATTAGGTGCCTCGATTTCTGTGAAGAAGAAGAGAAAGCCATTGTCGGATCTTACTAATTTTGCAAACCCTAACACTAGATCTTCAAATCCATTAAAAAAACCCAATAATTCCAATTATGAATTTCTCAATTCGCCTCTTAATTCGGTTACTGTATCTGATTCTAGTATAGGTTCTTCAAATTTCAACGCCACTGTTCCTGGTAAAATCTCTCTCTCTCTCTCTCTCTCTCTCTCTCTCTCTCTCTCTCTCTCTCTCTCTCTCTCTCTCTCTCTCTCTCTCTCTCTCTCTCTCTCTCTCTCTCTCTCTCTCTCTCTCTCTCTCTCTCTCTCTCTCCCTCCCTCCCTCTCCCACTCTCTCCCACTCTCTCTCTCTCCCCCTCTCTCTCCCCCCCCCTCTCTCTCTCCCCCTTCTCTCTCTGTGCATATATATGTTATGTATCTGTGTGAATTGAATTTGTGTAATGTTTTTATTAATTTGTTAATATAGGGTCTGTGAATTTATGATGGTACTGTTTTGTGCTAATTCATTGTTCTTTTTTATGTAGTACAGTTGTTGATTTTTGAAATGGTGCTTCGATTGTATATAAATATGATTTGATTGTTTATGGTTTTGTTTGTATTGTTTGTGGTGCTGAGGCGAGGTTTTATTGGGTAAATTAAAGTATTAAACTGATTAATCAGCTTCGGGAAGGATGACGTGAATTTACCCACCCTACTTTGTGTATGCAAATTATTAAAATGGGAATATGTCAGCGCAAACTGTTTGTGTTGATTTCAGCTGTACAATCAGATATTGGAGGATGTGAGCTTCAAGTTTGTTGAGTTTTATACGATTGCATTATTATATATTTTGGGTATGCAGTATTAAAAATCCTAGCTGCAGGTATGCTGCAATTATTAGTTACGGATAGTTTTTTTGCTTCAACTTATTAGGTTCCCTAATTGGTCTGTTGTGAAGTTTAGAATGGTAAATTACATGTATTAATATGGGCATTATTATGTAGGTCATGAGGGTAAAAGGAAGGATGTTGGTCTTTCACCTGATTTCATTATGCGAGTGAAAAAAGAGATTGGTGAAAGAACAAGCATATCTGATTCTGTTGCTTTGAGTTTTCCTTCTGTGGAGAAGACGAAGGACAGAGGAAAGGCTACTTTTACCCCTCAGGCGGAGAAGACAAATGATAGGGGGAAGACTACTACTGGCGCTCACTTGGAGAACACAAAGAGTAGAGGGAAGGCTATTATTGCCCCTCATGTGGAGAAGACAAAGGAGAAAGGGAAGGCTACTATTGCTCCTTATGTGGATAAGACAAAGGATAAAGGGAAGGCAATTGATGTAGCTTTCAAAGTTTTTACTGGAGAGAAAACCAGGGATAAATCAAAGGGAGTAGCTGGATATGTCAGTGACCTTACTGTGCTTAAAATACAAAGCGAAGGGGAAGGTATTGCTTTGTCTTCTGGTAACATATCTTTGGAGAGTGTAAAAGACAAAGGAAAGAAAAGTGATGCTACTCCTGGTTTGCCTTCTTTAGCTAAAGAAAAAGATAAGGGCAAAGTGGTTGCACCTGAAGATTTCCCAACTCTGGAGAAAAGAAAGAAGAAAGGCCAGGGGGTTCCTTTTCCATATAGTTGCCCTCCTCTGCCTAAGAGTAGACGTATTGGGTGGGTAACCTTCTCTGTCTCCCCCCCCCCCCCCCCCTACCCCCTACCCCCCCACACACAGACACAGGTCGGTCACTCTCAGGGTTATGTCTTTTGATATTCTGCTTAGCCATGAAAGAGTCAGAATTTTTGAAATTTGTATGTAAGCTATAAAATGCCATGAAAGCATATAAGAAAAATGACGGAAGATCAGAAATAGAAGTAATGAAACAGTAGTTACAATCAATATCAAGAGACATTTGCATGATGGTAATTCAGACCATACATATCTTTAGCTCGGTGCAGTTATCTGATCAATATGCTTTGTGCTTTTAGAAATAAAATATTTATTCACTGACATGTATCTTATGTACTGGACATTATAAACGCATTTTGATCTGAGCAAACAAGTTTCGAATTGAATCTTTGCATTCTTTTTCAAAATTCTAGTAGTAGAGGTGCTGCTGTTTGTAACACTCTTGGATCTTTCGTCTTTGCTAGAATGTTGACTCTGACACCATAAGTTTGTCAACAGTAAACAAAGTTATGTTCAGCTTTACTTTGTTTGGTTGCTCATGACCTTTAATAATGTCATGTAAGTCCTACGTGGAAAAGTATACCTAAAAACTGGCACGTCAGGTTTGATGAACATAGTTTTTGGAGTTCCTTAAGATCTGCACTTCTCTGTCCATGGCCCTGCGCAAATGTAATTACAAGTATTATACAACTAAAAGCATTTTCTACTATTGATTAAAGCTTTCAATTTTAAGAAATTTTCCTGAGTATGGTTATTTATTGAGAGAGGATTCTATAATTTAGAAAGTAGGTACTTTATGCTTGTGAACTTTCTGTTGACTAAAATTTCATTCTAATTGATCCACGGTGTGCATTTTTATATTCCTTAAGTACTTATGCTGTTTTTTATGTTCTTTTTTTGTCATAGGAATGGGCTGAGTGAATCTGGAGATAATGGACCATCTGAATTTCATACAGATCCTCATATGATGCATAAAAAGGTCCGTGTAACTGTTTACCGTATACTTTTATATGTCAAATTTCCTATTTCTCAGCATCTTGCATAATTGGTAATATATTTTTGTTGGTACTACTGGTCTCAGTACTGTTTTCAAACTACTTTTGAGTTGTAGAACTTTTCTTTTGTTGGAGGAAATTTTTCTGATATGATTTGCTAGACACGGAGACAAAATTAAGAAGTTTTGAAAAAGAAATAAATTCCTAGCTTGTAATATTCTATTATCACTTGTGAATTAATGTTTTTTGTCTATCTACTAAATATTTGTTGCTTTAGTTATAAAAATATTATGGGTTTAATCTTGTAGTCTTCTGCTTTGTTAACCCAAAATGGAACTTAAATGTGCAGAAAAGACATCGCTTGCCGCGTGACCAAGATACTCCAGAATATAACTTACCAGCAGATTTTATTGAGAAGCAGAGAGCCTATTTCAAGGAGGTTGATGAGTTTGAACTATTGGAGGAAGTGGCCTCAGATGATGAAAACTAGATTACAAAAGGAGAATCGAAGTTGCAAAGAAAAATAATTTTAACCCGTCAATTTACAGTTAAAATTGTACAGGCTCTTAGTCTCTGGAAGTTGCCCTATCCTGCCTGAAAGTAGATACAAATGTTACTTCCCACGAATTTTGTTGTACAATGTGTTGTAATTCAGAAGTGTGGAATCATTAGGCCATATAGAAACAGTTCTTGCAATAACAGATGTGATTAGTGATTACAGTGAGTGCATGTTGAGATCGTAGACATAAATGACTAGTTTATGGAATTGCAAAAGATTATTTTTTTGGGGGGGGGGGGGTATTTGTACCCATAAAAATTGATATATAGTTCTGATACTCATATCGCTACTTACTGCTCGACAAATTAATGTTAAATTATTAACTCTGTGGTTGTTAGTATTTCACATTCGGATTACCCTTATACTCCTTTCCACCTAGACCGGCACACCTTTGTCCTAGTGTAAGATACTGTATATGTTGGTGTTGGTTTCTGTCACAAGATGTCAATGATATCATTGATTATGTCTTTCTTTGTGTGTCGCTGTCCTGTATATATCGCAATTAAATAGTGTTTGTTTCTAATTTAGAGCTGCTGGTTGTTTACTGCAGTAAGTTTAAGCTTTAATAATGATGTCAATGATTAGATCTCTCTTTGGTTCTTGTAAAAATGACTGCATTTGTTTAATTTATACTGTCTGAAGTTATCTGAAATTGCATCAGTGTTATCCTTTTCTCTAAATGCTCAAATAGGTCTTTGATACCAGTGTTCTGTATTATGTACATAATTATAATCTTTTAACCTTGTCTTTCCTAGTACACTGTTCCAGATGCGCTAATCCATTGCTCTCTACATTCTTATCACGTATAGATTCCCACTCAGAATCTACAGCACATCCATGCATAGCACTCATGACCATGGTATGTATGCTGCCCCTACCTTTCTTGCAAGTAAACTCGGCCCTCTTTCTGAAAAATGAAAATTTCAACAGGAGAAAGAAAGTCAGAATAAGATTAAGATGTGTCTAGTGTAGGAGGTGGAGAATTGTGAAACCACATCAATGTTGTACGTAGTTTGCTGTTAAGTATGAACTTACGTAATTTTACAGGGAAGTCATTATTTGGTGAAGGTTTAAGAGTCTTTGGCAGCAGTTTGTGAGATGATTCTGTTCAACTTTACACCAAGCACTTGTTGGACATCAAGATGTTCACGGGGGGCAACCATTTAGAACATTGTCGTGGAATCTAGGAATTAAAGTTTTGTTATCAAGTGGACCTGTTTTCAACCAACGTTTCATTATCATATATCCCTCAAAGAGTGCCTATACTGTTCTTGTCTAGCCTAGCTGTATATTTTGCCAGGTCCATTTCACTAGTTTTATATTTTTTGACTACTTACAAACAGATAATGCAGATTAAGATTGAAGTGATGGGTTTTTGAGTGTTCAATGAATTAGCTGGTGCATCCAAGCGCTCACGACTGCAGACCGACTGATTTTTAATTTGTCTGATCTTAGATTTGATTTGATGTTTTTGTATGTTATTGAGGTTAGGTTGACAAATATAATTAATGTTATATGCGTTGCTTACTGCTCCACCCTAATCCAGTTGAAATTTTGGTGTTAGACGACAAACTTTCACAAAATGTTATATGCATTGTGGTGCTCAAGGTGACGACAAACTCTCACATAATGTTATATGCATTGTGGTGCTCAAGCCTAATCCAGTTGAAATTTTGGTGTTAGACGACAAACTCTCACAAAATTTAAAGTTTAAGGAGTCATTACTAGTTTATACATTTATTAGTCCTCACTTGCACAAGTACTAACGAAAAAATAAAATGTATATAATTCGAGAATATTGAGAACGGGAGTGTCAGGACTTTAAAGTTGCGATTTTCCCAAACCTAAATTTTTATACCATTTTAGATGAACCACGTACTCTTCCAAAATATTAAGGCGTGTGTTAAGTAGAAGCCAAATTACGTTTGGGTTTATAATTCTCCACCTCCTAAGTGATATTAACAACTCTTCCGAAATTAATTTTGATGGTTATCAGATTTTACGACACTATGCTTTACTCTTTCTGAGGTTAGAAATGTCATAGTTTCTTTCTAATGCATGTAATTGGTTGTGATGGGAACTGAGGAAATGTGTTTTTGAGGGGAAACCTTGTGCCCAAGGAAGGCATATATATTTTGGTATGGACCATTTGCATTATTGAGCACGACCAACCTCTATCAAATGCAATATTGACCCATGACAAACTGAAAGGTGCTCTTGTACTCGTGCATATGTTGCAAATTAGTGTTCTCTGATAATGAATGTTCGTGTATTATCTATACTAACAAACACTGACTACCATATATTATTATTATGAATTAATATATAAATTATTTGATTTAATACAAAATTTTAATTTATTTTAATAAATTTTATTACTAATTTTAAATTTAAATATGTTTCATACTTAATTTCATTACATAAATAAATATCATTAATTTAACGTTATTTTTAAATTTATTTTAAATATTTAAAGAATTCAAAAAATAAAATTAAAAATTATTTAGTGTTTTATAACCTAAAATCGTAGAAGAAAGAATCGTAGTAAGAAATGTGTGTAGGCGATGATTTTAATCGGGATATAATTGAAAACGTTTATAATTCTACTCCCTCCGTCTCGCAAAGCTCTTCTCATTTGGGGAAAAACACGGGTTTTAAGAAAAAATGGTTTTTAAAGAGTAGTGGATGCAATAGTGGGTATTGAATATTGATTTTAAGGGTTAGAGCATTCACATCCCATCCCCCATCCCCAACCCCATCCTTATAATTTGAGGATTTGTCCAACTTTTCTTCTAAAACACTCTTCCATCCCATTCCCCATTTTGGGGTTTGATTTAGGGACCAAAGTTTGAGTCCTCATATTTAGAGCATTCACATCCCATTCCCCATCCCCAACCCCAAAAACTTACTAAAAATAGTAAATTCCCAAATAAAAATAGTAAATCCCCAAAATTATCAAAAAGTTTCTACATCCCATTCCCCATTTTCCATTCCCCTATCCCTATATTCTATTTTATATTACTTCTTTCTCTCTCTTTCACTTACAATTTTAACTACTAAAACTCACCCACTATTGTAAATACAATTTAATATTATTATATGAGGAGAGAGAGTGTATGAGGATGGGGATGAGGCATCAACTTTGGTCCCTAAATATGGGGACTCAAACTTTGGTCCCTAAATCAAACCCCAAAATGGGGAATGGGATGGAGGAGTGTTTTAGAAGAAAAGTTGGACAAATCCTCAAATTATAAGGATGGGGTTGGGGATGGGGGATGGGATGTGAATGCTCTTAGGGACCAAAGTTGATGCCTCATCCCCATCCTCATACACTCTCTCTCCTCATATAATAATATTAAATTGTATTTATAATAGTGGATGAGTTTTGGTAGTTAAAATTGTAAGTGAAAGAGAGAGAAAGAAATAATATTAAAAAGAATATAGGGATAGGGGAATGAAAAATGGAGAATGGGATGTAGAAACTTTTTGATAATTTTGGGGATTTACTATTTTTATTTGGGGATTTACTATTTTTAGTAAGTTTTTGGGGTTGGGGATGGGGAATGGGATGTGAATGCTCTTAGTGGGTGGAATAGTGGGTATTTTATATTATTTTAAGGAGTAGTGGGTGGAGTAGTAGGTATAGAATATAGTTATTTTATAGCCTAAAATAGAAAGGGGAAGAGTATTTTGAATGTCCCGAAAAGGAAAGTGAGAAGAGTTTTATGAGATAGAGGGAGTATAAAACATGTGTTTTTTATTTTTAATAAATATATATAATTTTACAGAATTTGGTATTTTTTACACGTTATTTTAATAAAAAACAAAAAACAAATTAAAATGTATTTAATTTTAATTAAAATTAAAAAAAAATCGATTATATTTCCATTAGAATTCTCCACCAACACCCAACTTCTCTTCAGACTCTTTCGAGAACCAATATCTTTTAAAAATAATATAAAACAATTTCAATATAAAAATTTATTAATAAGTAAACAAATAAAGAAAAGGAAAATTAAAAGAAAAATAAATATACTATCTATATGTACTATACTTTTATAAGGAAAATATGGTATAATTGGTTGGTTAGTTAAAATCTTTCTAAAAAACTTATTCACACTTCTAAAAAAACAAATTAAAATATATACTATAATTTACTTAAAAAAATAAAAAACATAATTTACATAAATACATACTTTATGAGTTATACTTCAACTGAAATTCAACTACATGCTCTTTCAATTATATTTTTAATATAATTTTTTTAACTTGTTATTTTTAGGAAGGTGTTAACAATTTTTTTGGAAGGCGTTAACCAACCAATCAGTACAAAACACGGGCTGTTATCTATTATTATTATTAATAATTAATTAATATATTAATTATTTGATTTAATAGAAAATTTTAATTTATTTTAATTAATTATATTAATAATTTTAAATTTATATATTTTTCATACTTAATTTCATGACATAAATAAATATCATTTAACGTTAGTTTTAAATTTATTGTTAAATATTTTAAAATTCAATAGATATTTTTAAAATTTATTTATTGTTACCTAGAATAATAGAAGAAAGAATCGTAGAAATAAGTTTGTGCGGGCAATTATTCTAATCAAGATATAATTGAAAACATTTATAATTCTATAAAACATGTGGTTTTTTATTTTTAAAAAATTACATACTCTCTCCGTTCCATTTATGTTGATGAAACAAATTAAGGGTTAAATATGTTAAGTTTTTCTAAATATATAAACAATTGAGAGTAAGTTTGACAGTTTTCACTTGATTGTTAAATATGTGTTAAAATTTTATTGTTTATTATATATTTTTAGATTGTCTTTACTTTGTTGATTTATAATTTTTTGTAAATTGTTAATAAGTATGTGATTTTATTTCAAATATAATTGAAAGAGTATGTAATAATTAAAGAGTTTGTTATTAAGTTAAATATGTAGTTTATTTTTTGCAAAATAAATTTTATATGCATTTTAATTTATTTTTTATTTTTTGTAAAGTGTTACTATACTTTTTGGGAAGGTGTTAACCGACCAACCGACCAACCAATTATACCATGTTTCACTTATAATAGTATAGTATAGATAGTATAGATTAAGGTAAATATGTAGTTTATTTTTTGCAAAATAAAATTTTATATGCATTTTAATTTATTTTTTATTTTTTGGAAAGTGTTACTATGGGGTGTTTGGGAGAACTTTTTTCCAGAATAAGTCAACTTATTTTAAGACAAAGTTAGAGATTTCTAACTTTCCAACTTATTTTTGCAATTTATTGAATCTCAAACATACATTAAATACTTGTATAAAAAAAATTATCAAAATATTAAATTTTTCTCCGAAAATAAGTCGATAAGAAAAGTTGTGCCAAACAGGCACTATACTTTTCGGGAAGGTGTTAACCGACCGACCAACCAATTATACCCTGTTTCGCTTATAATAGTATAGTATAGATAGTATAGACTAGCCGATAACCCGTGCGAAGCACGGATCGTGATAAATATCTTAAATTTCTAATTTTTAATTTTTTTTTAAATAAAATAAAATCTTGAAACACCAAGTTGTATATAATACTATATTCTCGACTTTTACTTCGATTGCTAGTTAATAGACTCCTAGTATATAACTTCACTATTAAATTAATATTTAATATTATTATTTTAATTAATTAAATTTACATAACTTCATTCTGGTAATATAAGAGTAGTTATATTATTAATTGCATTTATTATTAATCTATTATAGATGCTTTTTAAATATTAATTAAAGGAGTCCTAAGTTCTATGTAATACTATATTCCTGACTTTTATTTCAATTTTTAGGTAATAGACTCATAGTATATAATTTCATTATTAAATTAAATTATTATATAATATTATAATTTTAATTTATTAAATTATTTCAGAGATGACTTGTTTCATTGGTAGTTCTTATTCTTATTGGCCTTCTATACACTTAAAAAATTTGAATAGTAAAAATAATTAAAATAGTAAAATAAGTTATTAATTAATTAATTAATTGGCATAATGTGCATACCGCGGTATACATAGCATACCATTTAAGGGGGGGGGGGTTTCTGCTTTTAATAAAGAGTATAGATATATTATAATGACTGAAGATCAGAAACGCACCAGAAGCGTTTAAGATATTTTTCATAAATTCTCACTTTTTTGATTTTTTATTAATTTTTTTTTTTGCTTTAAGTAGCAGCTTAATGGCATCTTAATGACATTTTAATACTAATTAATTACACTAATTAAATAAGTATATATTAAATTTACTTCATATTATTTATATAAAATATTGACAAACTTTATTTGAGTATTATAATTATTATTTCAATATAATATATTAATTGTATGTATAAAATTAAGATTATTTTTATGTAAATTAATGACTTAAATTGTTCACATTGCGTCATTTTTTATTGTGTCAAAATGTTATACACTTGTTGTTTCATTATATTGTGTCAAAATAAATTAATATTCTAATTATACAAATTGTTATACTATTACTGAGCATATTATCAGAGGGGTGTCGGCTTTAAAAACATTATTTAGTTATATTTAATATTGTAATTGCTATTTTTCATGTTTATAATATTTTAAGATTATTAAAATTCTTGATATATAATGAAAGTATTACTTCAACTAATAATTCGTACAAATTGTTTTAAGGGTGATGACCCAAAATGGACCATTTCCAATTTTCAAGGCCCTACGCCCTATTCTAGAAATACGGTCCAAAATACCCCATGGATATGGGGTTTCGTTTGGCACAACACGTGACACGCTAATTCGTCTGCCGTGTTAGGCTATTAATGTGGCATTTCGTGTGCAGCATTAGGCCTGATATGGCACACCTGTACAGTAATGCTACCTGATACGGCATATGAAACAGCACAATAGGGGAAAAATTTGAAAAAGCAGATACGGTACACGAAATTGCACATTACGGGGTAGGTGCGGGCCAAATTTTTGTGGATGATCCATTTTGGTAATTCTCTCCTGAAAATCACTTTTTTTAGGAAATTTTTAAAATACCAATTAGTTTTTTTAATTAATTTATCTATTTTTAATAGCTAAAAATAAAATTTCATTAACCGCGCGAAGCTCGGCTAAGTTGCCTAGTGTATACAAAGACAAGTGCATGTTATTTTTGACTGTGGGGGAGGAATTAAACTTATTGGGAGAAAATTAAACACATGCAATCTCAAATTTCAATCCAACAAATTTTGAGATTTCGCACAGCTCCGAAATATTTTACTACGATCCTTGAGTAAGTTGACTAAGTCTAGGACACCATATCCACGAGGGACACCAAAATTTTTATGCATTATGAATACATAAAAAAAAAAAAAATTTGAGAGTTTGTGGGGCACCATACATTTTAGCTTCAAAGTTGTAATTTCATGACAAGTAGTAATGAACATCTTATAAATAAATACTAGCGTAACGGTTCGTGTAAGGCATGGTCATTGAATTAATTTTTACGTAAAATTATATATATTAAAATAATATTGTAATTAAAATATGATAAATAATAAGATTTCGATTCATCAAATATTTTAATAGTTTTTTCGTAATATTGCATACCAATTTTTCTAACCAAATATTTTATAATTTAATAAGATTTCATAAAATTTGGATAAATATTCATTCATACGATAATATTCACATGAATACTTATAATTGTTAAATTATTAATTTCGTTTAAATTGCGTGAAATGAACCTTAACAAATTGAACCTTTAAGTATAATATAAAAAATTATCTTAGTAAAATTGTCCGATTATAAGAGAGACGTATGTAAACTCATTGATTTTGTTGTGAAAAATTGATCATATGTGTAAGACTATATTTTGAAACATATTATAAAATACCTTAATATTGAATAAAAGTCATGTTATACCTGTCTCAATCATTTTTTTCTAAACATATACATTTATACACTTTTAAACTTATATGTTTAGTTTTAGTCTAATATTTATTACACTATATAGAAGTTCAATAAAAAAATTGGGTAAATTGAAATATTTTTTATATTGTAATTTTGAATTATTTTTTAACTTAATTTTAAAATTTTCTAAATATTTCAATCGATATAAAATATGACAACCTCAATGACCCGTGCATGCATATGAAATCTAAAATCAATTTTTTTTTTGATTTTATCATATATTGATCTAAATATATGTTATAACTCAACCATTATATATTATATTATATATTATATTGATCAATATATTATAAAAAAGTTCATATGTACCGTACTTTATAGTCGAGTTATAATCTAATTGATCATTTTAAATATTATTGTACTTTTGTATAATTTATGATTCAAAAATTTATATCTTTTTTTTTAATTTGAATGTTAATTATATTATTTTTTAGATATAACTTAGATCATATTTTTAGAGTTTTCATATTTTTAACATAATTTCAATTATTATTTTTATATATTTAAGTATTTATATTTTTAGACCAATCATATATTTAAATCGTTGAAAGTCTAAATAGTTGGTCGACCAAAATTCTTTAATATGACTCACATATTTATAATTTTATTTACGTAAAAGTTATGTGATGCAAATATTAATTATGGATGATTTGATAATTAAAATTCACATATTTCTTAAAATCAAATATTTTTTTATTTATATAATGTAACATCTACATGGAGACAAATATAAATAAATATTTTTTCTTTTTCGACTCGATTACATTATGTATAGTATAATTTTTTTCTATATCAATTTTTTCTAAATGTTAAAAGAGAATTGTTGAGCATGCTTAGTCGATTAAAAATATTTTTTACAATTTTATCTATCCAATATTTTAAAAATAATATGAATCAACATTTCATTTATTCAAAAAAAGGAGGATGAGACAAAAAGAGAAGAGATATGGTTTATTTTATAGAATTTTTAAAGCAATCTCAAAATCAAGCGTAGCACAACTGGTTAATGCATGAGTTTGAGATTAAAGAGTTATTGGTTCGAGTCTCAACTCAAGCATAATTTCATTATTTTCTACATAATTATTGAATAATGGTATTTTTGTAATTTTCTACATAATTATTGAATAATGGTATTTTTGTAATATTTTAAAAAGTAGGGATAAAACTGTAACTTCACACATTTTAACGTGACAACTTTGCCCTTATGTTGAAGTATAATATATAGTAATAGACATATGAGTATTAAATTCAAGTTAAAAGTGCATATTGAGAAAAATGAAATAATTGATAAAATTGAATAAGATCACATTAGAAAAGAGATAGAAGAAAGTTCTGATCATGATAATGCAATTGCGAAAACTTTTATTTGCAATAATTTGGCATTTTACGCAGATGAAGAGAGCAACGATAAATAGAAGAATGAGTTAATTTGTAAATTCATAGAAATATGTGCATAATGAGAGTAGGGAATCTAAGATAAATCTTAAGTGAGATATATATATTTTATATGTAAATATGGGGTGGACAATTTTGTAAAATCAAGATTTATATAAAATTTTATGGGTGGTGATTTATGCACACTCTAAATTTATTTATGCACACCCTAGATTTGTTTTAGACTAAAATAACCTTAATCTTCACATATTAATTTTGTATATTTTTCTGGCATAATCTTACCCAAATCTTGTGATTATGCATAATTTTCTTATCTAATAAAATGTTTTATGAATTTTGACATTAAATTATTATTATTAAAATTTTATTACTTGTCTTAATTTTATTAGCTCAATTATATCCATGACTTACTATAAATATGAATATCCAACTCAAAAATAATCAATAGAAAAATACGAAAAATAAAAGTAATTTTAGATATGTTTATTATTTACCAAAGTAAAATAATGAGTAGTTCCTTCAAATTACAATCTACTCACTTCTAATCACATTTACTAATTATTTTTTTTCCTATATTTTATTTCAAGATAAGAAAGTTGACAAATTTTGATAAATTTATATAATATTTTCTTATAATAATAATTATTATTTCTCTAATTTAAAACTCATGTTTATAATAATAATAATAAAAGGATGCCTACAAAAATAAAAGAAGTCACCCCTATCACGGATATCTTTCTACCATCATTTTTAAGCAAGTAGAGGTTTATAAAATGATCAATATTATAATAAACAGAATAAGAGACTAAGGACATTTTAGTAAAATGCGTAGACAAGGGTGTGCATGAATAACTTTAGGGTGTGCATAAATCAACACCTAATTTTATTAATTAATCCTACGGATCTAATAAATTTTAAAAGATTTTATTCATATCTCAGGAAAGTTATTTGAGATACATCTCAAGTCCCTTTTTCTCTTGCATAATTTGATCCAATAATGGAAGAACATGTTATGGTCAAGGCAGATATATTGCATACACTTTATTTGAACTATAATATTGCAAACGAGTTAATTACGATACTAGCAAATGAGATCTGTTGTTAGGGAAAATTGGTACAACACTTCAATAAGAAGATTACAAGAACAAACCAAGATAATCCAATAATAATGATTAAACAAACCGAATTACAAGCCAAAACCCTAGTTTCATAAACCCTAGTTCAAGAGGATGAATGGTGGATATCGGGACTGAGTTTGCAAGTACTCCCTGCTATCCTGATCGAATATGACCTATTCAATCAATAACCAGCAGCTAGGAGCAAGTGTTAGAGGTGTCAAAGTGTGTCTAACCTTGCAAATTGCCTACATACTCCTATATATATAAGAGATCAAGTCCCATGTAGTTCTCGATAATTATCCTCCACCTTCCTTTGCCATATCCCTCGTAACTGACCTCCAGTGCTCGTTTATCCAGCCTTCCATAATTATCCAGCCGTTACCTCATGGTTTATCCCTTTATTCCCATGATATATCTCCCATATATATGTATATATACATATATACGCGCATATATATATATTCTGTGTATACATGATGTTGATCCACGATAACCACCTCTAATATACCTTTCCTATTGTTTAGGAGTTATCTACTGGGCCGTTTGGACATCCTCCACCCGTTTTTCCGCGTTTTAAGGAGCCTCGCGATCGCTGGTGCAATTTTCTGGGAACTGTCGGGGTTCACGCGGTTGAACCCCTGCTTGATCGCCTGCCACTCAGTCGAACCCTCTTCTGGCCTCCACACAGCTTTACCCTTATCTGGGATTCACATGCCCGCACCCCTATACGAACATACTTCACACTTAACACAAGATCCTCATCCCTCGACCCATCCTCGAAGCATACTAAGCCATCACATTCAACCTCGGACTCAACCTGCCCGTCCATATTCAACTAACTCAAGTCTGTCCTCTTAATGGGCCTTAAATCCAGCCCAGGGCGGATTTTGGGCACAACAACTACCCCCCGGTTCCTTGTAGCCATTTGGATGCAAAAGGAACCAAACATGACTCGTACCTCTAATCACACCTTCATCCCATGCGAACCCCTAAGCCTACGTGAGCGTACCCGTTGTAGGAAACAAGGGATTCATCCATGAAACTCCTGTGCTAACAATTGTACCCTCGGATTAACATTTTGGGATTCACATATCTTTACCCTGGGCTACCCCCCTCGAACTCCTTGGACCACCAGCTTCCGTGCACATATCCATTTTTTTTTAAACATCAAAAATCATATTTAGATAAACGCTCTTCTTAAATGATAAACCCCAAAATAACAAAAATCCCATGTGAAATCCAATTCTACTAAAACTTCAAAACTCATAAGGACTCTAATATTTTTAGAATTTAATTTTCACATAACCACTTCATTTCTTCCACAAAATCCCATGTATTTAGCCTTCCACCCGTCCATATTCAAAACTCTTATATTCCCAAAACCTTGTTTATAATTATCTTCACTCCTCTACCTCACACACGGGCCTATGCATGTTGAGACACGTGTAGCACCGGTTCATATCCCCATACGCCTATATATACATATCTCCTACACCCTTTCCCCTTTTACGCTTTCTCAGAAAATTAACGCCAAACCCTTTTCTCTCCCTTTCAATCGTTTCGCCTGTTCAGACTTAATTCCGGTGAAGATTCCCATTCTCCGAGCATCTCCTTCAATCGAAAGGTACTTCCTGCTCTTACTCCTTCATTATTTCTTGTATCATATAATGCCCACTGCTTTTTATGTACACTGAGGCACACATTCGTACACCCAGATCTTGTACTTGTGTCTTTTGATGTCTGATAGTCCGTCCCGACTGTCTCCTTACCCCTTTTCCTTGTGTCGAATGCTATTTTCTAGATGAAGTTCTGTATTATCTATATATATGCATGCCATGCTTGACTGCCTAATTGAGTAGATTTGCTTACTTTCAATGATAACCTTCCATCCACCTGTTCATATTCCGCATATACATGTCTGTTTCCATACACCTGCTCTTCAATGGTGCATGAATCCCGATTTTTTCTTTTTTTGTTTTTTTTGCACTTACTCATATTTGTTAATCGACGTTTCGTCCAAACCCGTGTTCCCGTAACGTCAATGGACTTCCATTCGTGGTTCCTCTACCCCGACTTCCTCTTATATGGGTTGTAGTTTACCATGCCCAGTTATAACTTTGTCAGCCCTGAGGTTTCACATGCGTAACCCCCTTCATTTACCTGGGGTATGCGCATGCACATGCCCTGTTTGAAATAATGCCTCACCTATCCTTTCCTTTTCATTTTTCTGTCTTGTGGGTTTTTCTTGTATGTGAAAACCCAGGATGAATTGGAATACCTCCAGCCATTTTCCTTTGTTGATATTCGAGAAACAAAAAGAAATAATCCCAGACAAATTGGGGGTTCCCTTTCTTGAACCCCTATAACCAGTACACCTTCCCTGTCTTTTTCTTAATATAACAACTGCCATTCCCTAAGATTTGTCCCAAGGATTCGGAACTCACTCTGCTTTTATATGTGGAGATGTTAAGCCAATCTGCATCTGATAAGTCCCAGAGTTCTATTGCCAAAGAGATTTCTCAGATTGCAGGAGCCTCCGATGGTGACTCGTTTTCCTCACCCAATCCCATATCCCAACTTCCTCCCATGACCTCCACCGTGAGTGGCCGTACTCGATCCAAGGTCAAAGTCCTCGACCCTACTGCTGCCCAAATATCACTTAGATCCTACTCCCTTGATCTTTCTTCTATCGTACCTACCACTGTTAGTTCTGATTCTCCTGGATCTGAGGAAGAAATCGACTCATTGGAGAATTTAACCCCAACAGTTGAACCCTTCAATGACCAGCTTGAAGCTAATGAAAACCAGGATGAGGCTATTGCTGCTAAAACCCCCACTGCCCCTGTCTATCAACTTTCATGTGTCGACACCTGTACCTCAATGACTGCCCAAAATCTAGAGAAACTATTAGGAGTTTGCAACCCGGGGTGTACTCTGGTCGTACCCCAACCAGATGAAAGATGCCATGACTTTTCCAACTTCGAACCAGATCAAATGATCCCCTGTGCTGTCTTCTCTGCTCAGTTCTTTAGACTGGGATTGTTGTAATAACCCGAATTTTGGGTAGAATTAAAACTTTTCTTATTGTGGTTAAAGAGCAATAATGAATGGTGGTTTCAAAGAACAATGATTTTAATGAATGGATATTGCTTTGGACAATGATCCTGATGCATTGGTATATTGTCAGAATAGAGTAATTCGATGGTTGAGGACCTAGATAAGAATAATCTACCATCCAGGAAGGAGCTAATGGATCCTTGAAGGGAAATGAGTACGTGCATAGTGTTTCCCGTACGTGCATAGTGTTTCCCATACGTGCATAGTATTTCCCGTACGTGCATAGTGTTTCCCGTACGTGCATAGTGTTTCCTGTACGTGCATAGTAATTTGGTGGATGAATAGTGATTTTGTAAGTTGGAAAACTTTTCACGCCACCCTATGTACGGGACGTGATATGGATGTTTCGAAGTCATATTAGTAATACGCGGAGGAAATAAGTGAATGGAGAGACGATCGGAATTCAGAAATTCCAAATTCTTTTTCGGTATAATATTTGACCAGACATTGGATTATATATTATTATAATCCAAGAATTGAGATATTAAATTTGAGGATTTGATATTTTGGGATGTTATTATATTTGATTTAAGAATGAAGGTAGGAAACCACTGAGGCAGTGAAACAAGCGTTCTAGAAACCGCTAAAACGTTACAACGAGATTAAGCAATTAAGCGAACAAATCAGGGATTAAGGATCAAGATTGTGACAAGATTAAATATCCTATATGATCATCAAGAGAATTATATCAAGTGGATTAAATTATTTAATCAAGGATTAAATCAAAACAATTTAGGAGTTAAGTGATTTAAATCACTTAAATCAAACAAGAAACAAAACAAATATCTATCAAAACTTATCCAAGACTCTTGGCTCTTACCCCAATGCTATCAATCTCATCCTACCAGCTGATAATATCTAGTTATATGAGCAAAAAGTAGATGATCAAGTGGGAGAAAAGAGAGAAAAGCAAAAGAAAACATAGAACATACAAACTGTCCAGCAGAAACATAACACAAAGAAAAAATTCATATCTCCATTTCTATCCATGATAAAATCACCAAATTTTAACCATAGCCTCTCCACTCCATGGTAAAGATTCGTTCCAAATTTCATGCAAATCCAAGTAGTATAGCCTAGTCAAATCCAGGCTTAAAGTTGGAGGACCAAAACTGTCCAGGTTCTGATCAGTATAAAGATGGGGCTCAAAACCCTAGCTCCCATGGTTGGATTCTTGTGTTCTATAGCTCAAAAGAAAGCCCTTGAGGAGTAGAAGGTGTGGTAAAAATTTTAGAACCAAACTCTTAGTTTTTGATTTTATATGATTTTTACAAGATTGGCGATGAATAGTGTTTTCTTAGAACTAATCTTGTTTTCATGATTTCTTTGGATGATCTAAGGTTTGATTAAGCTAGACAAGGACCATACCAAGCTTATTAAGGTTATATAATACTCCAAGGAAGGTAGATCTCTTGAAACCCTAGCATTTGATTTGAGATTTATGAATGTTTTTAATGGATTTAGCTTGGTATGATTATAGCGATAATTATAAGCATGATTATGTAATTAGTTATATGATTTAAGATGCATGATGATTTTGATGCTAAGATCAGTAGCTTCTGGACTTGTGAGATGATTATTATGTGTATAAGTTGTATTGATGCCCGGTGTGGCTTGGGTTGTTGATTGCGATTTTTGGAACGTTCGTATTATAGCCGTTATAATGCCAAAATTTCGTTAATCATTGAAAACTGTGCATCACAGTAGGTCTAATGGCTGAAACTGGACAAGTATCTAACATGCCCTTGTAGATCTTGAGTCGTAGATCATTTTGGAAAAAGAATCGAATCAAACAGACTTACGGTTTAGGATTTATGACCGATTTACTAAAAGTAGTTCGAATCCGTAAACGAAAGTTAGTAACTGAAATTGAACCCTCGTAAAATATGTAAAGTCATGACGAATCTTGGTAAATAAATACTAGAGGTAAAAAGAAAGGTGTGAAAGAAAACCGTATGTCAAAAGGATCGTTTTTCGATTTATTAAAAATATTCGAGTCGAGGTTAAACGCGAACGAACCCCTAAAAGACGACTCTATTATAACTTCGGTAAAACACTTAGAAAACGGGCGATAAAACTCGGAGTATAATATTGGTTCGTAACGATCGACTTTAGAACTTGTATGACTTAAGTATGTCCCAAGTGTAAGTACAGTGACATGTTGTATTAACGAACGAATGTCGGGTCGGATCAATGATAAAAGGAATCCACAAAAAGGGGTATAACGAGATAACTCGAGAACGTGTTTTGATTTAAGTATAACTTAACTTTTAAGATGTTAAGTGATTAATCCCGAATGCCTTGGCTATTTATAGATCACCAAGATGACCCGGGACCCGCTACCACCACCCCTTACCGTACTCGACTACCAGGCAAGTTTCAATTCCCTTCTTTTAGGCTGTTGTTGTGATTGAATATATATATATATATGTTTTCTGTTATACATATGCCATAGCATGCATGCCTACTTTCAAGTTATATCGTTATGCTTGTTCCCTGATTGTTTATTGGCTTATAAATTAGATAACTAACGTATCAATTATAAGCCGGTTATTGTAAGACCCTCATAGAAGGGCGTATACATCTTAGTCGTCAAAGATAGACCGGGAGTCAATATTTCTTGATATATCGAGATTACCTCGGAGGAAAATATCTAAGTAAATATTTTCCATTATTCGGGCGACGAATATTATTTGAATATTCGTTCGAGATTATTTATTTAACGATCCTTACTTCAAATAATTATTTGAACGTAACTATTCGACGAATAATATTTTTTTTAATATTCATTCAGAGTCGAATTATTTATCGATTATAATTTCGAATATTCTTCTAAAGGTTGGACTACTAAATGAATATTATTTGGATATTCATTTAGAATATTATTCATTAAATGAATATTACTTTTGAATATTCATTTAAGATAGTAATTACCTGATGAATATTATTTTAATGTTCATCTGAAGCTTGATTTATTTATCGAGTCTTATCTCGAATATTCTTTTAAAGCTTGGATTACTAAATGAATATTACTTGATATTCATTTAGAATATTATTCATTAAATGAATATTACTTTTTCAATATTCATTTAAATTCCTAAATTAAATATGAATATTATTTTGAATATTCATCCAGGGTTCTATTTAATCATCGAATATTATTTTAAATATTTTAAATATTCCTTTCAGGTCTTATTAATTAATGAATATTATTTGGAATATTCATTTGAATATTTAATTATGCAATAAATATTCTCTCGATATTTCTTCAAGGATTATTTGAGAAATACTCTGATTAAAGATATTCTTTCATATTCCTAAATATTCTGTAAAATATTTTAATTCAATAAATATTCTCTGAATATTTATTCCCTACTTAGAATAACCTCAATAAGGTTTATCTTCTTCGATTATTACGGAAAATATTTCGGAGTCATATTATTATTAATCTTATATCAAGAAAGGTTCTCAGACATCATTCTTCTTTGCGTCTATCTCCCTAATAATAAGGGAACCTTACTTGGAAAATGATATTTATCTTGTCGACTTCCCGGTCATAAAATATTCTCTTCACTCGCAATGCGGGTGCTATTGACTTATTAAGTCGTTGTGTACCTTCTCATCTTTCGAGGGGTAAGATTGTTGGAACAAGTTGATATTCGTTACCAAGCAATAGCTTGGAAGTTATTGGTGAATTTTCCTTTCCAACTAGATACGACTACTTTGTAGAGTCTTATCAACAAGTATTATACTTGGGGAAAGGGGGACGAACGTTACATTCAGAATCATGAATTCTATTTGAACTAGGAGTCGTGTAAGAGGCCGAGTAGCGCCGGTCCATCCCCTTTGGCCCAACTGTTGGCCGGGGAGAGCTAGTAAGGCGGTAGACAAGTAAAGCCGTCAGTTCTTCCTTCTACCGGTAGTAAATCTAATTTGAGCTGTGCGATCTCGACTGATCATCAAGATTGGAACAGCGGGCGCGGTGAATACTCCACCATTGGTTCATCATCCAAACTTATTTATTTCCTGCAACATGATTACTGTTGGCAGAGCTGGAAAAGTGTTCATAACTGGAATTCCAATCTTTTCATGCAAGTTCCTCTTTTTAATGACAATGAGAATATCACGCTTACTTTTGATGTAGCAGATATTTCTACAAACAAATACTTTAAGTTACCTTGTAACTTCATCGTTCATATTATACTGGCATCATTTCCGTAAATGCATGGCATATGGTTTGAAAGATACTTTTGAACTGTTATATATTATCGTTCAGTTATATATTATTGTTGGTGGGCTATTGCTCACCCTTGCTTTATTATTATATCACAACAACAGCTAGACCAGATGACTCGCACAAGGCGCACTCGACGCGGGCGAGGACGATGAGACTACCAGAGCTGAAGAAGAAGCTATTGGTAGGATATATTTATTCTTTCAGTACCAAGTATATGGTCTAGTATGACTTATGTAAATGGATGGCAAAGAGTATGTATTTATATTGAAATTCTTTTGGATTGTAAGAACTCATAATGTGATTAATAAAAATTTGATTGTTACTCTGATTTCATCTCTGGGACTATAACGGGTGTGTTTTACATTGTTGTGTTGGGTCATAGAGATGTAATTTATTTTATGTTAAGGAAAGTTCAAGTGTTGTGGATAGAATTGGAAACCGTAACGACCGGATCCCGGACCCCGGATCTGGGGGTGTTACAGAAGTGGTATCAGAGCGTACGTTATAAACCCCAGAGATGATGCGACGTTAAAACAATAAACTCACTAAGATAATAAGAACTCTTGCCAAGTTTATAGTCGGACTACTTCAAGTAGTACTGACATATAAAACCCTTATGGGAACTCTTAATTATCATGATAGTAACTTAGCTCGTTCTCGTATCGACTAGTAAGGCGACAGACCTTGAGGCGTACGAGCATCAGCATGATGATGTTTTATTATATACTGACGATCGGATTGTGAATTCGATAGAGTACCCTATTGAGGACTCGAAAGAGGTTCCAGCAGAGGAGAATCCTATTGAGGATGAGGAGTTTACTCCAAGGAAATGAGGGCTGTAGCCAGAGGGATAGCGAGAGTTAAGATTATAGTGCTCAGAGAAGTGAGCACAAAGAACTGAGATATTATTAAGAGAATTGAAATTTTATGTTGGATTTATAGCCGGACTACGAGAGGTAATACCAGCAATTAAGACAGATTGGAAGGATTACTTGAGGTCTTATATGGGGATAGATAAAGATCCTTAGAGACTTTCAGATTAATGATAAAGGAGTTAGAATGATGCATGATTATCAAAGACGTCGATGTAGGACAGGGAGCACCCAGGAGTAGTTGAGATAGAGGCAACAAGTGCCATATTATCGGATAAATGGATTAGTGTGAATATTGTCAATGGTAATCCGCCATGAGAAGGCGGATTTCATGGGTTATATTTTATGAAACCAAATTGAGATTGTTGAGGTGGTTTTATTCAGCGAAATGTCCATATTATGAATGAACCAGCTTCGAAAGTAAAGATAGTGGAAAGTGATGGCCTGATTGGATAAAGTTATATAAAGTAGTAAGCGAGATGATGATCTCAGAAACTACCAGAGGAAAAGACCAGTGGGTCTATGATAAACTCGTAATATGACTACTATCAGGTACTAAGTATAATGATAGGTCCATAATTAATCATATTTTTAATACCTATTTTATGTCCGTTTTCGTAATTTTATTAATTAATAAATTGTTTTATTTTGTTTTGTAGGAAAATAAATAAAAACAGATTTCTAGCAGGAAAAGGTGCAAAAAGGGAAAGGAGGTGGAAAATACTTGAAGAAAAGGAAATTGGAGGAAAAATCGATTACTTATTGGAGAAGAAAAGGAAATTGAAGAAATTATATTCAAGATTGGATTGTAATCAAAGGGGTCAAACCCAATATTTTCCCCTATATATATGGCCTTCTCCCTTGTAATTTGAGACACCTAGAATTTGATAGCTCTTTATTTTCTTGCTTTTTACTTTCGTTGGTAGCTTTTATCCGACATACTCGTCTGAATTATTAATATTTTTTAGTTCTTCTTTTCCTTCTTTCGTGCGTTCACTTGTTTCAAATCTTCTGCTACGACCTTACTATTTGATTACATGCATGCTTCATTAGTTAACTAGATTTATTAATTTATTATATAAATACTTGCCATTCACGTTATTAATATTAGGCTTATTAAGTTTCTGACCATATATAGATTAAAGTTAGTTTTGTTAAAATCGTTGATTCATGTTTACTTGGTATTATTATAATTGTTTCGTTATTTTTATAATCATGAGTAGCTAATTCTCTTGCCCTAGGATGAAGATGAAGTTAATTTAATTACTCTTGATTTCTTCTCGTTCCTATTAATTGATTCTCATAATTTTTCTTGGTGCTTAATTATTCAATTGACAAAGTGATTTTGATATATTATTGTTACCGGATTTGTTTTTCATAACCTATGCTTGCTCCTTGAAGTTTTGATAGGTTATTGTTAGATAACAAGTTTCATAGTATATGCTTGTCTCGTTGATTGATATATCTTATTTTTGAAGAAAAGAGGATTGATTTAGGGCGAGTTGATATTATTTGTGATTGATTAACGGATTCGGATTCCTAGGTTTTCCATATTATTTGATAATCTTTGTTAATTAGTTTAATTAGGTTAATTAAAACTCATCTCAAACCTATTTGTCTAGTTCGCCTGATTTAATTATTAGGGTTTTGAAAATTCATAGTCTCTGTGGATCGACCTGTATTTGCTACAATTAACCACTGTGCGCTTGCAGTTATTTTACACATCAAGTTTTTGGCGCCGCTGCCGGGGACTATTGGTAATTTTCACTCCTTGATATTAATTCTTCGGATTAGTTTCTTGTTTTCTTTTGTTTGTTTTTTTTTAGGGAATTGTGAAGCGGAGAAAAGCTTGGACAAGAAGATCGCTAGAAGGCCTCGCTGTCTCTTTTGAAATTTTTAGAAGCGCTTTTCGGTATTCCGTATCACCTCTCTCTATTTTTCTTTCTTTCTCATTATTAAAAAACACAAAAAAAAAAATTAAAAATTCAAAAAACCAAAAAATATCAGTTAGTTAATTGTTTGTTAAACCAATTTGCTGCATCATTCATTCTGTCACATAGGATCACATCATCTAGATTTCTTTATTGTATTTATTACTTTCCATCTTATAAAATTGTGGTGATTGCTGGAGGAAAGAGGTACGTACAATTTAGAATAGAACACGTAGTGTAGTGCATCCATAAGTGTTTATTTTCTTGTTCTTTGTGTGTTGCATCATTCAATCAATCTTAAGGGTGCCACCCAATTACAAGATAAGGTGAGGGATTTCATCACCCTTTCCTTGGCCCACAAATCATTAATTCGTTCATCTGCATACCCCTTTTCCTTAATAAAACTAAGTAGACGTTAGCCCCTAGGATCTCACGCTCAATTAGGAAGAGAATCTAGGAGGAACAAATCACTAAGTATTCTTTCGTTTGGTGTCTAGGCAAGCGTGACGCTTACCTGGCTAATTTGGATTGGTGTCTAGAAAGGTGTTTAGCCTCTTGGCAATGCTTGCACCTGCCTGGCCAGTCAGGACGAGTGCTTTTTGAGTTGTGACTTTTAGTAGTATCTTATTGTTAGGAGCAAGGTCTAGATTTTTCTTAGGATAATATAAATTTTTTCTTTTTGATTTTTCAATTTTTTTAGGTGTTTACTTATAGCTCTTGTCTGCTACGTGCTTAATTGTTTACTTCTCTTGTATGCAAAGTGCTTGGGTTCGAGACACTACATCTAGATTAGTAAAACAAACCAATCTGTCATCTCCTAAAGTAGTAAGGCAACTTGAGTTATCTTCACCCACTAGAATTGAGTCAAAAGAATTAGAAGTTCAACCTATAGTCATGGCTGTTTCACTTAAAGACCGTTGTTACCCCGCTCGTACCGCTCAACCCTCATGCATAGTCTTACCCGCAGTAACCGCGAATAACTTTGAAATCAAACATCACAACATTAGCATGTTACCTAGGTTTGCTGGGGTAGAGGGAGAGGATCCATATCTTTTCATTCGAGAGTTTGAGGAAGTGTGTGCATTACAAAAACTTCAACAATTGAGTGAGGATTCCATTAGGCTCAGGCTTATTAACTTTGCTTTGAAAGAAGATGCTAAACAGTGGTTGTACAGTCTACCCGTTAATTCTATTTCCACATGGGAGGGATTTGTTGCTATCTTTCTAAAAAAATATTTTCCAAACCATAAGGCAAACAGACTTAGGAATGAAATCAACCAATTTCAACAAAATCGGAATGAGTCTTTTTGGAAATATTTTGATAGATTTAAAAAGCTATTGTCTAAGTGTCCTCAACATGGTATAGAAAAATGGAGACTTTGTAAAATTCTTTATGAAGCCTTAGATAGCCAAACCACTGCTTTGTTAGAGTCTATGTGTAATGGTAAGTTTATGGACAAAGATGAAGATGAAGCTTGGCAATTTTTTGAGGAGTTAGCTGAAAGAACAATGTTGTGGGAGTCAACTAGGGAACCTAATCAGGAAGCTGAAAAATCTAACTCATCTAAGGGCTTACACACAGTTGGTAATTCTATTGCAACCGAAGCTAAGTTAGCTACACTCACTAGACGTCTAGAAGCCTTAGAAACCAACAATGCGTCCTCTCAAATGTCTCTCTGTGCAAACTGTAGTTCTCCTAATCATGTGGTAGAGAATTGCCCTGAAATTGAACAAGTCAATGCCATGTTTCAACCTAGAGTTAGGAATGATCCTTATGCACCCACATACAATCCTGGTTGGAAGAGTCACCCAAATTTCTCATGGAACCAAGGTCAATACAATCAGTATAATCAAAACCCTCAACCTGCTTTTCAAAAGCCCAATCCTGGCCCATACCCAACTCAAAATCCTAATTCCTATCCTCCTCAAAATCTTGGTCATTATCCAAACTCAGTCCCCATGAATCCTCCTGGTTTTGCTGAATCTGATAAGAGATTCAATTCTTTAGAAAAGAGTATTGAGGCGTTATTGAAATCTCAAGCTAATCTAACTCAATCTCAACAATCTTTTATGCAAACCATGACCCAAGATAGGCAGTTAATAAATTCCAACACTCAAGCCATATCTAAGCTAGAGGTCCAAGTCAGTCAATTGGCAAACACAATCAATGAGAGAGAGAAAAATAGATTTCCTAGTCAACCCGAGACTAATCCTAAATTTCATCCAAATCTAAAGTCTCATGAAAATGTAAATTCTGTTATCTCTCTAAGGTCTGGTAATCAATTCAACAATCATGCTGGTGTCAATACTCAAGAAGAAGATAAGCTAACATCTGAACCAAATCCTTTACTCTTGAATCCTAGTCTTAAGCAATCTTCAAATTCCGAGAGTTCTGAAGTAGATAAAGCTGATGAGTCACCACCATCCGATGAACCACCTTCGAAACCCCACTCTGATGTGTCTAATGAAAAAGTCTTTAAGCTGAAAGCCCCATTTCCTCAAAGACTTACTTCAAACAAACAATCTGCTCAGTTAGATAAGATTTTGGAAGTCTTTAAGCAAGTCAAGATTAACATTCCTCTTTTAGATGCGATTCAACAAGTTCCCTCTTATGCTAAGTGTCTAAAAGATTTATGTACTCATAAAAGAACCACTCATGTTCCTAAGAAAGCTTTCCTAACATCTCATGTTAGTTCTATTTTGTCAAATCAAATCCCTGTGAAGTATAAGGATCCTGGTTGTCCTACCATCTCTTGTGTCATAGGTGATACTTTCATTGATAAAGCTTTACTCGATCTAGGAGCTAGTGTGAATCTTCTTCCATTATCTGTCTACCAAGCCCTGGGTTTAGGTGAACTTAAGAAGACTAGTGTCACTCTTCAGTTAGCTGATCGTTCTGTTAAAACTCCTACAGGTATAGTGGAAGATGTGTTGATTAAGGTTGGTGATTTTGTCTTCCCCGTCGATTTTGTTGTTCTAGAAACCGAACCAGTCAAAAATCTCAAAAATCAAATTCCCATAATTTTAGGAAGACCTTTTCTTGCCACATCTAATGCCTTAATTAACTGTAGGAATGGTTTAATGAAGCTAACTTTTGGAAACATGACAATTGATCTCAACATTTTCAATGTAGGAAAACAACCCAATGACTATTTTGACCAACCCATAGAAATTAACATGATTGATGAGTTAGTTGATAATGAAGTCATGAATGTTGATGATGTGCTTAGCTTTTGTCAAAACTACTTTGGTCAAGAATGGGATGATACTTGTCATAAAAATGAGGTCAATGAAATGTTAGAGTCCACCATTCCTAGTTCCAACCAAGAGTTAGAACCTTCTCCTTTGCCACTTTATGAAGCTAATGAATCAGTTGAGACAAGTCCACCAGAATTAGAACTTAAACCTCTTCCCGAAACTCTTAAGTATATGTTTCTAGGCCCTTCTGAGTCTTTCCCAGTCATAATTGCATCTGATCTGTCACCTTCTCAAGAGGAAGAACTCTTACTTGTACTTAGAGAGAATAAGGAAGCCATAGGGTGGAGCATATCCGATATCAAGGGAATTAGCCCTGCCATTGTCCAACATAGAATTCACTTAGTTAATGATGCTAAACCAGTTAGGGAGCCACAAAGGAGGTTAAACCCGACTCTTAAGGAAGTTGTTAGGAAGGAAATCCTTAAATGTCTAGATAATGGAATCATCTATCCTATATCTGATAGTTCTTGGGTCAGTCCTGTTCAAGTAGTGCCTAAAAAGTCAGGGATCACTGTAGTTGTCAATGAGGATGATGAACTAGTTCCCACTCGTGTCCAATCTGGTTGGAGAATGTGTATTGATTATAGGAAACTAAATGCTGCCACTAGAAAAGATCATTTTCCTCTACCCTTCATTGATCAAATCTTAGAAAGGTTAGCAGGTCACTCATACTATTGCTTTCTAGATGGTTTTTCTGGTTATTTTCAAATTCCCATTGCTCCTGAGGATCAAGAAAAGACCACCTTCACTTGTCCATTTGGAACCTTTGCCTATCGTCGTTTAGCTTTTGGTCTAACCACTGCCCCTGCCACCTTTCAAAGATGTATGATGAGCATTTTCTCTGACATGGTAGGAGAATTCCTAGAAATCTTTATAGATGACTTTTCCATCTTTGGTTCTTCTTTTCATCAGTGTCTTCATCATCTTGACTTAGTTTTAAAACGATGCAAAGAAACAAACCTTGTTCTTAATTGGGAAAAGTGTCATTTCATGGTTAAAGAAGGAATTGTTCTTGGTCATAAAATTTCGTCAAAGGGAATTGAAGTTGATAAAGCTAAAATTGATCTCATGGCTAATCTACCTCCACCAAAATCTATCAAAGAAATTCGTTCCTTTTTAGGGCATGCTGGTTTTTATAGGCGTTTCATTAAAGATTTTAGCAAAAAGGCTAGACCATTGACCAATCTTCTTTCCAAGGACATAAAATTTGAATTCTCTAATGAATGTCTTCAATCATTTGATCATCTTAAGAAAGAATTGACCTCAGCCCCTATCATTCAATCCCCTGATTGGAATCAACCTTTTGAGCTTATGTGTGACGCGTCTGATTATGCCGTAGGAGCAGTTTTGGGACAAAGAATTAATAAGATACCTCATGTCATATACTATGCTAGTAAGACTCTAAATGATGCTCAACTCAACTACTCCACCACTGAAAAAGAACTTCTAGCTGTTGTTTTTGCTCTTGAAAAGTTCAGGTCGTATCTTATAGGTTCTAAAATCATTGTTTACACAGACCACTCTGCTCTTAGATATCTCTTCTCTAAGAAAGACTCAAAAGCCCGATTAATTAGGTGGGTGTTGTTGCTCCAAGAGTTTGACCTAGAAATTAGGGATAAGAAGGGTTCTGAAAATGTTGTTGCTGATCATCTTTCCCGTCTAGTAGTGGAGTCCACCATTGATATGCCTTTGAATGAGTCTTTTCCTGATGAGCACCTTCTTTCCATATCTACCACTCCTTGGTTTGCTGATATTGTTAACTACCTTGTCACTGGTGATATTCCTTCTCATTGGTCTAAGCAAGATAAATCCAAATTTCTCTCACAAGTCAAATACTTCTTTTGGGATGATCCCTATCTTTTTAAGTATTGTTCGGACCAAATCATTAGGAGGTGTGTTCCAAACCATGAGTTTAGAAGTATACTTTCCTTTTGTCATGATCAGGCTTGTGGAGGTCACTTTAGTGCTAAAAAGACTGCTGCTAAAATACTTCAATCTGGTTTCTACTGGCCCAATCTGTTTAAAGATTCTGCTGAATTTTGTGCCACTTGTAGTAGGTGTCAACATTTAGGAAAGATCACTAGAAGAAACATGATGCCAATGAATCCAATCTTAGTTATTGAGATCTTTGATGTTTGGGGAATAGATTTTATGGGTCCCTTTCCTAACTCTTTTGGTAACCTCTACATTCTCTTAGCGGTTGATTATGTCTCTAAATGGGTCGAAGCCATACCAACTAAGTCTAATGATAACAAGGTAGTTCTTAAGTTCTTAAAGGAGAATATCTTTTCTAGATTTGGTACGCCTAGAGCTATAATTAGTGACCAAGGTAAGCATTTCAAAAACCATCAGTTTGAGTCTCTTTTGAGGAAGTATTCCATCACTCATAAGATAGCCACACCTTACCATCCTCAAACTAGTGGTCAAGTTGAGGTCTCTAATAGGCAGATTAAACAAATTCTAGAGAAAACTGTCAATTCAAATAGGAAAGATTGGTCTGTTAAGTTGATAGATGCACTTTGGGCTTATTGCACTGCTTTTAAGACTGTTTTGGGCATGTCTCCTTATAGGATTGTGTTTGGTAAAGCATGTCATCTTCCCGTTGAACTTGAACATAGAGCTTTTTGGGCCATTAAAGAGTTGAATTTTGATTTACCCACTGCTGGTAGTCATAGGAAGTTACAACTGTCTGAGTTAGAAGAAATCAGGAATGATGCCTATGAAAATGCTAAGATTTATAAGGAAAGAACTAAAATTTTGCATGATAAATCTATTTTGAGAAAATCTTTTTCTCCTGGTCAAAAAGTTCTTTTATACAACTCTAGGCTGCATTTATTTCCTGGCAAATTGAGATCTAGATGGGAGGGGCCATATGTTGTTAAAGTTGTTTTTCCTCATGGTGCTATTGAAATTGAAAATCCTAAAACTGGTGAAACATTTAAAGTTAATGGTCAACGCCTTAAACCATTTTTAGAACTGCCAGTTGATTATGAGGAGGAGGTGATCCACCTCCTTGATGCGTGACTCAAGTAAGTTACCTTGTTGTATATAGTAGTTAGTTCTATTCCTCCGTCTTGCCTTTATCAGGTATTCTCGTCCTTTTACTTTGTCATTTTTTCTCTCTCATTTGCATACATTGAGGACAAAGCATGATTTAGGTATGGGGGAGGGATTTAGTAGTATTATTTAAAAAAAACCCAAAAAATTTGAAAAATGAAAAAAATACAAAAATAATTCTAGCCTTGTGAAATGATTACTTGTTATAAGTTGGCTTGATGCACCCTTACATGCTATAGTACTCTTGTGTTTCTGAAGCTTTTGATTGAGAAGTGATAAGCTAAGTTCTTGTGCACACACATACACTAGCAAGTTGAAACTAGTAGACTTATTGAATGTTGTAAGTAATTAAAAGGACATGAATATGTGCAAGAAGATTTGGTTTCCATGCTTTGAGTACAAGTAGGTGCATTAAAGAGATTTTTGCTTGGGATTAATTATGTTTTACCACCAAGTGAGATTTTGAGCCTATATGCATATCTTTTGCATTTTATATTCGTTTGCTTGAGTGTCCACATGTTGTTTGCATTGCTAGCACTTGTTTGAGACCTTTCTTGAAATGCATGACATTATTTGATGATAAGATGATAAAGGCATTTAGGAATAACCAATTATTATCCAAATTATCACACCCTTTACATATGATCAATTAGTTACCCCTTTGAGCTTAATCCTATTTTTTCGGTGACACACCACATTACTTGCCTAGACCTTTTTGTTGTGCAGGCTTACGTATATTTGATCCCATTTGTCAAAGGCTAGTAGTAAGTTGAGGGAGTAATAAGGTGTGTGAGATGGGGTTTACTTTTGTTCATTACTTTTTGGGAAATATTGGGTTTTGTTGCTTACTTGTCAGTCGTTATTCAATAAATTCTTGAAGAAGGATTGTGGTTTCTTATATATTTATATTATCTATCTTAGCTCTCCAGAAAAAAAAAGAAAAAAAGAAAAAAAAGAGAAAAAAAAAATTGAAAAAAAAAAAAAATCATATGAGAGCATACTTATGTTTATGTGTTTTGTGCGATCCTTCTTCATTCGACTAGTCAAGCAGTTTGTTGGAAGAAAATTAGAAATCCATGTATGGGGAGGATGTATGTTGTTGTGTATGATTTATTATGGTTCCTACTAGCTTTTGACACTTCACCTTATTTGGCCTTACTTGACATACCTTGTCCTTAGCCCCGTTACAACCCAAATAAAAGACCTTTTGATTATCATCATTAATGTATGTTGTGTTAAAGTTAGATTGATACCAAATGTCAAGCATGCTTATGATTTTGTTGGAATTGAGTGATACACTTACCCTTGTTCTTGAGTGAATATTCTTTTGTGAGTGAAAGGTGAGTTATTGCTTGTTTTGTGCATATGAGATCCCAAGTTTTGACTTTAAGGTGTACTCTTGTGGGCTTAGCATGGTTACCAACTTATTTTTACACTTGACATGGACTTCTAATGACCTCTGCATATTTCTTTGAGTAGACTATGTGAATACTTGCACCATACACACCAAGACATTGCAAATTCACTTTGATTTCTTAAGTTGATGTAGCATGAGCTGACTTGTATGTGTGGTGTTGCATTGAGCAATCGTTTACATGAGCTAGATGGATTTTGTGGGTACATTCACTATAGGCCCTCACGAGACCTCACTCGTCCACTAGGGCTGCCTAGGGGTTTAAAGGGCTTGTTGCATATGCCAAATGCAACCGTGATCACCTACGGAAGTGGTATTATATATTTAGGTAGTATTTTATTATATATTTTTCTCGAGGACGAGCAAAAGATAGGTATGGGGGCATTTGATAGGTCCATAATTAATCATATTTTTAATACCTATTTTATGTCCGTTTTCTTAATTTTATTAATTAATAAATTGTTTTATTTTGTTTTGTAGGAAAATAAATAAAAACAGATTTCTAGCAGGAAAAGGTGCAAAAAGGGAAAGGAGGTGGAAAATACTTGAAGAAAAGGAAATTGGAGGAAAAATCGATTACTTATTGGAGAAGAAAAGGAAATTGAAGAAATTATATTCAAGATTGGATTGTAATCAAAGGGGTCAAACCCAATATTTTCCCCTATATATATGGCCTTCTCCCTTGTAATTTGAGACACCTAGAATTTGATAGCTCTTTATTTTCTTGCTTTTTACTTTCGTTGGTAGCTTTTATCCGACATACTCGTCTGAATTATTAATATTTTTTAGTTCTTCTTTTCCTTCTTTCGTGCGTTCACTTGTTTCAAATCTTCTGCTACGACCTTACTATTTGATTACATGCATGCTTCATTAGTTAACTAGATTTATTAATTTATTATATAAATACTTGCCATTCACGTTATTAATATTAGGCTTATTAAGTTTCTGACCATATATAGATTAAAGTTAGTTTTGTTAAAATCGTTGATTCATGTTTACTTGGTATTATTATAATTGTTTCGTTATTTTTATAATCATGAGTAGCTAATTCTCTTGCCCTAGGATGAAGATGAAGTTAATTTAATTACTCTTGATTTCTTCTCGTTCCTATTAATTGATTCTCATAATTTTTCTTGGTGCTTAATTATTCAATTGACAAAGTGATTTTGATATATTATTGTTACCGGATTTGTTTTTCATAGCCTATGCTTGCTCCTTGAAGTTTTGATAGGTTATTGTTAGATAACAAGTTTCATAGTATATGCTTGTCTCGTTGATTGATATATCTTATTTTTGAAGAAAAGAGGATTGATTTAGGGCGAGTTGATATTATTTGTGATTGATTAACGGATTCGGATTCCTAGGTTTTCCATATTATTTGATAATCTTTGTTAATTAGTTTAATTAGGTTAATTAAAACTCATCTCAAACCTATTTGTCTAGTTCGCCTGATTTAATTATTAGGGTTTTGAAAATTCATAGTCTCTGTGGATCGACCTGTATTTGCTACAATTAACCACTGTGCGCTTGCAGTTATTTTACACATCATATAAGTTTATTTTAACTCAGTAAAATGGCGAATCAGGAATGTTAGATGCATGTGATTTAGAAGATATTAAATTCTTTCTTTTGCCCGAATAGATTATAGTATACCTTAAGTTTATTCTGACACTGAATTGCAAATGGATCAAGTAATGCGATTAGTGGTTAAGAGGTAATAGAGAATGTTTTAAAATGAAATTGGTAACGACCCGGCGTTGGTGTTGCCTAACGGGAGAAGGAAGACTTTATGATACACTATGATGCATCTCATACAGGTTTAGGTGGTGTGCTTATGCAGCACGACAGAGTAATTACGGATGCATTCGAACAGCACGGTACACCAGACTAGGATGGCCCTAGTAGTGCCAATTTTTATGAAATGACTAACTCCGACGGTAGTGTTCCTTCTGAAACCTGTGGTTAGGAAGACTGACATTTGATATTATCGACAACTAAGATGTATATGTATCAGGAAAAGGTGGCATGTTTCAGTTTGAAACCTTTGATTTCCCTTCTATGGGATATATATATTTGGTTCCTTTCTAGTGGTTAAACTTCCAACTTTGTGTCAATAATTCCGTTATTATAACTGCTTATGATTCTACCTGCTTGGATGCTCATAGAACTATTCTCTAGGTTTCGAAATTGATCTTCATAGTGTTATCGGTGGTTGGATAGATTGACCAAAATTTTCTTGATTCTGGAAAGAAATTCAACGAATTTTGGCAAACCTTGTCTTTCTGATTATCAGAGAACATCATGGAAGAGAGTAGAAACTGGGGAGAACCCCGTGAATTGGGTAAAGTAGCCGCTATATGGGTTGGTGGATAGACCCCGGTTATCGCGATTCATTGTAGAAATACAATGATGAAGTGAGATTGGACGAAAACAGGAAATGTAAGTAAGAAACCAGCCGGACTGAGAAACTCCGGGATTGACTTAAGTGAAAAGGCTGTTATACCATGAATGGTAAGCTTGCGTGGCACGTGGGATTGATAAGAATAGTTGAAAAGATAAAAGTGGAGGAAAGGTGACCGGAGATGGTGCCGAGAAGTCGATTAAGACCTATATGGAGTAAAGTTTTGGAAAGGTAGAAAGGTATCAAAGTAGAAGGCACTATGCCAGCAATTGCTAGAAAAGTAATGCTAATTAGCCAACCCTAAAACCATATATTTTTATTTTAGTGTGGTCAGTTGAGGCCAAGTCACAAAGGATTATCAAGTGACTAGACCATCAATGAAAGGACAAAGCAGGGTTGCTTCTAAGTAAGCGCCGACTGCAAGGGCTTTTGATATAAAGGAAATATTAATGAGATCGTAGGACTCTTCTACTGAACCCTTTGCAACCCATGTTTGGATTGGGAATTTACTAGACTTTTTGGAATGGGGTCACCCGTACTAAAGTGATTCATGTGTATATGATTGCCCAAGATTACGAGTAAAAATGGAAGTATAATGACTTGAGATGTATGATGTTATGGTATTATAAATACCATGAATATATTATGACCAAGGGAAGTAAACAATGAAGGTTTATGAAGAGAGTATAGAAATGGTCATAGATGGATCAGTATGCTGTAGAAATTTTGTCTAAGGCAAGTACCTTTGAGAAAAACGATAAGTACTAAGAGATTCACGTTGAACTCGATCAATATCTTCCAGAACATCCTTGCTACCATTACCAAGTTCTATAAGAGAGCAGATAGACATACGTTGTCTTTTGGAAGGTCAAATATGCTGACAACTATCTGAAAGAAGAGGATTAGCATTAAGCCACCGATCGATTATCAAATGAGAATGATTGAAAAGAGACCCTTATTAAGGATACATGATTTGATTGCCAAGTATAGGATGCAAGAATTCCTTGGCAGTTGAATTAAGGATAGGATATCCATAAATTAAGACAAACCCTGGGGAATGCACAAGGGATGGCATTAACCCTAATAACGACATTATGAATTCAGATGATATGAGTTGGACTTGCTAAGGCAACAATGACCGGTAAGGATTATTAAAAAGAGTTCTGGAAAGAACATAGATAGAATTATTAGAGTATTGATCAATGACATTTTGATATACCCTGTACCCAGAAAATACAGGAGGAATGATGAGGATGCCCTATGAAACCTTACAAGGAAAAAAAAAGATGTAATATTCCGAACTTCAAAATGGAAGTTTGGTAAGGAATGTATGACATAGTAACAATAATGCCAGATGAGGCATGTATGAAACCCTGAGGAAGTATGGATTGAACCTATAAAGGCTGAGATTATCCTAAGATAAGGAAAGAACTAATAAAAGAAGTATCCTAAGTAGGATTGGGAATAAACGTGATAAAGTTCCCACGGGTAGGTGGAAGCAATGACTTATGGAAAAAGACTGATAAATATATTTTTCTCCATCAGCAGAGCTTAAGGGAGAATGCTTTCACCCAACAGTGATGGGAATGAGGTAGAAAAGTTTGAATTGGAATATATCCAGAGAACAAGGATTACCAGAAATTATTATTATCAAGAAAGGCCAATGAGGTGGCCGACAGTCTAAGTATAAAGGAATAATTACAAATGTTCATACCGAAGAAACAAAATGATATTTGGAAAGACCTTGAAGGTCATATCGGAGTGGAGGAAGTTACATTCCTTTTGATGATTGTGCAAGAATCGAAGGTAATAATAGTTTATGTAAAGATTCGATTTGTAATGGAGTCTTAAGCATATTACGTACCTTAGAAGGTCCCGTTTTGAGGCAAACCAGGACCATGATACAAAATTGACGAAGTAAACCGTTAAGTTTCCAGTCTTTTATGGAAGCTGCATGAATGATAGTTTCATCAACCTGACATAGCTGCGATGCTTGAAACTCTTCTGCAATTTTATCTACTTCATGTAATATCTACATCAAGTTCAGGAAGTGTTCCTTATGGATAAGGAATAATGATTTCCAAAGAACCTACCCAGAGTACCACTCGATCGAGAGATTTGATTCTTTTCGAATTAGGGAGAAATTGATATTATAATAATGATGGATTAGTTGATACCCAATGGAGCCAAATTGATTATGAGGGAAATAATTCAAGGATAAAGACGGAGTCAGAGATTTTGGAATCTAGTTTAGACTAAAAGATTATGACGCCAGAGATATGAGGCTTGATTAGCTCATATGGTTGACTCCGAGGAAAGAGACACCAAGTATAATTATAATGATTTTGGGAGGTTGTACAAGGTTTTAATAAGCTACCAGATATCGATTTGGATGACATAATAATGAATATCGAGTGTTCAGAGCCTAATGCTGCATCTCCCGTTAGCCCAGTAGGAATAAAAGAATTATCAACACAGATGCGAGGATTGTTGATTAAGAGTGCGATGAGACTCAGTGTGCCACCGTGAGGAACCGGTGTGTTGTAAGAAAGAAATATGTTAGCACAAGATTGTGCATCGAACCTCGAGAGTTGAATGGGTCAACATTGAGTATAGGTACTGTTGTAGAAGATTGTCTGAGCAGCACAGGGACGCTGTGTATTTTCCAAACTTATTAGGAAATGGGACATCACCGGTTGGAAGTTAAAAAAAAAAATCGAGGATATACCCAAGATTGTGAATCGCACTAGGTATAAACACTATGAAATTGTAAGTGATGTCATTTTGGGTTGACTATTGCACCCATAACTTTTTGGAATTTAATGAATTGGCTGTGAGTTATCTGAGATAGTTTTCGCCCTAAGTATATCGAAACATTGTATATATGAAGGAAAGGTGCGAAATCAAAATAGATCAAACATGATCGACTTTCAGACCTATCAGATCTGAAAATATGTGTGCTTGTGTGTATATGAAGATTATGATTTGTGATAAAAGGATTAAGAGTCCTCGAACCAGACAACATTCCCCGCAAACAAATCCCCCCAAGAGATTCGCCTTTCTTTCAGAAAGGAGAAGAGATGAGATAATAGAGAATGACTGATTGAACACAGGAGGTAGATTTGCATTCTGTGAGATGATTAAAGAAGAGGTTGGAACACCGGGGGTGATAGTAGTTAACAATGAGATAGCGAGGCTAAAACAGTGATGGCCGACGAGCTCGTTACTAGACATCAAGAGTTACTCGAATCGGTTGTTAGAATACTCGAACTAGTTTCAATACAGAGTACCCCGTCGATAATAGAGTTGACATTTATACAATGGAATTGGGAAATATCTAGAATTAATAGAGGATTCTGACAAGCAAGTTTTTGTTGATGTATTTCTGTGCAAACAAGATAGAGAATATAAGGTTCGAGATTTGTAATAAGAAAAGGTATCCTCGTGGAAGTAATTAACAAGATTAGAATGAAAGGAAGTTTAGCCCAAGATTCATTGGGCCATCTGAGAGTTTAAACGCGTCAGGAAGGTGGCCTATGAGCCAGCCTCACCCAAACCGGTAAAATGGTCATAACATGGTTCATGCGTATATGCCTCATCAGTATACTATAGATGCCCGGCATATGACAGAGTACGAGCAGATAGATATACATAACCGAATCTGAACTACGAAGGACAACCTGTGGAAATTATGAATAGAAAAGAGCAAGCGCTAAGAGATAAGGTTGTCAAGCTAGTGAGAGATTTGAAGAAAATCAAGAAGTGGAAGAATCCACCTGAGAAATAGAAAGTGCAATGGGATAGAAGTAACCCCAGTTATTCCTAAACTGATTCCGAGGACGGAATCCTTTTAAGGAGGGGAGACTGTAATAACCCGAATTTTGGGTAGAATTAAAACTTTTCTTATTGTGGTTAAAGAGCACTAATGAATGGTGGTTTCAAAGAACAATGATTGTAATGAATGGATATTGCTTTGGACAATGATCCTGATGCATTGGTATATTGTCAGAATAGAGTAATTCGATGGTTGAGGACCTAGATAAGAATAATCAACCATCCAGGAAGGAGCTAATGGATCCTTGAAGGGAAATGAGTACGTGCATAGTGTTTACCATGCGTGCATAGTGTTTCCCGTACGTGCATAGTGTTTCCCATACGTGCATAGTATTTCCCGTACGTGTATAGTGTTTCCCGTACGTGCATTGTGTTTCCTGTACGTGCATAGTAATTTGGTGGATGAATAGTGATTTTGTAAGTTGGAAAACTTTTCACGCCACCCTATGTACGGGACGTGATATGGATGTTTCGAAGTCATATTAGTAATACGCGGAGGAAATAAGTGAATGCAGAGACGATCGGAATTCAGAAATTCCAAATTCTTTTTCGGTATAATATTTGACCAGACATTGGATTATATATTATTATAATCCAAGAATTGAGATATTAACTTTGAGGATTTGATATTTTGGGATGTTATTATATTTGATTTAAGAATGAAGGTAGGAAACCACTGAGGCAGTGAAACAAGCGTTCTAGAAACCGCTAAAACGTTACAACGAGATTAAGCAATTAAGCGAACAAATCAGGGATTAAGGATCAAGATTGTGACAAGATTAAATATCCTATATGATCATCAAGAGAATTATATCAAGTGGATTAAATTATTTAATCAAGGACTAAATCAAAACAATTTAGGAGTTAAGTGATTTAAATCACTTAAATCAAACAAGAAACAAAACAAATATCTATCAAAACTTATCCAAGACTCTTGGCTCTTACCCCAATGCTATCAATCTCATCCTACCAGCTGATAATATCTAGTTATATGAGCAAAAAGTAGATGATCAAGTGGGAGAAAAGAGAGAAAAGCAAAAGAAAACATAGAACATACAAACTGTCTAGCAGAAACATAACACAAAGAAAAAATTCATATCTCCATTTCTATCCATGATAAAATCACCAAATTTTAACCATAGCCTCTCCACTCCATGGGCAAGATTCGTTCCAAATTTCATGGAAATCCAAGTAGTATAGCCTAGTCAAATCCATGCTTAAAGTTGGAGGACCAAAACTGTCCAGGTTCTGGTCAGTATAAAGATGGGGCTCAAAACCCTAGCTCCCATGGTTGGATTCTTGTGTTCCTATAGCTCAAAAGAAAGCCCTTGAAGAGTAGAAGGTGTGGTAAAAATTTTAGAACCAAACTCTTAGTTTTTGATTTTATATGATTTTTACAAGATTGACGATGAATAGTGTTTTCTTAGAACTAATCTTGTTTTCATGATTTCTTTGGATGATCTAAGGTTTGATTAAGCTAGACAAGGACCATACCAAGCTTATTAAGGTTATATCATACTCCAAGGAAGGTAGATCTCTTGAAACCCTAGCATTTGATTTGAGATTTATGAATGTTTTTAATGGATTTAGCTTGGTAAGATTATAGCGATAATTATAAGCATGATTATGTAATTAGTTATATGATTTAAAATGCATGATGATTTTGATGCTAAGATCAGTAGCTTCTGGACTTGTGAGATGATTATTATGTGTATAAGTTGTATTGATGCCCGGTGTGGCTTGGGTTGTTGATTGCGATTTTTGGAACGTTCGTATTATAGCCGTTATAATGCCAAAATTTCGTTAATCATTGAAAACCGTGCATCACAGTAGGTCTAATGGCTGAAACTGGACAAGTATCTAACATGCCCTTCTAGATCTTGAGTCGTAGATCATTTTGGAAAAAGAATCGAATCAAACAGACTTACGGTTTAGGATTTATGACCGATTTACTAAAAGTAGTTCGAATCCGTGAACGAAAGTTCGTAACTGAAATTGAACCCTCGTAAAATATGTAAAGTCATGACGAATCTTGGTAAATAAATACTAGAGGTAAAAAGAAAGGTGTGAAAGAAAACCGTATGTCAAAAGGATCGTTTTTCGATTTATTAAAAATATTCGAGTCGAGGTTAAACGCGAACGAACCCCTAAAAGACGACTCTATTATAACTTCGGTAAAACACTTAGAAAACGGGCGATAAAACTCGGAGTATAATATTGGTTCGTAACGATCGACTTTAGAACTTGTATGACTTAAGTATGTCCCAAGTGTAAGTATAGTGACATGTTGTGTTAACGAACGAATGTCGGGTCGGATCAATGATAAAAGGAATCCACAAAAAGGGGTATAACGAGATAACTCGAGAACGTGTTTTGATTTAAGTATAACTTAACTTTTAAGATGTTAAGTGATTAATCCCGAATGCCTTGGCTATTTATAGATCACCAAGATGACCCGGGACCCGCTACCACCACCCCTTACCGTACTCGACTACCAGGCAAGTTTCAATTCCCTTCTTTTAGGCTGTTGTTGTGATTGAATATATATATATATATATATATATATATATATATATATATATATATATATATATATATATATATATATATATATATATGTTTTCTGTTATACATATGCCATAGCATGCATGTCTACTTTCAAGTTATATCGTTATGCTTGTTCCCTGATTGTTTATTGGCTTATAAATTAGATAACTAACGTATCAATTATAAGCCGGTTATTGTAAGACCCTCATAGAAGGGCGTATACATCTTAGTCGTCAAATATAGACCGGGAGTCAATATTTCTTGATATATCGAGATTACCTCGGAGGAAAATATCTAAGTAAATATTTTCCATTATTCGGGCGACGAATATTATTTGAATATTCGTTCGAGATTATTTATTTAACGATCCTTACTTCAAATAATTATTTGAACGTAACTATTCGACGAATAATATTTTTTTTAATATTCATTCAGAGTCGAATTATTTATCGATTATAATTTCGAATATTCTTCTAAAGGTTGGACTACTAAATGAATATTATTTGGATATTCATTTAGAATATTATTCATTAAATGAATATTACTTTTGAATATTCATTTAAGATAGTAATTACCTGATGAATATTATTTTAATGTTCATCTGAAACTTGATTTATTTATCGAGTCTTATCTCGAATATTCTTTTAAAGCTTGGATTACTAAATGAATATTACTTGATATTCATTTAGAATATTATTCATTAAATGAATATTACTTTTTCAATATTCATTTAAATTCCTAAATTAATTATGAATATTATTTTGAATATTCATCCAGGGTTCTATTTAATCATCGAATATTATTTTAAATATTTTAAATATTCCTTTCAGGTCTTATTAATTAATGAATATTATTTGGAATATTCATTTGAATATTTAATTATGCAATAAATATTATCTCGATATTTCTTCAAGGATTATTTGAGAAATACTCTGATTAAAGATATTCTTTCATATTCCTAAATATTCTGTAAAATATTTTAATTCAATAAATATTCTCTGAATATTTATTCCCTACTTAGAATAACCTCAATAAGGTTTATCTTCTTCGATTATTATGGAAAATATTTCGGAGTCATATTATTATTAATCTTATATCAAGAAAGGTTCTCAGACATCATTCTTCTTTGCGTCTATCTCCCTAATAATAAGGGAACCTTACTTGGAAAATGATATTTATCTTGTCGACTTCCCGGTCATAAAATATTCTCTTCACTCGCAATGCGGGTGCTATTGACTTATTAAGTCGTTGTGTACCTTCTCATCTTTCGAGGGGTAAGATTGTTGGAACAAGTTGATATTCGTTACCAAGCAATAGCTTGGAAGTTATTGGTGAATTTTCCTTTCCAACTAGATACGACTACTTTGTAGAGTCTTATCAACAAGTATTATACTTGGGGAAAGGGGGACGAACGTTACATTCAGAATCATGAATTCTATTTGAACTAGGAGTCGTGTAAGAGACCGAGTAGCGCCGGTCCATCCCCTTTGGCCCAACTGTTGGCCGGGGAGAGCTAGTAAGGCGGTAGACAAGTAAAGCCGTCAGTTCTTCCTTCTACCGGTAGTAAATCTAATTTGAGCTGTACGATCTCGACTGATCATCAAGATTGGAACAGCGGGCGCGGTGAATACTCCACCATTGGTTCATAATCCAAACTTATTTATTTCCTGCAACATGATTACTGTTGGCAGATCTGGAAAAGTGTTCATAACTGGAATTCCAATCTTTTCATGCAAGTTCCTCTTTTTAATGACAATGAGAATATCACGCTTACTTTTGATGTAGCAGATATTTCTACAAACAAATACTTTAAGTTACCTTGTAACTTCATCGTTCATATTATACTGGCCTCATTTCCGTAAATGCATGGCATATGGTTTGAAAGATACTTTTGAACTGTTATATATTATCGTTCAGTTATATATTATTGTTGGTGGGCTATTGCTCACCCTTGCTTTATTATTATATCACAACAACAGCTAGACCAGATGACTCGCACAAGGCGCACTCGACGCGGGCGAGGACGATGAGACTACCAGAGCTGAAGAAGAAGCTATTGGTAGGATATATTTATTCTTTCAGTACCAAGTATATGGTCTAGTATGACTTATGTAAATGGATGGCAAAGAGTATGTATTTATATTGAAATTCTTTTGGATTGTAAGAACTCATAATGTGATTAATAAAAATTTGATTGTTACTCTGATTTCATCTCTGGGACTATAACGGGTGTGTTTTACATTGTTGTGTTGGGTCATAGAGATGTAATTTATTTTATGTTAAGGAAAGTTCAAGTGTTGTGGATAGAATTGGAAACCGTAACGACCGGATCCCGGACCCCGGATTTGGGGGTGTTACAATTGTCCTTACCGCTCCATCCCTTCATTGTGGATATTCTTAACACCTACCAACTTGCCCCACTACAATTGACCCCAAATTCTTATCGCATGGCCATCTGTATGTATATTTTATATGATTCCATGTTCCAAATCAAACTGACTGCTCGGGAGTTGGGTTTCTTCTACCAACTCAAAGAGACTGGGAAGACTACTGGTTTCTTTTATCTTACCACCTGGAACGTCCACCAGGGGAAATGTATAAAAGGAAATAAAAAGGGAATGTCGGGATGGCATAAGCAGTTCTTATACTGCTACGACTGCCCAGAATACAGAAAAGAGTTTAACCCTTATCCAGACATGCCTACTCAGACCATACTAGAAGGAGACGAGCTAAAAAGGGCTCGTAAAGCTTTAAGAATGAGTGCAGGGCTAGGAGATGGTGCTAGCCTGCTTACCAAGAGAAAATTACTTCGCTTAGGTTTTAACAAAAAACTCAGCTCCAAGCCTCCAGGGGACGCCAGTACCCCTGTTGAGGAGAATCCTGTCGACGTACCCTCCAAAGAGATAGGTTCATGCTTACATCCTTGCTTGTAGGCGTACCCCTCCCCCTTTATTTGATTTTCCCTTAGTGATTTATACTTCACACACACATTTTTTTTATTCATGCGATTTACTTGATATTTTACCGAAGAATGTCTTTATTGTTGTTAAGACTTGGCTAATGATTCATGTGATAATGCAGATATGTCTTTCTCAGTGCCTTCCTTCATCACCAAGCGTTCAGCACACAAGAATGTTTCTAGATCGCCTGTACCCCCATCTCCTGTTGAGCGAACCCCTGTCCCTTCATCAAAAATCAACCCAGCTTCCACAGAGAAGAATGTTTCCTCGAGGAAGAGGCCTACACAACATACTCCTGAAGTGTCCGGGGCGTCTGGCTCTCGGGGAGGCAAACGTTCCAAGCATGAGGTCGAACTAAGTCCCTCTGGCACCATCTCTCCAGCTCCCCTCACTGCTTTTGTTGATGCAATCAAAGATTCAATCCATGCACGGTCTATCTCAGAGTGGGACAGCCTAAGTTTCGAGGAAGCCACAAACAGGGTATCCTTGGTGAGTGCCGAAAGCCTCTTCCTATCCCTGAAATATAACAACCAGATTCTTGAGGCTCCCAAAGCTGTTGAAGAGCTTGACAGGGTACGTTTGGAGTTGAAGACCTCCCAGAATGATAGGAAGAAGCTGTTGGCTTCCAACAAGAAGCTTTATGAGAGTGAGGGTACGCTGATCCAGGAGAGAGACAAGCTGCTGAAGGAGAAGGATACCATGGATAAGGAGAGAGAGGATGCTGCCAAAGCCAATAAGAAAGAGAAGGAGAAACTTGAGCTCAAAGTGAGAAGACTTCAGGGTGCAATCGCCAAGTACAAAGTCATCATTGCTCAACAGGAGAACAAGGAATTCGACAATGGCTACAAAGCTGGGATTAGAGACTACATGACTTCCACGTATGAGGTTTTCCCGAACTTGGATTGGAACCTCTTAGGTCAAGATGCTGTGGACGCCATTGAACTGATCAAAGCAGAGCAAGCTGCAAACCCCCCCGAGGTGCATATGGAGGAAGCCCCCTAGGAGAAGGCTGAAGAGGTTCTTGCAGATGCTATCGCAGAAGCAGCAGTTGAAGCCATAGAGACACAGTCAGGGGAGGCTAAAGATGAGGGTCCAACCATGGAATCCCAGGTGAAGGCCACCTCATCCGATCATGAAGTTCCAAAGACCTCTTCACCTGACGAGAATCCTTCTGCCTCTCCACTCAAATCAGGCCAGTAATTTGATTACCGATCCTTTAAGCAAACTTTTACGAACCCTTTTGGCATTAATGGCCTAAAACTTGATATTTTAAGGGTGCGGACTCCTCTAAAGGTCTCGCAAGATGTAATCTTTAACTTCATTTTCCTCGGATTCCTGTTAAGGTTTATGCACTTTATCTGCTTTTGATTAGTATATGCTTGCCATGCAGTTTGATTACATGTTTATACGTGCACACACCCTTCTTTTTACTCAGTACATAGTGTTCCTTACTTAGCATGCCATGCCTGGTAGAATATCCATGCTATGTACTTAAGGTAATTTGGCATCCGCTGTTATAGGGGTTCACCTGTTGTACCCCTGGACGTTAATGAACTCGTATCCCTTCCTTAGGAACAATAGGTATTCCACCTGCTATATTTCTGACATGTTTTAACAAATCCTGTCTTAACTTTGTGAATTTTCAGATCTGTTAAGCCAAATGAAATCCTCCACGATCCTGCCATTTCCATCCCAAGTCTTTAACCTGCAACCAATCCTCCCTTAACCATATATCCCTTGTTAATGGATGACCGGTGTTCCACCGGTCGTATCCCTGAGGGCGTTATTTCAGGAACACACCAAGCTCCCATCATTCTCGATTCCCTTTTCCATGTGATTTCCTCACAAGACCATTTTCCTTAGCCATTCTATTTTCCCAAAAGATTAAGCCTCACTCACCCAGCTTCCCTGGGGTCGTAGCAAGGTTATTTTTCACCTTGCACTTAGCTTCCACAGCCGTGCCCAAATCCTATAATGATTCTGGTTATCCACCACATTGATTACACGGTAATTAAGGGTTCAAACGGTTGAACCTCCCTACGAGAGAACCTCGTGATCCTTGTTTCCCTAGAACCTTCATGTCTTGGGGTTCCATCCCTTTTCATGTATAAGCCATACATATTCCAATCCATGCGCACGTAATCCACGTACGTTTTCATCCAAGTATCCGTATAGTCCATACATATTCCATATGACCCGTGTAATCCATTAACATATATTCCATATGATCCGTGTAATTAGTTAACATATATTCCATATGTTTTCCATTCCTAAGCATATAATCCATATGTTCCCATTTCCGTTACATAAATTCTGCTTTCCAATTTGCCCATTTTTTAAGCCAAGTTATATTTCCATTAATTAGTGTACACCTACTACCCCCCCGAGTTCTTTAGTATAATTAAGCTTATAATGAAGAACTAGGTTCAACAGTCGTATCCTCTATCAAACATAAATAAAACAGGCTATACATAGCATGCATCCATCCACATATACCCATACATTTTCATGCATAAAACAAATATAAATGAAAAGCAAGTTGATTCCAGTTTCATTAAATCAAATCATAATTGGTGTTCAACAGGTAGGCGTACATTCACAACCCCCCGAGCACTTTATTAACAAGAAAAGAGAAATTCCTACCCGATTGATCCTAGCATTAAGGTAGCTACAACTAGTAAGCCACTTTTATTTTCCTACACCCGAAAGAGGTCTACAAGAAATGTTGCCTGGATTCAACTACTGGTAATATTTCTTAAGATGTTCGGCGTTCCACGCCCTCGGGATTAGCTTCCCGTCCAAGTCCTCCAAATGATAAGTTCCCTCCCATAGGACCGATTTGATCACGTATGGGCCTTCCCAATTTGCCTCAAAGGCCCCATATCCTGGGGTCCTCATGTTAGGCATCATCTTTCTTAAAACCAGATCTCCAACTTTCAAGGGTCGTGCCCGAACTTTGCCATCAAAGTACTTGCGAGTCCTTTGTTGATAGGCTGCAAGTTTCAGCTGAGAGGTTGCACGAACCTCTTCCACCAAATCCAAGTACAAACGATGATTAACATCATTTTCCATGGGATCAAAGTTATCCCTCCTAAATGAACCAGCACCAATCTCCACAGGTACCATTGCTTCGCACCCGTACGCCAAAGTAAATGGGGATTCACCAGTTGTAGTCGTGGGTGTCGTATTGTAGGACCATAACACCATGGGTAGCTCCTCCGGCCAATAGCCCTTCTTATCTTCCAACTTCGCCTTCAAAGTATGCTTAATGATCTTGTTGATGGCCTCCGTTTGGCCGTTGCTTTGTGGATGGCAAACTGCAGAGAAGCCCTTTATAATCCCGAGGTCTTCACATAAACCCCTCATTTCCTTACTATCGAATTGTTTGACATTATCCGATATTAGCTTGTAAGGAACCCAGTACCGGCATACAATTGCTCGGAATACAAACTCCTTTAACTTGGCTACGGTGATCGTAGCCAGGGGTTCAGCCTCTGCCCATTTGGTGAAATAATCCACGGCTACCACTGCGTACTTTACTCCTCCTTTCCCCTTAGGAAGTTCTCCGATTAAATCAATCCCCCAGACTGCGAAAGGCCATGGACTTGAGAGTGGCTTTAAGGGTACAGCAGGGTTCCTATTCGAGTTAGCATACCTTTGGCACCGGTCACATGCCTTTGCGAATTTGTGGGCATCCTGCTGTAGAGTTGGCCCGAAGTACCCCTGTCGAAGTATTTTGTGAGCCAACGAGGTTCCCCCAGAGTGGTTCCCACATATGCCTTCGTGTACCTCCCGCATTATATACTCACATTCACTGCCTGCTATACATCGCAGAAGTGGCTTGTTGAAACCCCTCTTGTATAGCTTTCCATCATACAAAACATAACGCGTAGCCTTATACTTCATCCTTCGGGCCTCATCCTTGTCAGCTGGTAGAACCCCCTTTGTTATGTACTCCAAGATGGGAGTAATCCAGGTATCATTCATCTGAACCTCAACATCCATACAGTCAAACCTTGGGATGCTAGGTTGTTGCTGTATTTCCAAGGGTATCACCCCTAGCATGGTTGCTTCCCTAGTTGACCCCATTTTAGCTAGGGCGTCTGCACTTGAGTTTTCTGCCCTTGGAATCTGTACAAGGTTTATCTCCCCAAACTTTCTCATTAGCTCCTGAGCGTATCTCATGTATAGGTCTGTACGTGGACCCCTAGCTTGAAAGTTGCTATTGATATGTCCTACTACCAGCATGGAATCACTATAGACAGTCATGTTTACCACCTTCATCTCAAGAGCTAGCTTCAAACCCGCAATCAAAGCTTCATATTCAGCATCGTTGTTTGTAGCCTTGAATGTAAAATGAATCGAACTTTGTAACTTGTGGCCTTCGGGGCTTATCAGGACTATGCCAGCACCTGCATTGTTTCCATTCACAGCTCCATCTACATAAAGGGTCCACCAAGGTGCACAATTTTCCGTTGCAGCCTCCTTTTCTTGGGGTTCCATCACCTTCTCCTTGACTTCAACCTCTGAGGATGGTGGGAACTCTAGTAAAAAATCAGCAAGTGCTTGACCTTTGATAGCTGTCCTTGGCTTGTATTCAACATCAAATTGGCCCAATTCCACAGCCCATTTCATTAACCTTCCTGAGGCTTCAGGTTTGTGCAGGACTTGCCTTAGTGGGAATGAGGTTCGCACCTCTATGGTGTGCGCCTGAAAGTATGGCCTCAACTTTCTTGATGACAGAATCAGGGCGTAAGCCAATTTCTCCATATTGGTGTATCGAGCTTCAGCATCGAGAAGCCTCTTGCTCACATAATATACAGGATACTGGGTTTGATTCTCTTCACGAACCAGAACTGAACTGATTGAATATTCAGAAACCGCCAAGTATAAAATCAGGGTTTCACCTTCCACTGGCTTTGCTAGCAATGGGGGGCTTCCAAGTTGCTCCTTTAACTTAGTGAAGGCGGTCTCACATTCGGGTGTCCACTCGAAGCCTCTCCTTCTCTTGATAGCTGCGAAGAATTCTCGACATCTATCAGAGGATTTAGAGATGAACCTGTTCAAAGCTGCCACTCGTCCCGTAAGGCTTTGGACTTCCTTTACACTCCGAAGGGACCTCATTTCAACCAGTGCCTTGATTTTGGCAGGATTGGCCTCGATTCCTCGGTGATTCACGATGAAGCCCAAGAACTTTCCAGATTCAACCCCGAATACACATTTTTGGGGGTTCAGCTTCATTCTGTACCTCCTTAGTATGCCAAAAATTTCTTTGAGGTGGGCAACGTGGTCGTTTGCTTCCTTAGATTTGACCAGCATGTCATCCACATACACTTCAATGGTCCTTCCGATCTGCTCCTTAAACATTTTGTTCACCAATCTTTGGTAAGTTGCCCCAGCGTTCAACAATCCAAATGGCATCCCAATGTAACAATAGAGGCCTCTGTCCGTTATGAAGGAAGTGTGATCCTGATCGGGTTCATACATCGGGATTTGGTTGTAACCCGAGTATGCATCCATGAAGCTCAGCAAGGCATGGCCGGCCGTAGCATCAACTAGTTGGTCAATGCGCGGAAGCGGAAAGCTGTCCTTGGGGCATGCCTTGTTCAAATCAGTAAAATCCACACACGTACGCCACTTTCCATTGGGCTTCTTTACCAGAACTGGATTTGCCAACCACATGGGGTAGAATGACTCCCTTACCAGTTTAGCCTTCAACAACCTATCTACCTCCTCCTCTAGAGCAATAGCTCTTTCTCCACTTATAGCTCTCCTTTTCTGCCTTACGGTCTTCTTCTCTGGATCAATGTTTAGGCGATGGCACATCACTTTTGGATCTATCCCCACCATGTCCTCATGGCTCCATGCAAATATATCCAGGTTGTTTTTCAAGAATGAGACTAATGTTTCCCTGATTACAGGGTTCAGCTGTTTGCCAACCTTCAACTCCTTAGTAGGATCAGCTGCATCTACCAGGATAGACACAGTGTCTCCAGCCGCACCAGCCTTTTCCTTTGCTTCCGGCATACGCGGGTCAAGATCAATTTCCACTGGGTTCGCCTTGTTCACCCCCTGATGAGGTTTCACCAACTGACCGTTGGATCCCTTTGCACCTTGCCGCTCATTTTCATCCTTCAAACTCTCAAAATCACTGTCCATTACTTCTTCAACTATCCCTTCGATCAATGTATCTTCTATCTCTGACTTTTGAATTTTCGGGGCTTCCAACATTAGCACCCTATTGGGGGTATCCACCCCCCGAAAACTTGTAACATCTGTGTAAGGCTCCTCGCCTGGATGTTGCACAATCATGATAACATTGCACATGTCTCTTGCCGGCTTTGCTTCCTTCCGACGTAGGGGTTCATCCTCCTGCCCTACACTGGGTTCCAAGTAGCGATAACATTTCTCAGATGAACCCCCATCCACCAGCAAAAGATGTTTGCAAGCCTGCTCAGCAGTATGCAAGGCTTTACTATAACATTCCCTTGAATCAGATTGACATCCTTGAACGCATCCGATTCCTCCCGGGGTTGGGAATTTTATGGACATGTGGTAGATAGAGGTTACCACTCACATCTCCTTGAGTAACGGCCTTCCAAGTATCCCATTATAAGGGATGTCTTCATTAACTACCATGAATTCTACTACTTGCGTTGCAGTCCGGGGTTCATCTCCCAAAGTAACAGGGAGCTTTACCCGCCCCACAATTTGTACGGGGTTTCCCGTAAAGCCATATAACTCGTTATAAGAGGGAGCCATCTCTTTATCTAGTAACCCCATCTTCTGGTAGGTGCTGTAGGCCAGAATGTTAACCGAGCTTCCGTTATCCACCAATACTCGGTGTACGTTCATACCCCCAATCGTAACCTTAATTACTAGAGCATCATTATGCGGATGGTGTACATGTCTGGCATCCTCCTCTGTGAATGTTATATCAGCCGCTTCGCCTCTGAAAAGTTTCGGTGGCCTTTCAGACAAATTGTACACATTTGTGAGGGGTGCACCCCTCGCCTCCCGGGTGTAATTTTTGTGGGCATTCCTGCTTGCACCCCCAATGTAGGGTCCACCAATGATAACATGTATACTGTTGGCCCTTGTATGACGTTCGGGGTTCTCCTTCTCGGTTTCCTTACCGGTCCTGTCATTCTTGTACCCTTTAGCTTCCTGGGCCACGAATTCAGTGAGGTAACCCCTCCTGATCAGATCTTCGATATGATCCTTCAAATGACGGCAATCCGCCGTTTCATGCCTATTAACATCATGGAAGGCACAGTATCGCCCTTCATTTTTGTTTCCCGGAGGTCCATTTCTTGTTGGCTTTCTGAACATTCCCGCCTTGTTCCCTACCTCGTACACCTGCTCAACAGAAGCGGTGAGCGGGGTGTACTCAGTATACTTGCCTGAACCATGAAAATCTTTCCTCGAAGGATACTTATAGCTTACTGTCCTCCCTGTATTATTTGTGTTCACAGTGATAGGTGTCGTCTTTTCATCACGGTGGGTGGACCTGCTAAAAGATCCTCCACCATAGGAGGTTCGTTTGTGGTACCCCCTATCCTTTGGGTTGTATGACCTACGCCTCTTGCTCCTGCTCCACTCCCTTGAGCTTCGACTTTTTTCAAGTTTAGCCATCGACTCCTCAATTATCTTGTGAGTTTCAGCTTTTGCATAAAAATCTGCCAAAGTCTTAGGTTCCGCCCCTTGTAGCTCCTTCCAGAAATCAGTACCTGGGCGTACGCCTGCAATCAAAAAATTCTTGTAGGTTTCATCAGTGGTCTTCCTCACCTTAGGGACCTCCGCATTGAATCGTTTGAAATACTCAGTAAGAGTTTCATTCTTGTCTTGTTTGATGTTCGCCAGAGTGTTGGCTGGGGGTGCGAATGCAACTGAAGCCCGAAACTGTGTAACAAATAGCTCACTCATTTGTCTCCAGGATCGAATAGAATTTGGGCGTAGCCTCTTAAACCATTGGTGAGCACTTTCCCTTAACGTGGCCGCCAACAAACGACATTTCGTCAAATCTTTCACCTGGTACACCTCCATTTCCGTGTCAAACCGACTAAGATACTCCACCGGATCGATGGTTAGGTCTCCTACCCCCCGATATTTTGGCGGGAGTGGCGAATCCCTCACTTTTTTGGTGAATGGTGAAGCTACTGTTAACCCATCCAACGACTGTTTCTCCAACTTTAACTTTTTTAGTGCTTCACGCAAGTCCTTCACCTTGTAACGTTCATTCTCACCATCTGTGAATTGACTTCCATCGTCACTGGAATCCCCAGTTGAATCCTGACCATCATCACAGTGCTCAGGGTTATGCTGAGAGCTATAGCTTCGCTCATCATCACCCCCCTTAGAGAGCCTTCCGGACCGAGAAATAGATTTGTCCTTCCTGTGACTTTGCGATCCCATCGATTGAGACCTCATATCCTGAGTTCTCCTAGTCTGCTTCTCCATTTTTCCATCGAGTTTATGACGCAAATCCCTGCTAGTCACCCTGTTCCCCAGTCTATCGAAGACACTCAGGCTGCGAGTGGGCGAACCCTGAGACTGCTGAATTTCTTCGTCCCCATCCTTCCAGTCCGGATTTGTCTGATTAGTCTCCACATCAGAAAATCCCTTCTGTGGTGCCTCCTTTTCCGACTCCTCCCAATCCTCATTACTGTCAAAGTCCAAACGAATCGATGTAACCACTTTCTTTTTCACCTTTCGGTCCGTGGAACCGTGCTTCACCTTCCATTTCTTCAACTTTTCGGATTTCCTTTCCAAAGAAACGATCTTCTTTTCCATCTTTTTAATCTTTTCTTTGAGCTCCTGGTTTGTGACTTCATCATCACGTCTTCCATTATCCTCACTGCGTTCATCCTCCGGTGTATGGATATCACCCGAATTCCGTGACATCTCTTCCCTCAAGAGAAGCTAGGCCCCTCCTTCTAGCGCCACAAATGTTGTGAGGGAAAATTGGTACAACACTTCAATAAGAAGATTACAAGAACAAACCAAGATAATCCAATAATAATGATTAAACAAACCGAATTACAAGCCAAAACCCTAGTTTCATAAACCCTAGTTCAAGAGGATGAATGGTGGATATCGGGACTGAGTTTGCAAGTACTCCCTGCTATCCTGATCGAATATGACCTATTCAATCAATAACCAGCAGCTACGAGCAAGTGTTAGAGGTGTCAAAGTGTGTCTAACCTTGCAAATTGCCTACATACTCCTATATATATAAGAGATCAAGTCCCATGTAGTTCTTGATAATTATCCTCCACCTTCCTTTGCCATATCCCTCGTAACTGACCTCCAGTGCTCGTTTATCCAGCCTTCCATAATTATCCAGCCGTTACCTCATGGTTTATCCCTTTATTCCCATGATATATCTCCAATATATACGTATATATACATATATACGCGCATATATATATATATATTCTGTGTATACATGATGTTGATCCACGATAACCACCTCTGATATACCTTTCCTATTGTTTAGGAGTTATCTACTGGGCCGTTTGGACATCCTCCACCCGTTTTTCCGCGTTTTAAGAGCCCCGCGATCGCTGGTGCAATTTTCTGGGAACTGTCGGGGTTCACGCGGTTGAACCCCTGCTTGATCGCCTGCCACTCAGTCGAACCCTCTTCTGGCCTCCACACAGCTTTACCCTTATCTGGGGTTCACATGCTCGCACCCCTATACGAACATACTTCACACTTAACACAAGATCCTCATCCCTCGACCCATCCTCGAAGCATACTAAGCCATCACTTTCAACCTCGGACTCAACATGCCCTTCCATATTCAACTAACTCAAGTCTGTCCTCTTAATGGGCCTTAAATCCAGCCCAAGACGGATTTTGGGCACAACAAGATCAATGCTACATTTATTATATATATGATGATGTTATCTTTTCTATTGTAAATTCATGTTTATATTTTATGGCTAATATTATTACTATTTCATTGAGTGAATACACCTATAGCTATTGTCTTCTAAAAATTTAACATAAGTGTATAAAGAACACCATTTTATAATCTTACCTAGAACATTCAAATATTTAGGATCGGTTCCGCCTATATATATCAAACTGCTTAACATTTCATTTTTACACACCAACGACTAGACATTATCGTAGTGTCCTTTTCCTTGGTCTTTACTCGTTAGAAAAATGACGAAAACCATTAATTTCTGATAATTTGCTTCAATACAACTGTATTATCTCAAGGGTTTAGTCGAGTGAGACAATTATAAAGAGCTGTCACAAAAAAAGAAAAAAAAAGAGAAAAAGGAAAAAGCGGACAAAATTAAAGGAGCGAATATGATCGGTATTGATTCAAGTGAGGCTTTCTCGTACCCTTTTTTATAATTCACTGGATGCAATTGGTTTAGCTTGCGTAATTGTGTTGTCAATTGCAATTTTTGTTAAACTAATTGAACGTAAATACTAGATAGAGATCGTTTGTTTATATAATAACAAATCTGTATCTTTCTTTTTAATTTATTGTTTAAACTCTAGTCGACTAGGAGAACCTGCTATAGGTCATTAAATTTGACATCGGATATCTATACTATTATATAAAAGTCGAAAGATTAAAAATTTGGTCGGTTGGTCTGGTAAGATACCTGTTTATTTTACTTATTTACCCTTACTCAATTACAGATCTACTAACTAATCAATTTCCTTTTTCAGGTTACACATATTATCTTTTCTATTTTTCAAGAACTAAATAATTTCTTTTTCAGGTAAAATACAATATCTTTTATATTTTATCTAACTAAAATTTCTCCTTTATTATTCAATATCCTTTTCAGGTTAAACATATTACCCTTTTAATTTTTCAATACCTAAATAATTTCCTTTTTCAGGTAAAATAGATTATCTTTTACATTTTATCTAACTAAAATTTCTCCTTTTTAAATACATTACGAGTAATTTTATTTAATAAAATAACATAATTATATTATAATTACTTTTAACTAATCAATTACCTTTTCAATCAAAATACGTTACCTTTTCTCTTTTCTCTAACTAAAATCTCTCTTTTACCAATTATATCATGGACGGTTACCTTTTTTATCCAGAACACGTTACCTTTTTTTTTTTTCTCTTACTAAAACCTATATTTTCCCAATTATATCACGGGCATTTCTATTTAATAAAAATAAAATAATGATATTATAATACTAATAATTAACCGATTACCTTCTCAACTAAAAAATATCATCTTTTCTATTTTTTCTAATTAAATTCCTTTTTTTTCTAGAAATATAACGGGCAACATTAATTTCTCATTTTCTAAAAACTATAACCAATTTTATTTAGTAAAATAACATAATTAAATTATAATTATTATAAACTAATCAATTATCTTTTTCACATAAATCATGTCATCTTCACGTTACCTTTCTATTTTCTCTAACTAAAACCTCTCTTTTCCAATTATATCAAGGACTATTCTAATCTATACTATTATATAAAAGCCGAAACATTAAAAGTTTGGTTGGTTATATCAAGGACTATTCTAATCTATACTATTATATAAAAGCCGAAACATTAAAAGTTTGGTTGGTTGGTCGATCGGTCGGTTGGTCGGTAAGGTACCTGTTGATTTTACTTATTTACCCTTACTCAATTACAGATCTACTAACAAATCAATTTTCTTTTTTAGGTTACACATATTATCTTTTCTATTTTTCAAGAACTAAATAATTTCTTTTTCAGGTAAAATACAATATATTTTATATTTTATCTAACTAAAATTTCTTCTTTATTATTCAATTTCCTTTTTCAGGTTAAACATATTACCCTTTTAATTTTTTAATACCTAAATTATTTCTTTTTTCAGGTAAAATAGATTATCTTTTACATTTTATCTAACTAAAATTTCTCCTTTTTAAATACATTACGAGTAAGTTTATTTAATAAAATAACATAATTATATTATAATTACTATTAACTAATCAATTACCTTTTCAGTCAAAATACGTTACCTTTTCTCTTTTCACTAACTAAAATCTCTTTTTTACCAATTATATCATGGACGGTTACCTTTTTTAGCCAGAACGCGTTATCTTTTTTCTTTTCTCTTACTAAAACCTCTATTTTCCCAATTATATCACGGGCATTTCTATTTAATAAAAATAAAATAATAATTTTATAATATACTAATAATTAACTGATTACCTTCTCAACTAAAAAATATCATCTTTTCTATTTTTTCTAATTAAATTCCTTTTTTCTAGAAATATAACGGACAACATTAATTTCTCATTTCCTAAAAACTATAAACAATTTTATTTAGTAAAATAACATAATTAAATTATAATTATTATAAACTAATCAATTATCTTTTTCACATAAATTATGTCATCTTCACGTTACCTTTCTATTTTCTCTAACTAAAACCTCTATTTTCCAATTATATCAAGGACTATTCTATTTAATAAAATAAATTAATAATATTATAATCTATACTATTATATAAAAGCCGAAACATTAAAAGTTTTGGGACCTGTTTTTTGGTACGTTGTGAATTTACTTATTTACCCTTCATTATAAAGAAAAATATATATTATATGTATACGATTAAAACTCCTAAAATAAATAATAACAAAATATAATTAATGGTAAGTAGTCGATTGCCTTTTTTCACATTTACTTTTAATTGAAGATATTACATTTTATAAACACCTAAAAACATCAATCGTATAATATCTTTCAATCATTAATATTTCCTTTCGAATTAAAACACGTTACCTTTTTAATTTAAAACTAATCTTACAATCACTAATATATATCCAAAAATATAACATCATATTTTTCTATTATTAATAAAATATATTAAAAATCTATATACGTTGTTTATAATAAGGAAATATTAGTATAATCCGTAAATATGAGTATATTAAATTATATTAAATTAAAATTAATTAATTATATAATAGTCGAAACATTAAAAATTTTGGTACCTATTTTTTGGTATATGTTTTTTAGTATTTCGTGAATTTACTTATTTAACCTTTATTATAAAGAAAAATATATACGATATCTATACTAATAAAATACCAAAAAAAAATAATAACATAATATAATTAATGGTAATTAGTCGATTGCCTTTTTCACATTTACTTTTAGTTGAAGATATTACTTTTTATGAACACCTAAAAACATCAATCAAATCATATCTTCCAATCATATCATATCTAACAATAATTAATATATAACCAAAATCTATATCTATACTATTATATAAAAGCCGAAACATTTAAAGTTTTGGTACCTATTTTTTGGTACCGAGTGAATTTACTTATTTACCCTTCATTATAAAGAAAAATAAATACACCTAAAATAAATAATAACATAATATAATTAATGGTAATTAGCGAGATATTAGCTTTTATAAACACCTAAAAACATCAATCGTATCATATCTTTCCATTATTAGTATTTCCTTTCGAATTAATACACCTTATAATTAATGGTAATTAGTCGATTAACATAATAAAATTAATGGTAATTAGTCGATTGCCTTTTTCACATTAGTATAATAAAATTAATGGTAATTAGTCGATCACCTTTTTCACAATTACTTTTAGTTAAACATATTACATTTTATAAACAACTAAAAACATCAATCGTATCATATCTTTCGATCATTAATATTTTTCTTTCGAATTAAAACACGTTACCTTTTTATTTTAAAACAAATCTTAAAATCATTAATATATACCCGAAAATATCAAACCATAATTTTCAAGAAAAATATAATACCTAAAATAAATAGTAACATAATATATTTAATGGTAATTAGTCGATTGCCTTTTTCACATTTAATTTTAGTTGAAGATATTACCTTTTATAAACACATAAAAAGATCAATCGTATCATATCTTTCAATCATCAATATTTCCTTTATAATTAAAACATGTTACCTTTTTAATTTACAACAAATCTTACAATAATTAATATATACCCGAAAATATCACAGCATATTTCTCAATTATTAATAAAATATATTAAAAATCGTATACGTTGTTTATAATAAGGAAACATTAGTATAATTTATAAACATGAGCATGTTAAATTATATTAAATTAAAATTAAAAAAATTATTAAAATAATGATTATATTAAAAAATAATTATAATATTAAATAAAATTTATAATATAATATAAGAAACCCGTGCATTGCACGGGTTATAAGCTAGTTATTATATAAAAGCTGAAACATTAAAAGTTTTGGTACCTGTTTTTTGGTATGCTGTGAATTTACTTATTTACCCTTCATTATAAAGAAAAATATATATGATATCTATACTATTAAAACTCCTAAAATAAATAAAAACATAATATAATTAATGGTAAGTAATCGATTGTCTTTGTTCACATTCACTTTTAATTGAAGTTATTACATTTTATAAACACCTGAAAATATCAATCGTATAATATCTTCCAATCATTAATATTTCCTTTCGAATTAAAACACATTACCTTTTTAATTTAAAACTAATCTTACAATTACTAATATATACCCAAAAATATCACATCATATTTTTCTATTATTAATAAAATATATTAAAATTTTGTATACGTTGTTTAAAATAAGGAAACATTAGTATAATCCGTAAACATGAGTACATTAAATTATATTAAATTATATTAAATTAAAATTAATTAATTATATAATAGCCGAAACATTAAAAATTTTGGTACCTATTTTTTGGTATATGTTTTTTAGTATTTCGTGAATTTACTTATTTAACCTTTATTATAAAGAAAAATGTATACAATATTTATACTATTAAAACACCTAAAATAAATAATAACATAAAATAATTAATGGTAATTAGTCGATTGTCTATTTCACATTTACTTTTAGTTGAAGATATTACTTTTATTAACACATAAAAACATCAATCAAATCATATTTTCCAATCATATCATATCTAGAAATAATTAATATATAACCAAAAATATCATATCATATCTTCTAATCACTAACAAAATATAATAGAAATCCGTATACTATGAATATCATTAGATTTTTATTAAAAAATCAGAATGGTAAGATCTAATGATTAAATATATTATATAATTAAATTAATTTACGAAAATTTCAAGGTTCAAATTCTATAACGACATATTTATTTTAAAATTTTATAATATAAGTTTTAAATCATGCATATCATTACATAAATTTATATTAAATTATTAATATTAAAATTAAAATAAAATATTGTAAATAATGATTATATAAAAATATAATTGTAACATAAAATAAAATTTGTTACATATAAAAAAAATCCGTGCATCGCACGGGTTATAAGCTAGTAAACGTTAATCTTAACCGTTGAGTTGCGTGAACATTTACAAAATAGAATCTTTGATGTTGCAACCAGCAATTCTATTCTCACTAAATAATGCTACATAATCTGAAATGAATTTCGAACTTTTTTTCAAATGACACATGATTAATTTTATTAATGATATATATATATATATATATATATATATATATATATATATATATATATATATATATATATATATATATGATAGTCCATCTCATTTATGAAAGAATAATCAATTATATTTTAATAACTCATCATTTGAAAATTGTTTCGGGAACGATTTTGGAAATTTTAAAGTAATTTTAGCATTTTTCATTCTTTTTTTTTTTAAAAGCATTTTTCATTCTCACTAACACGACAAGCACACTTTTCGCATCCATATTCATTCAACTAACAAGTAATTTGAGAATATAGATGTAGGCAAATGTTCAATGTATACAATTAAAATGTTAGATCCATTAGATCAGTACTGTATATTTTTTATAGGGATAATAAATTATTTCGTCCTTCAATTTTATGTTGTTTTTGGTTTAGGTCCCTGAACTATGAAAAATAATATACGGATACCTAAACTTTTAAAATTTCTAATTGACATCTTTCCTTTCGCGGAATGAAGTGAAAAATTTAACATGTTAATCTTCGAGTGATTATAAGAATATGGGTGGTGAAAATTTTCGATTTCGAATTCACTAACATATAGAAATCTGTACTTTAATTTCAAGAACACGAAAAAAAACTTACTAAAATATGCAGATTTGCATATGTTAGTGAACTCGAAATTAAAAACTTTCACCACCCATGTTCTTATAATCACTCGAAGATTAACATGTTAAATTTTCACTTAATTCCGCGAAAGGAAGGATGTTAATCAGAAATTTTAAAAGTTTAGGTATCCGTATATTATTTTTCATAGTTTAGGGACCTAAACCAAAAACAGCATAAAGTTGAAGGACGAAATAATTTATTTTCCCTTTTTGATATATATATTAACATTGAAATTGCAGTATAAAAAAAATCCGAAAATTGCAGTATAACGAATATGATTTACCAAGAAATGGTTGGTCGAGTGGTAAGACTCTTGTCTCTCTAACACAGAGGTCAAGAATTCGATCATGTGGTGTGCGCGCGTGTGTAATCGATTAGAAAAAAAAAGAATATGATTTGCAGAATAAATTTATGGGAAATGATAATCATAGCCCTATGGTTAAACATTAAATACTCTTATATTTTCAACCTCTTTTGTATGGTTTTTAGTTGTTTTTAGTTTTCCAATGTCTTTTTGCAACACTAATTTAATTTTACAAATAATAATAATGGAACCCCTGCATTCACATTAATTTACAACGATAAAAACATTCCAAATTTTTAAATAATCATATTGAATTTCGTGCAAAATTGATGTATTAAGTGCAAAACTGATATATTAAATGCATTTATCCATCTACATTAATGCTTAACCATAGTCCTAAGGGCTATGTTTAGCATTACCCTAAATTTATTTCGATCACAAATTTGTTTAAAGAAAGATACCATAGATTGTCCGGAAATGTAATGCTTAAAATGTACTCTCTCTCCCTCTCATTTCTTTACACTTTACTTTTTGGTCGTCCAATCAATTCTTTACATTACTAAAAATAGTAATTTTTAACAATAAAATACATTATAACATCCATTACTTTACCCCATTTTTTCAATATTTTACACTATTACACCCACTACTTCACTTATTTTAGTAATAAAATCATTATTACACCTACTATTTCATTTATTTTAACATATTACACCCATTATCCTTAGTTTTCGTGCCCAAACACCATGTCAAGAAATCAAGGGGACGGAGGGAGTATAAAAGTACAAAACTATGAGCCTATATATTTGGCTCTCCTTATTCTAAAAAATAAGGACTTATTTCGAGAAAAAATTTCACATTTACATACTAAGTTTTATGATTAAATATTTAGGAGGAATTTAGTATTGTTTATATGTAGAAAATAATTAATTTATTTTAGAAAAAAGTACAATTTAATGTATTTTTTTAAAAATAAGTTATTTATTTATGAAAAATAAATTTGCCAAACGGGCTTTGGAGTACATACTGTACTACTCCACAATGTATATATTTAGAGTAAATTGTATACTGTGTATCGATTGTTTGCCTCTTTTGCAAAGTGTATACCTACTATTCAAAAAATTAATTTTATACATACAATTTACGTTTTGGTGCAAAGAAGAATTTAATAACTTTTTAGCTTGTTTCCGTGAAGAATTTAATAATCGAGAAACACATTACAAGACTGATTTGTTTAAATTACTTAAAGAATTTAATTATCCACAAATTAAAAGAAACTAGCTTAAAACCCGTGCGATGCACGGATTTTTTAAAATATTATATAAAGTTTTTTGTATTAATTTAAATTATTTTCTGAAATATTATTTTTGGAGGCTTAAATTTTTATATTAGATGATTTGATAATAGTTGTATAAATGTTATCCATGATATTTCTAAAAATGGAAAGATTTTAGTCAGAAAATGTAGAAAGATGATAGGTTTTAATTGAAAAAAATAATTGTTTAATTATTAGTAATTATAAAATAATTCTTTTATTTTACTAAATATAATGCCCGTGTAATGATTAGAATAAGAGAGGATTTAGTTAAAGAAAATTAAAAAGGTAACATGTTTTAGGTGAAAAAGGTAACTGATTAGTTTATAGTATTTATAATTTAATTACGTTATTTTACTAAATACAATTGCTCGTAATGGTTTTTGAAAAGAAGAAATTAATATTGTACGTGATATTTCTATTAAAAGAGGTATTTTAGTTAGAAAATATATAAAAGATGATACGTTTTAGCTGAAAAAGAAAATCAGTTAATTATTAATATTAGAATATTATTAGTTTATTTTATTAAATGAAACCTCCCGTGATATAATTGAAAAAAAAAAATTTTAGCTATAGAAATAGAAAGGTGACGTGAAAATTAAAAAGATTATACGATTTATGTGAAAAAAGTAATTGATTAGTTTATAGTAATTATAATTTAATTAAGGCAATCGACTACTTACCATTATTTTAATTAATGAATTTTAATTTAATATACTCATGTTTACGGATTATACTAATGTTTCCTTATTATAAACAACGTATACAGATTTTTAATATATTTTTATTAATAATTGAAAAATATGATGTAATATTTTCGGGTATATATTAATGATTGTAAGATTAGTTTTAAATTAAAAAGGCAACATGTTGTAATTTGAAAGGAAATATTAATGATTGTAAGATATGATACGATTGATGTTTTTATAAACAACGTATACAGATTTTTAATATATTTTATTAATAATTGAAAAATATGATGTGATATTTTCGGGTATATATTAATGATTGTAAGATTAGCAGGTATTTATAAAAGGTAATATCTTCAATTAAAAGTAAATCTGAAAAAAGGCAATCGACTATTTACCATTAATTATATTATGTTATTATTTATTTTAGGAGTTTTAATAGTATAGATATCATATATATTTTCATTTATAATGAAGGGTAAATAAATAAATTCACTTAGTAACAAAAAAAATACCAAAACTCTTTTATTGTTTCGGCTTTTATACAATAGTATAGATATTTGTGATTGTAAGATTAGTAGGTGTTTATAAAAGGTAATATCTTCAATTAAAAGTAATTGTGAAAAAATGCAATCGACTACTTACCATCAATCATAATATGTTATTATTTATTTTAGGAATTTTAATAGTATAGATATCATATATATTTTTCTTTATAATGGAGGGTAAATAAGTAAATTCACTTAGTACCAAAAAACAGGTACCAAAACTTTCAATGTTTCGGAATTTATATAATAGTATAGATATGGATAAAAAAGTATAAGGAAATCAACCATGAACTTTTAAAGGTTTTTGCAAGTATAAAATTACAATTTACTCTCATAAAATTCTAGTCCGATCAAAAATTACATTATAGGAGTATATATAATTTAGGTAAATAACCTAAATTCATCGAGAATCCCAATTAAATTCAAAATAACTAATTAACTAATATTTGAGTTCGACTTGAAAAATCATCAAAATCAGATCCAAATAAAAGATTACATAAAAACATATTCTAATAAAAAATTACATAAAACCAAATATAAAAGCAAATTCAACTAAAAAATTAAATTCCAAATTTGGATAAAAAAAATCATTTTTTCAAGTAAAAAAATAAAAAACTTAACTACATAGAAAACTTTTCCACCGAAAAACCTTTTTCTCTCTCTCTCTCCCCTCTCTTCTTCTTCTTGTTCGTAAGTATCTCCTCCTCCGGCGGTGGTTTATCCACCGGCCGGAGGCCCTCTTTCTTTCTTGCTTTCAAGTTCTAGTTTTTGATTTTCAATAATCATCCTCCTTCTGTGAGGATTGTGCGAGTTTAGCTTGTGTACCCATTTTTTGGGTTTATTTGTCTCTCCTTAAGAGAGTTTGGTTTGTCTCTCCATGTGAGAGTTTAAATTTGTTTTAGTGTGTTTTAATGTCCGGGATCGCAGATCTGCAGGATTTTTGGTGTGTTAGATCTTTTGGTTCTTTGAAAAAGATTTATATTGACATGCAATTATTGTTGGTTTTTCGAATACATCATGTTCATCACTAAGTTAAATCGTTAGATAGTCTCTTTAAAAAGACTGTATTTTCCAGCGATGTTAGCAAGGAGCCGCACCAGAGAGAAGATCTTCTCAACGATTGTAGCTTCGATGAAAGAAAACTTAGATTTAATCTTTGTCATGTATTTGTTAAATTTCATTTATCTTTGTAGATGTCGTATGACTCTTAATCATTGAATTATTTATCCTTTCAAAAAAAAAAAGAGTAAAAGATAAAAACTTGTAAACCAAACGATGCATAAACTTTAAAAAACTAGTTGGACCAGGATGAGATTACCTCGGATCCTATACCGATAACAATTAAATGACAAACCAACCAGCACATCTACATGTTCTAAACTGTATGTACTAATGGTTTCAACATAATTTCAATTTTAATAAACGTGTTATATAATTCCCTTCCCTCTGCGCAATTTCCTTAAAGTTATGGCAATAAGGTTTTAAAGGTATTTAGTATTGTGCGAGTTTGTGTCAGGGAATCTTATGTTTACAGTTTCATGCCATATATAAATAGAGAGAGCTCCTGTATCTATCATATCTCCGACCATAATGCAGAACCTTGATGCAACAGCTAGGAAAGACCTCTACAAACATATAACTAGGTTTAGGACCTCACTACTCCAAAATCATGGGCGTGGCCGGTGGCCCTGAATTACTTGAATTTGAAAAGTGTCATACACCAGTGTGGAGTAGTACCAATGATGCATGTAATGCACCGATTCAATTCCCTCAATGCCATGCAACTTAACTAATGAATTCATTTTCTTTCTCAAGTACTCGCTACATTAACAAAGATGATCATTTGCGACAGACTCTTTAACACTAAATTTGTCGAATGTGTGCGAACATCCATCAAATTCGGCTGCTGGTAGATGGCATCAAAAGTTCGTTTTGGGTTCAAATGATAATTTTTCTTCTAGTCTTTCTAGTCTTTTAAAGTGTTAATGATTCCAAATTGAGCATAAAAAATTATTACAAAATGATGTGATATTATGAGATGTTTTTAGTAGTTGATATCTTCCTTTTAATTAAGTTATGATTTAGTGACATTTGGTAAACAATTTTTTATCCAATTTAATACTCCCACTGTTTCAAAATATATGATACTTCAACTTTTTCAACTTTTTACGCGTATTTTAAGGTACATAAAAATAAGAGCTCCGTATATTATTTTTAAATTTTATTTTTGTGAATTAAACTTTAAATATCAAATTTTAATTCAGAAAAAGAAAGTTTGGAAAATAACATGTAGAACTATGTTTTTTTATTCACCTTAAAATACGTATAAAAAATTAAATGAACATGTATTTTGGTAATAGAAGGGTATGTCTAAATTTTTTCCCTTTGCTTAAAGATAAAATCATTTTCTTAACATTAATATATACTAAAGTTATTTTTGGAACTCTCATATGTTGTTAGAGAAGAAGACTAGTGAGTAAAACCGAACTCGTGAAACATGAGTTGGCCTCAAATGGGGCCAAAACTATTTACCGGCTGTTCAGGTAAGCCACGCAGGATGCACTACCCAAATGGCCATATATAAGTAAGCTCAAGATGTTTCATATTAACTCAAACCTTTCCATTAGTCCAATATATATAAGACATACTTTTTCTGTGTACGATTCAGGTAGCTATGGAATCCAAAGGGTTAACTCAAGATGGCACTGTTGATCTTCATGGACGCCCTGTCCTTGCTGCTAAAACCGGAAAATGGAAAGCTTGTTCTTTTCTAGTTGGTATGACTCTCTCTTATTAACATACATAAATTCCCCCTCCCCAAAAAAAAATCACCACACACACTCTCGTGAGAACTTTTATTTTTGGTTACACCGTGTGTCTAGGCCAGCTTACGCACCTCAACTAATCCGAGAAGATGACTAGCACAATAACGCACGATCATGGTCACCCAATTAAATCCGTATTGCTCTTGCGGGGAATTGAATCCGCATATTGCTCTTATGTAAGCTCATATGTGATAAATAAGCTACACTTTTCAAAAAGTTCTCATTCTCAGCTAAAGGTGGTTTTTTATTAATTCTGTTTCTCAGATTCCATCCGTTCTTACAAAAGATAAAATTTAACTTATTTACTTAAAGGTAGGGTCAATAAAATAAATGTACATATATAAGTATGCATATGACATTATCCCAGGAAGCTACCCAGTTTTGATAAGCAGCTGAGGATGAACCACAAATATATATTTTGTTTTATTGGCTTATAGTTCCACCTGTATCCATCATTTCTTGTTCATGTTATGCACTTTTTGGATACATTATTGTGCAGTTTTCTGAAATTGCAGAACAATTGTTACGGTAAACGTCTAAAAATATTTACTTTTATCGTCGTCTTGTACTCACACTTTGTTTTTCTGCACTATTATCATTTCTAAATCATGAATTTGATTTGATAATGCCAGGCTATGAAGCATTTGAGAGAATGGCTTTCTATGCAGTAGCTTCAAATCTAGTAGTTTATTTAACAACACAATTTCATGAAGAGACTGTCCCGTCAGTGAGAAATGTGAACAATTGGTCAGGATCAGTTTGGATTACACCAATCTTGGGAGCCTATGTAGCCGATTCCTATTTGGGTCGATTCTGGACCTTCACAATTTCATCTCTCATTTACGTTGTGGTAAATCTTATATACTTTAATTATTTATCTATATATATATACGCCTACATGTTTTTTTCCCGGTAATGATCAATAACAGAAATTTAAAATACTCACATGTACATACCTCGTTCTATTGAGTTCTACCCTCGACCTCTTGTTAACAAGACGTCTTTTAATACATAGAAATCACATTTTTGTTTGTCCAGCCATATTTTTACAAACTTCCTAGAAAAAACAAAACCAAATATTATTGTTTGGCCTATGTTTCACTTTATGCAGCTACTCTTTTGGGGGCCAATAATTGATTAAAATTTCGCTAATTATAAGACCTGTTTAATTATGAGTGGTGACAAATATACATAGTAGGTTACCTTACCTTATCAGATGAGTACTGTAACCATATATACTTATTGTCACAATTGGCTTCGCATATTGATAATGCTTATTGAGTTGATGGATATAGTTGGAATCATTTGATTGACAATGATATATCTTTATCTGACTTTTGTTTTTCAGCAAAGAGAAATCCTGACCATATGTGTTACCCTCTTTTTGTGTGTTTTCATTTTTCTGTGGCAAAATTTTGATCCATGACTCGTATTTTCTCTTAGAAGAACTTTATCTATGATGACAAATGTAAAGGTCTGGGAATATATGTTTAGCGAGTGATGAGCAAGTTGATTTCACTTAATAAGTAATTAAGAATAATTGATCCCTTCGCTGCTTCTCCAATAAAGAAAACAGAATAACAGAAAATAATGATTTTACAGAGGTTGGATTATAGCATATATTTGTCATGGTTTGCAGGGAATGGTGCTGCTGACAATCGCAGCTTCAGTAAAATACTTGAAACCAACTTGTGAAGACGGAGTATGCAACAAAGCTACCACTTCTCAAATTGCATTCTTCTACTCAGCTTTATACATAATCGCAGTTGGTGCTGGCGGAACAAAACCAAACATATCAACATTTGGTGCTGATCAATTTGATGATTATGATCCCTATGAAAAAAAACTCAAGGGATCATTTTTTAATTGGTGGATGTTCAGCTCTTTCGTTGGAGCTTTGATGGCTACTGTCGGTCTTGTATACATACAAGAAAATTTGGGCTGGGGATTAGGGTATGGTATACCCACTGTTGGCCTCCTAATCTCACTTTTAATTTTCTACACTGGAACCCCAATGTACAGGCACAAAGTGAGAAAATCGAATAGTCCTACTGGAGATTTGCTTAGAGTTGCTATTTCAGCTTTTGCGAAAAGGAAGCTTGAGCTACCAAGAAACTCATCTGAGCTTCATGAGTTTGACCTGCAACATTATTTAGATACTGGAAAGCGCCAAGTCTATCACACTCCGAATTTCAGGTTAGCTTGATTTACAATTTAACAAACTTTTATCACTATGTTACTCGGACTCTTCGCTTTATCTTGGAGTACCGGTGTCGGACACTCAACACTCGGACTTGGACACTTACTTTAAGCCAAAAATATGTACATTTTTCAAAATGTTGCCGAGTCTAATATTTGGGCACGTACCCATGTCGTATATTTATCGCCGAGTCCGAGTAACATAGTTTTATCATTTCTTTTTATTTATTAGTTCGTGATTTGTGTGCATATCCCATTTCGTCATTTTAAACCCACCAGGGGATCATCACATTAATTAACCAGCACCATGCATCTTCTTGATGCAAGATAACCCAATAACCTATAAAATCATCTTAAGCAGAGCCATTAACTTAACATATAGTATATAACATACAGTATAAAAATCCCAAGAGATGTCCTATTGTAAATATTCTCCATTGTCCCTTGAACTTTCTCGACCTCATATCCTATATTGTGGGCGAACAAAATTGAATGCTAGCTTCGTTGGAGAACAGGGCAGTATGGTTGTTTC